>JAHLJT010009419.1:128848223-128875488 GCA_031308135.1 Acheta domesticus
AATTGTGAGGCAGCTCCATCCGAAAATACATGTATGTAAAATGTTTAAAAGATGAAGTTTATGATCTCTTAAACTGGGTGTTCAAAACAGCTCGTAGAAATATGTTCACACAATATATATCAATGGGTCATAATTTCAGAAACTACTGCATAAACTTTCGCACGTTTCTTTTCCACACCATATGACAGCAGTAAACAATGCTATTTGTGGATTTGACCAATGGGCAGATTGTATCTCATTCTGGGTAGTTGCAGGAATAATTCTTCTGCGAAATCTACTTGAATCACAACATTCGTAGCTGAAGAAATTTCTTTTGCCATCTTAAAGCATTTTTGTGACTGATTTTGATTAAAACTGTGTGTCAAGAGGAATGGAAATTGCTCTTTAATTTTCTCAATGGCATCATTCAATGCTTCCTCTAATAAAACGTATTTCATACCGTTTATCCACCATTATCCACTGACGATACTGTACAGTACACTGCATTTTTCATCATTCTGAGAATCATCCAATAGAGTCATAAATTTATTTCTTGCAGAGCGGAACAATCATAACTCATACAGTTTATGTTATTTGGGTCACAAACAATGGAATTAATAAAATCAGTGCTCGAAGGTTCCAAAACCAGGTAGGTATTGTGATACCACCACTCGCAGGTTTCAAAATTTTCATGATAACGACAAACACAAACATTGTGAGAATGTCACGGTATGGTTTAATTTCCGAAGGACGTAATTCTGCAAATTTGCTGCGACCAATATCCACCTCTGGATACTGATCTTTAAACAAACGAAAAGCCTCCGAGATTGTAAACAGCATGTGACGTCGAGCCACAGTTTTCTTGGTACCCACTCTCCAATTTTTTAACACAAACACTTTTTTCTCCCTGGATCTACCCTACTGATTTCATCACTATTGTAAAATGTAAGAATGTTTTGAATGTTTTCATCAGTTAGTTTTTTCTTAGATAACTTCAGTGGCTGATCAACTATTGTAACTCCACACATTTCTGCCAATTTCTTGACAACTGCGACTTGTTTACGTGGGCTTTTCGGCATTGCAGTGGTGGCCTTTTTAACAGCTTTTTCCTACAACTGAAGGCGACAGTTTACTAGTTTCCGGTAGCTTAGCGTGTTGCCTTTTAGCAGCGCGACATAACCTTTTCCTTTCTGGCATCTTTTGCTCTTCTCAGTGCACGTGCAAGTTGATGTTTCAGATCTTTTGCCTTTTCTTTATATTTCTTCATTATAGCCTTCCTCTTAATCTTGTAATTAGGATCTTCTTATGTCTTTCCATATACAACTTCTGCCTCTCAGCGTTTGTTTTCGCCATATTCCCTAACCTAAAACATTTTAAAAAGCTTTTCAAGAATGTAAGAATACGAATTTGCAACGACATCCAAGTATCTTGGCTTTACGTACCTTTCAGTTAATATTCTTCACTAGACAGATGCAGGTTACCTACTTAAAAATTGTCCTTCAAACCTTAACATTCGCTTCAAATCACCACAATTGTCTCATGCGTGTTGATCTCCCGTTAGTATCCGGACGCAAAAAACAAACCTCTTTTGTTTCAGTCTAGGGCATTTAAAACCCATGACAACTACCTCCATCTTTTAACATACACAAGAACTAGGAGGCTTGAAAGGTTCCAGAAGATAGCAGCAGTTTACAGGTTTTTATTGAAAGTTTTCCAACATTTTGTTAGTATCCGGACAATATAGAGATGGTCTCTAATATATGCATTTTTTCGAATATAATGTGATTTGAGTCGACAGACTTTAATGTGAAATCTTTGATAAAAGCATCTAAAATGTATGGAAAAAATAAAATTATAAGTTTACACTGTATATACCTGTTAAAAAAATCTTCAAAATAACACTTGTTCTCGGTAGTTTCGAACGCAATTGAAACGGCTTCAAATTATAAGTGAAAAAATGACATAAAATAAACTCGCCATCAATTTTACTATCAAAAACAAACATTTCAATGATTTTTGAACAAGATGCATTCGTGTAGAGAGCGCAACAAATTATTTTTATTTTGACCAGAAATGGACACATTCGCGTGGACGTACCCAAATTCAGAACACATGACACTGAGAAATTATGAATATAAGAGCAATGTTAAAATAAACATAAGATACAACGACCACCAAAATACTCTCACAGCAAACGTATTTCTTTCAACGTAGCCACTCATTTGCCTCTGTCATCGTTCGTAGAGCCACCACATCTAATCCATTTCGTGGGTATGTTTCATGAAATGTCGTAAATCTTAAAAACAAGAAACGCTATTCGTCGTTTCCCAGCTCATAGCTATTATCTTGTAAAAAAATGAAGAGAAGAAACTGAAAATAGAAATTTCCGTTCATGTCCGGAAATAAAGAGAGCTCCCAGAAGAGCTCTGCTAGTTGAAAGTAGGTGGTAATTCCTCGATCTTATATTGATGTACCGATCACTTGATAGGCCGAAATACACTTTACTGAAACGGTTGACAAATAAGGTAAGGCAATAAAATGATCAAAAATTAGGAACAAATTTGAAGAATACTACTACTGAACCAGAAAATGTAGTTGACAAAAACGAAACCTTCTTCACTTTGCGCGCTTTTATCTAAGTCTAGACTCCTAGAACTTTCACAAGTATCAAGAAGAAACGGGCTAAAAATTGAGGTTTTCATTATTTTGTTTTTCCAGGCTCGACAACGGCTGTGGCCAATAGTCTCGGAAGTGTAGTGCATGATTTTTCACGGGAGGTGTCGGTGTTCTTCCCAAGCTAGATAGTGAGATTCGGCGTCGACACGGAAATCGGCTTAACGAAGTTTCCACATCCAGGTATCTCCCACTAGCGGAGCACCGCCTCCAATCGGAACAAGATTTAAGCTCCAGACTGGTCCCCCGTATGTGTTAGTAAGCGTTGAGTAGGGTTGAGGGTAGGACAAGGAAGAGGAAGAAAGACCGCGCGCGGTTGTTGGTCCGTTTGCTGGGGGACTGCTCCGGCATTCGCTTGGTTATTGACCACAGAAAACTGCCTATTATAGCAGCTAGAATTTCCTCCACGCATCAACTGAATTCGACCTCCTATTTAGGTAGTGTCGAAAATCGAGCCAACTTCGGCGCTCGAACCCTAGCACCTCCCGGTCAGAGACACTGCAATGACTTCAGTTGATGCTTGAGCCACTTCTGTATCTAGGAAAACGAAAAAGGTACTTTATTTTCATTCATCATACAGAAACATAGCATGATGATATAAAATTATCCCAGACGTTAGACCTGATTAAAAATCAATGGTTTGAAATTCTGTATCAGCATTTTTGTTTGAAAAGCACAAACGAAATTCTAATTCCAAGTGTCAATAAATGCTTTAAATTTACCTGCAGACAAGCCTTCGCTATATTTCTTGGCCGATTTAAATAGTGTCTTGCGACAGATCATCAGCTGTGATAGGGTTATCCAATCGGGATTAATACAAAAAATTAAAGTCGCAACGAAATTCCTGATTGGATAACCACCTCCAGATGATAATCTGTCACAAGTCACCAAATTTTCATCGGGCAATTGCAAGCGAAGGTCCCAGTGTGTCCGCGCGGCACGGTGTATCGACCATGGAGCGAGTGTCCCGTCGGGTCCGTAGCTCGCGGCCGGTTACTCAATGGTTTATCGTCACATCTGTCCGCGTAGCACATGTACGCTGATCTTCCTGATTGCCTTCAAGTCGATCTGTGCCCATCTGCCCGTTCGCACAGGTTCTATCCAATGATATCTGCAGCCTCTCTGACACCCAATCACATAAAAGAATACCGCTCATTCACTGGATTGCATGAACCGTTATTGGATTGAATTCGACGATAATGCGAAAGCGCAATTGCTGCAGTAAGATGATGAAATGGCGAGTGATGAGATGAATAACGTGCACATGACCATGAAACGAATGAAAAAATAGAGATCAAGTAAACGGAGAAACTCCAAGAAAATCTACTTTGAGCTTCTCATCGGCACCACATCTTTTACTTGCAACAGATCAATATTTCGTTGTTAATAATTAAAAAACATAAGACGATATTATCTCTTAACTTAGGTTAAAAAAGCTAACATAAACTAAGATATATTTCAAAATCAATTTTTTAATAGAAATAGAATTTCCACCTTTTTCAAAGAACTTGCAATAATAATAATAATAATAATAATAATAATTATTATTATTATTATTATAACAATAACATCAACAACAAATACATTCCATCTTTCCGTCTTGGAAATTGATGCCTCCTGGTACGGCAGCTTCTATAAAATAGACCATCTCTACCGTTTTTTATCATTTGCAATTCGAAAACCTCTCCTTCAGTTGGGTTTCTCCCCAATTCGATCCAGTCATCGCATTACTATCGCTGCATGATCTTTGGCATTGTATTTAGCTTAAGGCAATCATCTTTGCCATGTGCTCCTCCTTTTTTCCAGCATAGGTGTACAAAAATGGTGGACAATCTCTTCCTCCCTTTGAGTCTTTGAAGGATCAAATTGTTCATTTGCTTGCCCATTCATGACACTTTTACTATTCCCTTTTATGCCGACATCTCAAACTTCTTCCGTCGCTTATACTCGAATTTATTGCCCAGATTTCTGGCACAAATAAAACTGGGAATTTCAGTTCCAGATTCTGAGAATAGCAGCAATTAAAGTACGTAGAAAAAGATATATTTATTTTGTGTTATTGCTCTCTCCTATTGCAATTGACAAACGTATAAAATATGAATATATTCTTTACTTATGTTATCTCTAATCAGAATGTAGACAATAAAGTACAAGAGGATGACCGTGGGCACACAATACTTCTTTTCAAATAGCAACTCCACAATGGGTCTGCTACAAGCATAATGGGCATTGAATATGGTAAACAAGTCAATGACAAAGAAAATAAGAGGAAGCAATTAAGGAGTGAAGGGGAATACTAGTGGTTTAAACGAAAAGATTTTGCGTCATTCATTCAAGCGTAATCTACACTATGCCAGGACTACATGTAATCAATAAGTTTTGAAGCTACTTTTGAGAAACATTTGAAAATGCATTTGGCTTCACTCCTCAAAAATAAAATATACATTTCAAACTTGCAGGACTTCTAGTTCACTCAGATCGAACGGGGAGTATGCATTTTGGAGAAAATCGTTTGAACGGTTTAGGCGCTAGCGTTGACTACAGACGGAAAGACAGACCGACGTTTTGCCGTCGTTCGATTTTTTGGTATCAAAAACCGAACATGTATTCTGACTACACGTATTAGATAAAGTAATTTAGTGTTTATGGGGACAATGTTTTTTCATTTCTCGTTACCATGGCTCGGTAATACGAGTTTTTCTGTCGAAAATACAAAATTTTTCGGCGCACGTTTTACAATTCTTTCTCTTTTTATGAAGTAATGCGGGAAAGTAAAAATAACGAGAAAGTCCAAAGACAGAGAAAGTGACAAATGCATATACAAGTATAATACATTTTTGTGGCCATTTTCACATCGTGGTATTTCACGTCCTAAAATTCTCGACAGCTTTTGAAAAAGAAAAATATTGTAAACAGCAAGTTCAGGAAGGCATGCCCGCTCTATGTTTTTTTTTCCTTTTGCATCTAAGCATTCAGTTATTCACCAAATATTTCACCTTAATAAATGATATTCGTTCATCTTCAAAATCGAGAAAATGTAGGAAGTTTATTTCTGAAGTTTTATTTCGTTGATACACGTTTTCTCTCCCTATTAAAACTGTTAGCAAAGCCACTAACGAGGCACAAATCCAATACATGCTGTAACGTATGAGCCGGTACAAATCTTGACTTAACACAAATTAGTTAAGTCCCAGTAATTCGTTTCACGGGAATGCCTCTAATCGGATCATTACCAAAGACAACAGTTACTCCCACAAAAGATAAAATTAAGAACACAGGAATGAAGTACTCCTTAAAAATATCTCTGTCAATACCCCAGAACGCGTGTACATGTTCATAGTGTTTAAGTAACACTAAAACAAAATTCCTGAACGCAAGACATGTGAATACGAAACAGATCATTGGTACACGATTAAACAAATCTGCATTTACCCAATAACATGACATGAATAACATGAATGAAGGACAACAAAAGCGATTTCCGGACTTTTAGAAAAATGAATTGACAATAATCAATTAAAAACGCTATTATACAGAGCACGAGTATAAGTTCAAACGAAGACAAATATGATTTTGTAGATGTTCTTAAATAATCTTGTTAAACGAATATTACTGCACGATTCGACAAATTCTGTGGAGTAGCCGGTGGTAAATGTCCACTGCGAATTGCGATATAGGACCTTCACAACACCGATAATTCACAGATCCCAATGTC
This sequence comes from Acheta domesticus, assembly GCA_031308135.1. Lineage (NCBI taxonomy): Eukaryota > Metazoa > Arthropoda > Insecta > Orthoptera > Gryllidae > Acheta > Acheta domesticus. The sequence continues at coordinate 128,854,591 of JAHLJT010009419.1, forward strand.
AACAAAATATAATGGTAATGTTTTGCCAGTACTAGCAAATTTCTCGAGAGTCAATACGGCCAATTTATAAATCTGGCCACATTTCCACCTTCGGCCGAAACCTTTTGATGATAGTAACTTCTCTCGACTACCCTCCGGGCTACCCCCTTCAGCGTTTATCGGGGGAAACCTAACTACATCTTCAGGGCAAAGAACGGAACACAACGATGCAGGAGGCATCTTATTTCTCCCTACGCAGCAACGAGTCCCGAGTCAAGCGCCACGTTTTGAAGGTGGAGTGCTAACTAGACAAAAACTTTCTGTGCGCGCACGCACGCACGCACACAGACAAGAAAGCGATGGCCACCGCCGCCTCAGCGACAGACCGAGTGTCGCCTCCATCGCATCGCAGCACCGCGCCGCGCCGGTTCGTGTCCCGTCCGGCGTACGTGTGTTAACACGTGGGAGCGCACGAGGAATCGACGCCGGCGAGGCGGAGGAGCACGTGACGCAATCGGGGCGGCGGAAGGAGGTGGAGACTTTTCTGGGCAAGGCGAAGGTGGAAGCCGCGGGCGTCCCTGGTGGAGGTAAAGACATTGGAAGACACAAGATATCTTCGCTGTCAATTATTCTCGCGATGAGTCGCACTCCGAGAAAACTTCTTTCATTTTACCTTCGCATTATCCTACCTATGAAGACTAACACCTATGTAAGGACAATTATTTTCCGTTAGTATCCACACTCAACTGATCACCAGTTGAGTTCTTAAATGTAGAGTCCTTAAATGGATTATCGTTAGTCCACACTTAAGATAGCCAATGCTGACTTATTTGAGCAGAACGAGAAACGTTCCAATAAAGAAAGAAAGTAGGAAGTAAAAGTTTGCAAGCCAGTGAAGACAATGATTGCGGAGTGAATTTGCAGTGTTCCAACAAAAATTAAATGAACTTAACTAACATTCCTGCGAACTTTTCACAGAAATTATAACTGTTAATACACGAGATGTATAAACACAAAATAAACAAATCAACTGTTTGAAATTGAATTCGGGTCAAGAAAATTATCAAACCGGTAGATGTAACTAAGCACCCCTTTCAAAGACAAACCTGCATAAGAATGGATTAGAAAAATACAAGTATTTAATAAAAGATAGATATAAAAGAAGACAGTTGATTTCATTCATATCAATCCTAAGAAGCAAATTTAAATCATAAAGAAGAGTGAAAAAATACACCACCTCAATTGAGTACTAAAGTTACATCCAATGAGAAAAAGTAATAAAAATAAGCTGTGTAAAACATTTAGAATATAGAACCTCTAAAATGGTTTTAGAACTTCAAAACTAATTGACTTTCTTCTCCACAATTATCGAAATTGGTCTCCGGATATTTTTGTCAATTAAATATTACGAGTATTTTAATAAGTTGACAGCGTATTTATCTACGGTTTTTACTTTCCGTATACGCACGTATACACGGAGTGATATACGTAGTATAGGGAAAGCTATGTAATGCTGCGTGAAAAAATTGCCCATTTTCGGCGGAAAAAATTAATTGCCGGGCCGTGAAAACGAATAAGGGGATAAAACCAGTTGTTAAATTAAGAAAAAAAATCCCCTAACACGTGCTGTAGCCAGAAAACCTGTTTTGTGTGTCCTTGATACCGAAAAAACAATTGAAAGGAAAACGTCCGTCTGTCTGTCCGTCTGTCTGTCCGTCTGTCTGTCCGTCTGTCTGTCCGTCTGTCTGTCCGTCCGTCTGTCCGTCCGTCTGTGAACACTGCTAGAGCCTAAACCATACGCACGATTTCTTCCAAAATGGATATTCCCCGGTCGCTTGCTCCTAGTCGAAGCTTTGAGATTTTGAAAAAGATTCTTCAAAATTTGGTGGTACTTTATACGAAGTTCCCGGGGATTTTCAAAATTTTCTCGAAAACGGCTCCAAAGTTTTTTTTTAATTTCTTGTATGAATAGAGTAAAATACATTTATTTACATGGCATAGGTCCGATTTTCACGGATAACTCTGAATTTTTGAAAATTGCAAAAGTTTTAAAATTTTTATGGCGTCTTTCGGAAACTACAAAATTGAACATAGAGATTTTTCCTTCAAATACAATTTTTTCTTCATATTGAGTTCTTTCTTTAAGGTCATCTACATTTTTTTGAAATTTTAGTATTTTTCGCGCAATATTGCGTGCAATATGTGCAATTTTAAAAAATTACGAAAACAAGATTTTCTCAAAAACGGCTTCAAATTGTTTCTTTAAACTTTCGGTAGGGATAGTGGTAAATGTACTCTATCAGATGACATAATAGCTATATTGCTCTATAAGTTGGTTTTTTTCAAAAATTCCAAAAAGGTAATTTTTTTACTTGTGTCTCACGTCGTTATTATTTACATTATCGGTGATTTTTTCATATTATTATATTTACGAATATATATGCTTTAAATAATGTCAAGTAACGTTTCTCGAAAATACAAGCGTTTTCTGTAAAAAGTAGCTCAAATTTCGGCATTTTCAGAAATGAAAAAATTTTCTCATATATGGCTGCAATTTGTTTCTTGAAACTTTTGTAACGGATTGTGCGAATTATACTCTTTAGTATAGCGTAAAGTTTATTTTGAGTTTTTTTTTTTGGTTTTTTTTCAAAAATTACATAATTGTAATTTTTTTGAAAGATCTCTCACATCTTTAATATGCACATTATCCGCAATTTGTAAAGATTATTACATTTGTGAGTATATTTGTGAACTTCAAATAAAGTATTTTGAAAACTCGAAACATTTTCTGTGAAAATGGGCTTCAAATTTCGCATTTTTAGTAGTGCTAAAACGCCATTTTCTCTTAAACGGCACATAATTTTTAAAAGAAAATTCCCATTTACGGCTAAGTTTTGTGTTCTTTAATATTCTAAAATTAATATTTTCGTTGTACCAATAGGAAACCGAAAAATTAAGAAAATCACAAAAAAAATGTACTTTTGGCGGTGATAGATGGTAGCTGGCAAGAAAGTATGTGGCAATTCCGAATAGCTAGCGAAGACCCAAGGAAATAGAAAACTAATACGGGAAAGTCTGTGCCATTCTGTAGCACCACTAGTTCCTGGTTGTAAAGATGATGTCAACTTGATACATCAAAACTGTTCCAACTACAAAAAGAAATCAAATATGCCTTGTAGTCTGATCACATTGTTTTTATGAATTCTCTACAGTTTTCCAACAAGTGTACAGTATTTGTTTATATCTAGTAAATAACATTCTTGAGACAAGAAATAAGCACTTGTGTATCTCACTGTAATGGAAATTTCATCATTATGTCATGAAATATTACGACGCTGGTTACAGATCAGAAAACACGAGCGTAAATAAGAACCATTTGTGAGTTATTCATTAAGAACGCTATAACACGTAAAGCTTAACCAATCAATCGTCTTTTATATGCTGCCAATTGAAAAACAGTTCCTCCTTCGTTAGAAAAGACAACAGTGATGGCAACGGAGCTGGTTTAATTCAATCATTTTTAAAGCAGTCGCGTCCGACGCTGATGGGACGATGGTACCGCGGTTACAACTCGCTCTCCTGAATGAGCACGCTCGTTAGAAGTAAGTACGTGGAAATGCTACTGATTCCTGCAGATAAGTACCATTTTTTAACAACACTTATCTTTTTCTTCACTAATATAAGACTCTCTACAACTAACATAATAAGAAAGGAAATTCATAAGAACAAAATAATTCGGGATTGTCATTGAATGAAACAGCGTATTGCAAATACATATTTGATATATAATTTTAATTGGCAAATAGTGTTAGAAAATGGTGTATTCATGGAATTATCAACCCTCAGGTTTTCTTTGTTTTCTAACACTCAACACAACCACTGTTCTGCAGTTCCCGAAATAGGGCGTAGGTAGCCACGACGGGCACCGTGTCGACTGTGGTCGTGGCACTATACGCCAGCATTGTGGACTTGCTTGGCCACATTGACTGCTAGATAGAGTTCGTGTTTTAAATTATTGTATCTTTTCTCTGGCAACAATGTATCTGACATCTAAATTCCCATACCCTACGAGTATCTACATAAAAGCGACTTGTTAGAAACAATGGCAAGTATAGAAGGAATTCAACTCAGAAAGCCTTATCTTAGTCTTCCCAATTAATGGTCGGTGTTGTATGAAATAATGGATATTGCACTTTGATTATTAAGAAATAAAAATTCTCAGTAAAGAAATTATAATTCATGCTAGTGGATGCGCACGAGGTGTTTAAACTAATTTAAAGTTCACTAACACCAATCAAGCAATCGCTTTTAAATATCGATCCGTTCGAAGTAAGCGATCCTCCTTAGAGTGCCCTTCCCAACTTCTAAAACAATTACTTTTCTAGTTCTTATCTCAAAGTTAAGATGGCGGATGTATCATTCACTAATTTCTCTAGGAGAATGTTGCTTTAAATATTCAGCCAGTAACCCGTCCAAGCTGACAACAGAGTTTTAAACCTTCCGAACGGCGCCAAGCAACTCAACAAGAAAATGTACGCAAAAGGCGATGATGCGACTAGAATCGGCGGAAGTCAGCCAATACGTCTCGAAATGGCAGGAGATGCTTGACAAGGCGAAAACCACAACGTTTCCCTCTATACTCAGTTATGTGGTGAAGGTGAATTTGAAAACGTCAGATCCAGTTTATTGGGTAAAGGGCATCTGAGCGCTTAGAATTTTTCACTGCTCTTTTAATAAAATAATATACTTAACGCTTGGATTTCATAACACTCGAGGAATTTTACGAATTAAAATAATTAATTAATTTTAAAAAAATTAAAAAAATGGAAATTGCTCCGAAGTAAATTTATTGTTAGTGACTAGACAGTGAAAACGTGTATCAATGAAATAGCGTTAAACAATTTCGTTTTCGCTCTTGCGATATATATATATATATATATATATATATATATATATATATATATATACACATACACACAAACACACACGCATGTGTCAGCAAAACAAGAGCAATGATGTAGTCACAACTACAAAGTGCTAATTCTAAACATCACAATCTGACAATATGTATTAACAGCACTAGGTATGAACATTGAAAAACTAACGATGCAACATCTGACTCAAAGGTATCCGCCAGTGAATTGCAGCACTGTCCGTTGTATTTAATGAGCTTCTGGACGCGAGCACACGTCGTGTCTGTCTACTGGGCTTTGGCGTAGCGCAAAATATTCCTCTCTCCCAGTTATGAGTCGTAAAGTCACCAACGCAGCGCAGAGAGTTTGCGCAAGTTCTAATTATGATCAGCGGTCTATGCGAATTGCAGCGCCGGCAGAGCAGCTAAATTGCATCTGCAGAGAAAACAACTGAGGTTAGAGTTTGAAGGGGAAGGGCAGTATGTAAATAGTGACAACAGAAAATAATTTTAAATATCTCGATAATGTGTCAATCTAAATTAACAAGCGACTATTAATGTAACAAGTGTAATGAGAGTCGTCTAACTGATGTAACCAATATAATTTTTTAAAATATTTGTTTAACACGTTTTTCTTTCAGTCAAAAAACAGCATGTAATTGGCGAGCTGACGAACTGAGGAACACAGTACCAGACAGCAAAATATTCACAATGAAACACGTGTGAAAAACCAACCTAAAATTCCGTCTGAAATTCAATTATCTTAGGATCTCGGAAGTGGAAGGTCAGTAGTCGGTATTACAATTCTTAAGACGTATTGATATCACATTATCAATGAGTTTTTGTGCTGAAAAGCGTTTTCCTTTGCTCTCAATGCAACAACAGAGATTCTTTACACCAAATTAAAACTTGCAGCTTAAGGTGCACGCTACTCCAAAACCCCGAGTCCGGCATAGAAGAATATACTACTCTGAAATGCATTCTGATGAATGGACTATGGTTCTTGAGCATTTCCATAAATACCAGCGCTCGCGATCCATAATCCTTTACTTCAAGCCTGGCCAAACGGCGCTGTTCGAGTGCGAACGCCAGCGCCAGCGCTCGCCTGCAGCTCCGAAAGTAGCTCGCGAGCCCGAAAAGAAAAGGAATCTCAAAAAGCAACGGCAGCGCCTTCTCTTGTTGGCGCCGGCAGGGGTAGTTACGGAAGTACTCTGCGCTCCCCTGTTGACCCGTGTATTCCGCAATATTAGCAACTGCTTCCCAGAGGTTTGGTTTCACATGCATTTGGCGGACTTTCGACCCTAGTTACATAACCGGTTGGAATTCGTCCACTGTTTGGAAGATAATTTTAGCGACCGGCTGCTCCGATCGGAAGTTTTCCATGGTTTATATTATTAAAATCAGGTGAATCTCAGAGCAATACCTTCATAAAAGGAACGCGGACTACCCGCAATCCCACAATTCCACATTCTTTCCTCTTGATATACCTTTACACACATAACACACAACACACACACACTCGTAGAACACTACCACTGATGTCGAAGACCAGACTGGAAAAAGAACTTGTGTGAGGACGGTGCCGTGCCTCGGGGGCTGGAATACCCGGAAGGACACACGTGAGGCGAAGTCGGTGCAGGATCTCCACTTTCAGCGGGGGAGGAACACTACCACCTCCTGGGATATAACACCACACAAACGGAATTAATGTCTAACAAGAAGAAGCGGTAACAGCAGTAGTACTAGTAACAGTGGCGCCCAAAATCACTATTCATTTCATTTCTTCACACATACATTCATTTCAGCAATAAGTTCTTTCTTCTGTAGCCATTTAGTTCCAGACTCATGTCTCCCACTCCCAAATTACCCCTCCTATTTTCTCCCTCGCGTTCATAGCGGAGGCAAGGAGGGGCCAACGCTTACCATAGCATGCTCTGTCTGTATTGCGCTCGCGAGTTGCGAACCAGGCCAGCTCTAGTTAAACCTGAAACGCCGAACGCAGCGTCCCACGTCGATGAAGCATTCACTCTCCCCTCGCTCCAGAAACCGCCGTGGCGTTGTAGACTCCTGCACTCCTCCCCGTCACACCGCCCCGCGCCCCTCTCGCCGCTCCGTTGTTTCCGCGTGGTCGCCCGGACTTGCTCGGTTGACTGTTAGTGATTCCGAGTGCGTCAACAACTGAGGTCATTAGTCCCATAAGTGCACTGCATGTTTCTTCATCGGGAAATGACAGCGATCTTCCTCCCTGGATGGCGCGATCCGGAGACGACCTACCTTCGACTAGTGGGGTTTTCCCCAATCTCCCACCACTGAGGTATCTCCCACCAGTGGGGCACCGCCCCAAGCTCTAAGACCCCGGCCGGTCTCCCGGCAAGTGTGGTAGTGTAGTGCATGTCAGTGTAGGTGTGAGTGTAAGGGGTGAGGATAGGAGGAAGGAAAGATCGCGCGCGGTCCGTGGCCCGTTTGTTACGGTACTGCTCCGGCATTGGCCTAGTGTTGATCGGAACAATATTGGAAAACTACCGATCAGAGCAGCCGGCCGCTAGAATTATCCTCCAGAATTCTACCTAGCTGGCAAGCCAGCGTCGAAAATCTTGCCGCAGTCGGAACTCGAACGTAGGACCTTCCGGTCAGAGAGACTGCAGTGACATCAGTTGATGCACTGAGCCACGTCTCCCGGGCGGACGTGCCCGGGGCGCCCGCGCGCGCTCAATGGACGCAGCACGCCCGGGCACGCCCACGCACGCCGCCTACGTGCCCGAAGAGCGCGTCGCGTCGCGTCCCTTCGCGTCGCGCTCTGTTCTCCGCGATAGCGTCGCCCTATCGGGCAGCACCTCGGGTGCGAGCGAGCGAAGGCCCGTGCGCCCCCACACGCGCGCTCGCCTACCGACGCCCCGCGCGCGCGCCCGCGCTCGTCAATGGCTTGCCGGCCGCACGTGCGCAAAATGGCGGCATCCGACAGCAGCCGGCGACCTGCGTTCCAGCCCCGTGTTCGGAGAACCACTCTGTGCGCTCACCCTTTCAGTAGTTCTCAATAACAGAGCACAATAGAGCACTATTGCCTGCTGCGTCAATTTGGGAAAAAACAAAAAGGAATTGCGTGGAAATTCGAAAATCAAGGGATCGCATGTATTTTAAAAGTCAACTGGCCATTTCATTTCTAAAAAGAAGCATATTAACAAAAATTAATAACTAAGCCGTTCCATTTCACGAGAAACGAACAATACTGTTTCTTTTTTTCAGTATTAAAGATTTAAAAAATGTTAATGTTACCATATTATTAGTATTTCAATAACGAAACATCGGCACTATAACACTGCTAACAAATGATAATAATTTCTTAATATTAGAGACCACAGCAGGCACATCTGAATTTGAGAAATGTTATGTAAATAGGTGCTGTTGAAATATACGATATAAAAACAAGTGTTCGGGATGTGGGTGAGATAAACGCTAGTGTGATTTAAAATTAAATTTTAGTTGTAGTATATAGAATGAGATGTGATACTCAGTAAACATATCGATAATACCGATGCAACGATGAGAAAAGTAAATCTGAGTTCCCAAAGAGAGAAAAAATCTTACGGGTCACTGCTGTTCTATGAAAATTCTACTATTCACGCTCAAAGAAAGATTCTCATGTACGTTTCACTATAATGAAGCGTTTTAAAATGATTGTTACTGTCTGATTAAAGATGATTTAAATTGAAGAGTTAGAAATTATTTGAAGATGAGTTAGTAAAACCAATAAATTTAGAACACTAAGACTTGGACTATGAAGATCATATAAAAACATAAGGGTCTCCTGATTCCAAATTTCTCAAGAGTAGAGGCACAACACATGGAGCAAAAACAGTCTGACGTGTCGGAGATCGTCCGGTTCTGAACTACTATGCATCCACTGGCTCATGAAAACACCAAGAACAATACACATACAATGCCTATGATAGAAATATACTAGTAAAGGTGTGAAACGAGCAATCCAAATACTGAGTGTTTTTCAGAAGCAAATTGTCAATAAAAAAACTGACACTGACGATCAACAAATACAAATCTGTGTATTCTCGTTTATTTCTCAACCAAATACAATGTTTTTTCAACATTTCAGCAGTCTTGTAGACTAAAATAAAGACTGATAGTAACATGTTTTTATTCTCAGATAGTGTCACACAAACTTACATTTTTGACAACTTCTCGTAATACTTGTCTTATTCAGGAAGATTACGAATAAGTAACAGTGCAGTATGCGGATGTTTGCAGGAAAAATTCAGGTCTATTTTTGAAATAGCTTTCCGAAGAAACATTTAGTCTAAAAAGATAAGAAAGATCTTTCTAGAATTGAAACGATTTTATAATAATATAACGTTGTTGAACGATTCCTGTGAAAACACATGAAGAAATGTTTTGTATTAAATACAAATATTTACGACTGACAGAATATTTGGTTAACCCGTGAAGTAATACAGATTTTATTGCCATGCCATTCTGCGGTTGACGAATGAAGAGAGTTTCTGATTTACAAGTGAGAACTATTATTGTAAGTTAAATACTTTTAAATAATTTGAAATTTTCCAAAGAACATAAATTCATATAAGGATGCGTTTCTGTCTATTTTGTATCTGTATTTTTTTATGGTTCTGTTTCAAAAAGCTTCCCGGTTCCTGCTCCAACTACTTATATACATAACATCCTTTATATCCCTTATTTTCAAGAATATCGAAGAATCTATTACAAAGATGAAGGTGTCCAAGAGAAAAAGCACCCACCTCTATAAAGCAAACAACTGCCAAGAAAACAAGTATTTCCAGTTCTTGTAGACAACAGTGACTGATGAGCAATTCATGTAATAGAACACGTTATTTCGTTTTACTAGACAATTCACATTTGTACATGCTTATGGCAACTACATACCAAGAAATGCATTCATTCATTCATTCATAATTTTTATGCATTTCTGAGTTGTATGTTCCCGTTCTCGTAGTCAGTCATCCCATCCAACTTTAAAAATAATTGTTATGTGATGAATGAGAAAGATAATTGCAGAGCTTGTTTCGAACAGGCTATTGAAATAACTTTTGGAAATTAACCTGTAGATATATAGTGGCTGTCAGAATCTAAATACAATATTAATCTGCAAAAAAATTCAAAATTTTGTTCATATAGGTAATCAAAGTAGTCATTTTAAGGCAAAACGTACCAAATTCGCTTCACCTTTCACTGCAAAAAAATAAATAAATAAAGCTGTAGTAAAAGAAAATATAGTTAATGAATAGGAAGATTCTAATAAGTGATGTGTATTATCATGAATAAAAATAATACTTAGGTAATGTTGAGATTCAATATGTTTTTGAATTTTTGATCATTTAAACATGTTTCTTTGAATACGTTAATTATAAAAATAACTACACCCATTAATCTTGTAAGTTATTTCGTCATTAATTATATCTATTGCCAAAGTTTATATTTTTTTATCCCAAAACGTTCGAAATCCAACATTTAAATCCTTATAACTTTGGAATTAAATACGGAATAACTTAACATTTGCTATGAAATACTTCAGTGGCTCCCAGAAAACTGAAGATGAAATATTGGTTTCAAACAATAACTTTTTAGCTAAAATATCTTTTTTCTCTAAAGTAATTTGTCCAGTCGGATTTGGTACCTTTTGGGAACAAGCTCCTCAATTAGCCTTACCCTCAGTGATGCGTAGCTGCAAGAAACTCCATTTATCCGAAAGTAACAGCAAACATATTAAACATAATATAATTTGAGCAAGCGACCTCCAGAGTCAAAACTCCAACTTCACGTTCGACGAGACTACTAGACGTCAAAAATACACTCCGACAAGAAATCGCATAAATGGAGCTGGACTCTGCAAAATATAAAATAAATAACGGGAAGGCTTAAATTCTCAAGGCCCGGTCGTCGTCATCATCATCGTCGAAAACCGGTCTCCGCGTCCACCGGGCACTTGGGCCTCCGAGCAGCATCGTACGCTCAGCAGACGAGTTGCATGACAGCTGGCCCAGCAGCGGGGGCCGCTTGGCTCCCAGCCACGAGTCCCGGTGCCCTCGCCTGACCCACGCACTTGTCCCCGCTCACTGGGCACCGCGCCCCGCCCCCCACCCCACCCAGGCTGGTCTGCGAATGATCCCGACCTGGCCTGGCGGAATTTACCCGCGGCTGAGTGGACGAAAACGCGGGCTTATCAGCCCAGCGGCCCCATGCACCGAGTAACGCGCGCGCACAACCAAGGGAAGAGACATTGCCAGGAGTCAGGCAGGAGGTCTTGCGATCATAAAAGAAATATTAAGGAGAATGGCAAAAAAAATACACACAATAAGGGGACAAAGTGTCCAAAATATTGAATGATATGCTGCACTTCATAACCCAAAATATATCTACCGTACGCCATCTCTATGAGTCTTTTAAAGTTTAAATGCCCAATTCTTGGGATACGATTGACACATTTTCGTGTTCCTTTCATCTGCGTTTTCATATATTTTAAAAAATGCAGTTAATTTTTCTTAAATAAACGAGGCAATGCAATTATTTATTCTAGACTCTCCGAAAAATTCCAAAATTTTATCTGAAATAGCAAATAAGTTACAATCATTTGAATTTATCCACACAATGCCAGTTCCCTTCTATAAGGTCTCACACTCGCATCGCACAGGGGGTGGGCTAGGGGTGAAGTCATGTCAGGAGAGCATAGGTTAAATCGACTGTGCAGCAAGTGGTACACAGGTAACGATTATCAAGCGCAGATTGGGCCGCAACATGTGATACTTGCACGGCTTGTAGAGGAATGAGAGAGACAGAGGAGTAATGCGCAGGCGCAATGTGCCGGTCAGGGTGAAGAAGCTTCTGACCTCCAGGTGGACGCGACCTTGGGATGTACGTCATCCGACTGGAAATTACATACTGAACTCAAAAGTCCAGTCCTCGTCCACATGGCCATCATTCCTAAAGATGAATGCGAAATTATAGAAAAAGAAGCATTGACTTTTCAAACCAATTGAAAACGAAGTGCGATAATGAATCCTCAAAATTGCCCTCCAGACTAAAAGAATATTTTCAAAATTATACGTACGTTCCATCTTTAGTCCCTCCCTCCAAACATGCAGAATCAAACAAGTGTGGAGGTGGTGCAACTCCCTGTATGTAACGCAAATTATTGGATTGAAAAGGTTCAATGTATTCATTAAAAATATCAGCAAGGTGAAATTGAAATTTACATATCAGAAGGAGCTTATCATTTGAAGGTGGATCTGGTTAGGGATGCTGTTATTCATGGATGACGAAATCACGGAAAAAATGTCAGGGGATGGTCAAAGAATATCACGAACTAACTACAGGAGTCCAGAGCGGTGAGTTAAAATTGCATTTGCAAAACCGAAAATTGCATTTGCAGCGTAGTGGTAGCTAAATGATGACAAAGACACGAGCTCTATGTTTAATCAGTTTATTTACAATATATTTCCGTTCAATAATCAGTTTATTTACATTGTGTTCAGCTCTGGAGTTGTTTTCGCTGTTCTCCCTCCCGCTCCTCCTACGTACAGTACTCCCCATCCCCTGGTTAGTGCAGATTCTCCACACTGACGCTTTACCTGCCGGTTCCCGGACACTTGCAACGCACTCGCAACGTCTCGAGGAACGCACGTCCCCCTCCCGAGATAGGAGTTGCGACCATCCCACGCGAAACGACTAGAAAGCGAAGTCCCGCCTGCCTCAGTATCTGCTCGCATATTTTTGGCAGTCACGTGATCGCCCACTGCGAGATCAGTGTAAATAATGTGAATCAGTGCGAGAATTTTAGTGTAAATGAGAATGAATATAACAATAATCAGAAAAAAGTTCAAACTAAAACGCGTCATTTATAAGTAAAAAAAAATTCTAGACCTACTGAAACGGCCAAAGCGCCATCTACAAATAGATTAGAAGCCATCCATAAATTACATAACGCAAATTTCGAGTATTTTTAAGGCCCCTCTTCTCCTCGTAACGCTCTTCCCTATCTATATGTAACGCAGAGTAAAGCTGCCTCCCCCTTTAGCGTTACGTAATTTATGGATGACCCCTTAGTTAAGACATGATAGCTATAAGTTAGGTGTAAAATTAGCTTTAGCTAGACTATAAGTACTCCTTCCTCCCTTCTACGGCAAAAGCCAAGTAGGGCTGTGGTGTACGTACGCAAATTAGTGACCCAAAAAGAAAATACATTACCGTCCCATCAGGGATACTAGTGAGGGGAATATGAAAAATAAAATAATTAAAAAAAGGTCTCAGCTTCCCAGCGAGGATGGCAATCAGGCTCTCATGTGCACGCCATTGCGTCTTGATGGGTCACTACAAGCTCCTCCCCAAGCGGGTCATTCTTTTGCGCCGCCCTTTACTCCCCTGTGGCCACCGGCATTCCGATGCCCGCTGGCACTTCGGACGCACAGGTGCCAACTGATGACGTTTAATTACATAGCACACGTGTGCGCATAATTCGCTGTTTAAATTTCACTGTTCATTTGGCATTTAAAGAATAATGTTTCAACCAACGATTTATTAAAAACTACAAAGGTCAAAGAGATGAGAATTGGCCAATGTACGCTCTTGATACTCATTTTAAAAATATGAATATAGCATAGAAACAAGCTCTAATGGTTACATGACGGAAAAATTGGTACTACATTAGTAATTAACAGACAAAACAAAACGAAAAATATATAGTATTATTTGAATGTACAAGTGCGAAATGAATCTCTGAAAATATTTGTCATGTAATGTTAAAAAACACGAAATATCGTTTTAAGAACATGTGACTATTAACTGCTCATGGTCCAAATGAGATGCACTGTTCATGGCACAAATATCCATCTTTTGAAACTAGTAATGCGTCAACTGATGCAATGGGACACATCGTATCAAGCTCACTTGAATGTCTAAGCAAAACGTTTGCAATGAGTTTTTGTTTGGAATGGGTGCGCAGTATTTCACGTCAATAAAATTTCAAACAACGTAAAGAAATGTGTGCGTTAACGTTCAAAGCAACTCAATACTACGCAAAAACACAATACAAGTTTGTGCAATATTTTAAGTCTTCAACTACCTTTCTTCATCATTAAATATGCATTAGAAATTATTTTTTTTCAGCTAATAATACATCAGTCGCAATTTCTAAGCAGACACTTAATAATTTCAAATATAGAAATTGAACGTCGTTACAATTTCATGTGAACTTTTTAATTCTGACATTAATTACTGCAAGTGCGATAAATGTTTCACGTGGGAGACAAATCATTAATGAAATTTCATTGTTCAACTTTTCTTTGTTTTTTCTGTCTCCGTAAAAATCTTTCTTTACTTCAATGCACAATTACGGACCAAGAAAACTATGTTTACGAACGTCGCACCATTCTCCAAAAAAATCACACATAATATCCAAGGTTTCATATTAAATAGTATTGAGCTGCAAACCTCTAGAAGAGTTTCATAACTAATTCCAATACCACTTAACCTAACACACTTGAAAATATCTTAAATAAATTACATATTCATAACATATCTCGTATTGGAGTCTACATCAACCACTTCATCGCAGGAAAAAAGAGATCTTATCCTATCTTATCACGTTTCATACTTTGTTCATAAAAGTGTCTGCTCGATATCAGAATATGTTCTAGCGTCCTTATTGAAGATCTTTCGTCGGCCTTACTCACTTTGTAGTCAACAAGTCACTCGCCAAGAAGCGCTCGCGATAACGTCAAGTCGAAGTTCAAGGAAGCAAAAAAATGGCGACCTACGGTCCGGTGGAGGGGGGACAGACGCGTAAAGCCGGCGGCGGCGCGGTTATCGCCGATTCCAAGACGTTCAGCGGATCGACGTCCAGGGGTTTGCGGGGCACTCCGAGGAGCGCCGGCGAGGGCGGGCGGGAAAGTCAGCTAGGACAGCGGAGACAGAGCTTAGGTGGACACTAATGTGCGATTTTTGCATAGCTGCCCCTCAAGGCCACGGTGGAATACACGGCATTTCGCGTCTTTCTCGGTCGTGTCGCTAGATGTCGCGTGATTGCAAGCCCGGATTGATCCTGTCGCGATCATGCGAAATGTACCGGCACGACTAAAAAAGACGCCAAAATTCCGTGACATATTCTATCGTGAAAACGGGCCTTGAGGGGCAAAAATCGCACTATAGTGATGCGACATCGACAATAAAACATCGAACGTTGGCAAACATCGATGTTCAAAAATGAAACATCGATATTTAAAATACATTGACCAAAAATCGTCGATGTTTTTAAACATCGATGTTTTAAAATTTATTCAGTAACCTCTATCATTAAATTTGTGCGCAACAAAATTTAATTTCACAGTAGCACGTGCATATTAATTTACGATTAAAAGTTGAATGAAAACAAAATTAAAACGCTTCCCCATGTGCGAAATGCGAAGGAAATGTCACGGCATGAGGATTATCGCCAGCGGGGAATTTGTCTGCTCGATGAAGGAAACTACGTTCATTTGGTTCGGACACATAACAGATAGTGGTACCATCGCTTCGTATTTTAACACAATTGCGATTTTAGGAACTTTTCTTCTTCGAACAAAACATTGAAAGCGTAAAAACATCGAGCACAAAACATCTATGTTCAAAAAATATCGGTGTCAATACATCGATGTTTACAACACATCTTTGTTTTTATAGAAACATCGATGTCGTTTCCCCAGGGGACAGCGGGGTATAGGGTATGGTGGGGCAGGAGCGGATCCAGCCGATCGTTTTAGTGGGAGCCATCACAGATTTATGTTAAAAATTAAACATTTGTTATTGTATTTTATATTATTGTTGTAGTGTAGGTCTTATTATATAACATTATTTTTTAAATAATTATATAATTATAATATAAATAAATATTTAAATCAATTTTGCAAATAAAAGAAGATAACAAACGAAAACTCTAGGCCTTTTTTGGGGGGGAGGGCATGGCCCCATTCCCTCTCCCCTGGATCCGCCACTGTGGTGGGGGGATAACTGATGTATAGTGGCGGAGTTAGAGAGAGAACTCGGCTTATTAGAGGTGGCACAGACAAAGACCACACAGGGTAAACACTATTCTTCCGTTAAATAACAAATATGCCCGACTGCTGTGTAAATATAACAATGATTGTAATAATTTAATACTGCAATTAGTGTAATTTTGTTTCCCAAGGGGCGTATTATTAGCGTACCCCGCAAACGCCTTTATAGCCTTTATTAAAGTACACAAAGGTTGAAGTCGTTTTACTGCCGACAAAAAAACGAAACCTGAAAGGTGTAAATAAAATAAATAATGCAAGCATACTCAAATGGAACACTTTTTTCAATTCTTTTGATGACAATGTTTTCCAATAAGACGTAAACAATGTTACTACATGTCAAATTTAATAGTATAGAGGATAAGCATAATTTTAGAGCAGTTTATGTTGACTTTATATCCTCACTGTCAATTGGGAGATCACAAGGAATTCAGGTACTTCACAGTACAAAATCAGTGAAATCTTTCGGGATGTAGAGTAGAATCAAGATATAAGCATTGGATCAAGTAACCTAACTCGCATCCTTCAACTTTTTGACCCATTTTTGCAAAATGTTGTGTGCCTTTTTTAGAAGGGGGCGGCTTTTCTCATTTTTCTTTGTGGCGTATGTGCGCGCTTGTGTATTTCACTGCAAATGCACCTTGTGCGGCACTACGTCGTCCACTGGGAGTAAGATCAGAAGCGAAGGTCACGAAGCGGGGATGGCAGTCTAGGGGATGGTTCTGGAAAGCGCCCGGTTGCGCATAACAGATCCCGAGGGAGCAGCCAGCACGCACGCGAGATTCTAGCTGCACGTGTTCCAACCACAGACCGGACTCCAACCATTCAGGGCACGCCCATCGGAGCGATCTCAAAACGTATTTCAGGATTTACCGACGCTGACTCAAAGTGGAATTTTGTCTAACTATATGTCTAGTAAGCTAGTTAGCTATCCATCTAGCGATATCCTGCTACCTATCTCGCTATGTGCATGTTTATCTACAAATCTATTTAAATAAATGCTAAAAATTCCTGAAATGGGTTAAAATTTCGAGAGAATCAAAGCACCTTCAAGACAGCGAATTGTCCTCATTTCATTTATCGTAAACCCCAAATCTCTGGAAGATTAATTATACAAAGTTTTGATTTTATGTCTGAAAAAACTAATATGCTCTTCAGCCTCTGGTACGATTCACTGATTCTTGATAATGCCGTTTTTCCTCTGTTCTTAAAACATACATGCTTCGTGATCCAGTGTAGTGTAATTCAGTGGTTGAAAGGGTTTTGCGTTGCTTTACATTGTAATGTGTAAACGCGAAAATGTAGTGTGTCGAAGACTCCACTCCGTAGACCATATTTCAACCAAGGTAAATGCTAGTCAGTTTTAATAAAACAGAAAATAGTGAGCAAATGTCATCCGAAAGACAACATAGCGAGAGTGATCACTGGCCAGACACTGATTGGTTTCTACGACATACCTATTCTCGGAGCAGACGTGTAACGTGTATTATTTCATCACATACCGACTGCATTGTAGGTTAAAATATTGTATTAAATGTGGTTTAAGAGATTTTCTCCGAGCCTGGACTCGTCCGTAAATAATGTACCTCTCTGAATACGTCAGACGAACATTGTGAGCACCAGCTTTCAGAAACTCTACATTTTTACCTCTTTCACAGTACATCACGTGCTACACTTTCTCGAAAGACAGCGTGATCGGGATCCTCAATGCACGATACTTATACGGCCTTGACCGGCATCAAACCCTTTGACCTTGCTTTTATGGCGTTAACACGGTGTTCGTAAACCATTACGGACGACCATCATTCAACCAAGGCCGACGCGTTTACGGAACGCAAGGGAACCACAATTCGTAAAAACTTGCGTCTCCACGCATGCAATGATCTCATGCCACCACCTCCTTCCCGTTCTCTGACAGGACGGCCTGGTCCCGTTCGGCGAGACGAAACGAGCCCTCCGGATCCGCCAATCTCTGCCTCCTTCGCGCTCCGGCCCCGCCCCGCCCTCCCCCCTCCGCTGCGCCTGGCCCGCCCCCGTGCGACCGCGCCCCTCGGCAGCGGTGGGCCCGCTCCGCGGCGGTCAGCCTCCGCGGCAGGTGCGCGGCCTCTGGAACCGGTACCTGCCGCAGGCGCCGCGCCGCCCCCCCCCCGGCACCCACTGCCCGACGCCCGCGCAGGTGGAACATTCGCGAAGCCTATGATGACTGATCGAACGGCGACGTGCGCTGGAGCGAAACGACCCAGCGATACGACAGCACAAAGCGCCTGAATCATTTAATTGCGAAGCGAATATTGCGGTCGATTTATTGCGTATATTTTTGTTCAATTTATTGATTCTCTTTCATGAACTACCTCTCCTTGGGTCATTTAATTTTATTGTGGTATGTTTGCAAGTCATCTGTACAAACATTTCTCTCTCGCGCACAGACAAGAGTACTTTACAAAAGGACTTTTAATGTTGTTTTTAATTATTATTAAGACAATTGAATTTTTAATTTAAAGGATTTATGAGTGTCTTTCCTGATTCCAAAAGCACATGAATTCAACAGAAAGAAGGCACCTACTTCTGATTAACTATTAAGAACGTATAGACAATTTACTCTGTATGTTCCGCGTTTTGAGACAATACGATTTTATCTCAGGGTGTTTAATGGTCTCTCTTTTGACTTGTTTCAGCTTAATTAGTACACTGGACATTAGGATGCTGCGCTTTTTTGCATGGATAAAAAAATGGAAATTTTTGACGTCGTAGGTGAACATCTCGTCAGACAAGCGGAATATCCCGTAAGCTCATTTATCAAGCACTGGCATTTTGTACCACCTAACTGGTTTCTATCCTTTAACTCTGTCGGAATCGAAGTGCCAGCAAATTTTCAAAGAGCAATCTTTCCTTATATTAATACTTGCCTAACTTTCCAGTTCAGTTACGACGCGTGGTAAACTTCAAAGGATTTCAGGAGAGTTGTAAAGGAAATGTCTAACACATCTTAAAGAGAATACAGGAAATTCTGACAGGGAGGAAAGGGAAATTCGGAAATCCCACTAAATGCGCGAAACATTTCAACGTATACTAAAAGGAAACTCTCTTTTTTACACTTTTCTCACCTGTTCCACAAATTCCATCACAAAATATCCATTTCATCCCTTCAGAGAGGGACTGACATCTCTGCTCATTATTCCTACATATTTCCACCTGAGATTAAGTAATGTCAGATTAGACAACGAACGATGTTGTTCTTCCTTGCTCGACTTATAGGTGTAGCCACTGAGACGTGATCACCCCCAGAAACATTAATGTGAATTAACTACTGAAACAAAATGTGCACTCGAATGCCAACAGGGAGATATTAGAACTCATAAATAGTCTCCATAAATGGAAAAAAACATTTTTTTTCTTCTGCCAGTCTCGGATGCAAGCCTTTAGCTTCCACAGAGTGCTATGCCCTGCGCTGCACAATTGAAGCGAGCCACGTGCGGTAGAAAAAAAAGGTAGCAAACGCAGCGGCGCGGCGCCTATTTCACCAAACTGACACGGTCCCCGATCGGCGGCGCACCTCGAAAAACAAGAATGCGCGCCGCCCGCCGGTGAGCGGTGGCGGGCGGGCGCGTCGACGCACAATAAGTGGCTGGGATCGTCGAAGCAAACGAACCCAAACAAGGGGCTCCGAAGCCTCCGTAACGAGCCCGGGCGAGACGGAAGGCCGAGGCGTCGGAGCAGAGGGCGAGAGGTGGAGGAGCGAGGCGAAGCGGGGCTGGGCGGGACTAGGCGGGAACGCGCAGGACGGTGACAAGCGAGGCACGGCGGGCGGAGCAGGGCCTCAGACGGCGGGCCGGGGAAGAGAGGGGCTCAATGGGAAAGAGAAAGGACCGGTAAGGGCAGTGCGGGGTTGTGTGGGGTTGAATGGGACGGACTGGGCAGAGTTGGACTCGATGGAATGGGACTGAACTGGACAGGGCTGGGGTGATGCGGGATGGGGTGAGAATGGGAGAAGCTGATTGGAGTAGCACGCAGTGAAACGGAGCAAGGCAACCGAAAGGCTTACAAGCAATGGCAGGGTGGGGCGTCGCGTCGAATCGCATCGCGTCGCGTCGCATCGCGTCGAGTCGGGTCGCGTCGCAGCTCGCCGAACACTTCGCCATCGCGTCTCACCGTCGTTGCTCTGGAAACTGACCCGGCAAGAGATGAGAAGCGCAGGGCACAAGGTTGCGAGACGCAGGGTATGGGTAAAAGGTGTAGGGGAAATGGTACAAAGAGAAAGGTGAGGGGCGCGAGGAGCAGGATGCAACAGTTTCTTCGCTGCCCAAGAGCTATGAATCGGACACAGGACCTTACTAAAAGTGCTACAATTCCAAGGTCTGAAAGGTTGGAACAAGGAACAAGATAATCCACAGAGTTAAACAGAAGTAAACTAAGAGAGATTACTGATGAAAACAATGAACAGTGCGATGAGGAAGAAATTAAAGTTTGGAAAGGAATGTGAGTAGCAATGGAAGTTCCGTACAGATGAACAGGAGAAATAAATAGGAAAGAGCTATCTGACAGGCAATAGCCGGAACTGAAATACGCACCCCTTAGGAAACAAAACTGATTGACTGAGCTGGGAAATAAGTTTTAATATGATTAATATTAATGGTTTTAGTACAGGTGAACGGGAAAAAATTGCCTACAAATAAAGAATCCAATCGTGGAGAATGATCCGAGCAGTATGATGCAGGCGTGTGGCTGAGGGCGCGCGGGGCGAGAACAGCGTGTCGAGGGTTGGGAGGGGCGTGGCACCCCGGCCCGGCGCAGTCGCGCGCCGCTGCGCACAAGCAAGCGGCGGCGGCGGCGGCGGCGGCGGCGGCGACGGCAGCGGCCGGGCCGCCCGCGTGACATTAACTGCCCTTGGAACATATTTTTCAGCGCAAGATTAAAATGATCATAAGTTCAAGGCTTCGC
>JAHLJT010009419.1:128875588-128906347 GCA_031308135.1 Acheta domesticus
CAGTAAAATAAACTTATTAAGGTGGCATAGGTCCTAATTTCACGGTTAACTCTGAAGTTTCGAAAATTGCAAAAGCCTGAATTTTTTTCGGGCTCTTCCTACAACTTCAAAATTAAAGATAGAGATTTCCCCTCCAAATAAAGTTTGTTCTCCATAGTGAAGTTCTTTATTCACGTCAGGTAAATTGTTTCGAAAATTTCAGTAGTTTTCGCGCAATAGTACGTGCAATATGTGCAATTTTTAAAAAATATGAAAACAAGATTTGCTCAAAAAAATACTCCAATTTTTTCTTAAAACTTTTGGTAAGGATAGTGCCTAACGTATTCTATGAGGTGGCATAAACGTCATATTGGACTATTCCTTTGTTTTTTTCAGAAATTACAAAAATTTTATTATTGTCTCTCAAGTCGTTAATATTAACATTAACGGCAATTTGTTCACATTAATATATTTATGAGTGGATCTGCTTTAAATGATGTCGTAAGGTTTCTCGAAAACTCAACCGTTTTCTGTGAAAACTAGCTCACAATTCCACATTTTCAGAAATGCTCAAACGCCATTTTCTCACGAATGGCGCCAGATGTTTTCTTCAAACTTTTCGAATTGATAGTGCTAATTGCACTCTTTAATATGACGTTAAGTTCGTTATAGAGTAATTTTTCGTTTTTTCAAAAATTACATAAATGTAATTTTTTATGTTACTGACGTTACTTTATGTATTGAAACCAAAGGAACGTTGTTTGCAGTACCTTCAACCAAACTCTCACCTGAGATGACCCCCATGCCCTTGTATTTCCTCTTTCTTCATATTCGTTTCGCACATTGAGATGTGGTCAACAAATTCATAACGAATTGATAAACACGAACACTGTCAAATTAAATTTTAATGCACACGAATTTAATATTAAGGGCTATTAAACTAGTCTAAAAACAAAGATATTGAAAAATATCGATGATTTTTAGTCGATCCACTTTTAATCTCAATGTAATTTCGAACATTGATGTTTGCTGATATCGATGTTTTTTTATCGATGTCGCATCACCACTGCACAGCACGCGGCAGAAGGTGACAGCGATCCACCCGCCCACAGCACGCCATGCACATCCGCATGACGCCATGCACAACCGCCGACACGCCACTGTGAGTGTGTGAAAGCCTCCTACCGTAAAGGATCACGCCATTGGCGTGCACAGCCTAGAACATTAGGGGGAGGAACTACATTTCTGGGCCCCTTTTCTATTTCTTTTTACCTACGATATATTTTACTAGTAAATAAATATTACATACTACAAGAATAATGAAATTACTTCAATGAGGCAATTAATAAATTGATTCTATATTTAATCAATTACAGGATTCCAAATTGTTTGGAGAGCTTCTTCCTGAAAAGACATGTATCAATTCCGCGAAGTGTCGGCTTGAAGCTAGAGGAGCTGAAACAGCACGTATTTTCTCGCTCGTATTTTGACACAAAATTACGCGAAAAGTACTCAAATTTTCGAAAAAATGTTCAAGAACTTATTTCAAAATCTACCTCCATGGAACAGATTTCATTAAGGGATAAATCTCTATTTTTCATAATTGTAGGAAGACGCCGACAAAAATTGGAATTTTTGCAATTTTCGAGAAATCAGTTTTCAACGAAAATGAGACCTGTGACACTGTCTTAAACGTCTTTCACATAATCAAACAACAAAATTTAATCAAAACGAAGGAGTCATCTTTTTTTAAATATGGAAAATGTCCCAGGGGCTTCATGTAAAGTGTCCCCCAAAATTAAAATATCGGTTTCAAATTCAAGGGGTCGCGACATCAGCCTGATCGATTGGAAAATATCAATTTTGGAGAAAATTGGCAGACCGGTTTAGCCACAGACAGACGAACGGACGGTCAGATACGTTTGCCGTCATTCGATTCTTCGGTATGAAGGACCCACAAAACATGGATTCTGGCTACACTACGTGTTTGATTTTTTTTCTAAATTTAGCAACTGAATTTATCCCCTTTTTCATTACCAGGGCCCTGTGTGAAGAAATTTTCTGCGGAAAATTAGTCGTTTTTCGTGCAGCATTACATAACTTTCTCTCTACTTCGTATGCGGTAGCAAGAAAATAAAAAAGAGAATCAGGAAATGATCCAATATACAGAAACAAAATGTTTTTGTGAAGGGCTTTTGGGCCCCTTTTCGAAATTTTCAGGGGGCCACGGCCCTCCTGTCTCCCCCCTCTGCGATCCGTTTGTTAGGGTACTGCTCCGGCATTCCCCTTCAATCAATCAGAAAAACATCGAGAAACTGCTGATCGATAGATCAGCCGCTCGCAAGATTTCTCCTTCAGACAGCGATTGAATTCGACCATGCTATACAGCTGGCGTCAAAAATCCTCCATCGTCGAGCTCCAACCCTAGGATCTCCCGGTCAGAGTCACTGCAAGGTGCAGCGGCGAAGAGCAAAACTCTGACGGTGCAAATTACCGCCATCGGCGGCAGACATCCCTGACCTACGCCCGACGGCGGGGCAGGCAGGCTCTAGGTGCGTGCTATCCCAGATACGCGCCTGCGACGCCGTTCAGCCCAGGCACACGGCCGTCAAGGGCAGCGGAGGCTGTTTGCGAGCGGCCTGCGCGAGGCGCCGCCACCGTCGCAGAGCCGTAATTCGCGCTGATAACGGCTGGAGGGAGAAGAACTTCACAATAGACGCCGCCAGGTGATTCTTGAAACAGTCACCTGCTCTTGAAATCAAGGTTATTCTGCACTTTACACAACGCGGCCTTGAAGATCTGACAAGGTGGTATAGCAGATGATGGATGGGGAGCAGTGGCGGATACGGGGGGGGAGGTCTAGAGTTGTCGTTTCTTTCATTTGGCAATATTGAAAAATATTTATTTATATGAAAAATATGTAATTATTTAAAAAATAATATTGTATAGTATCATATATAGACTACAATATAATAACAAATGTTTATTATTTAACAAAGATCTATGATGGTCCCCTCTAAAACGATCGACTGCATCAGCCCCTGATAAGGATGGAGTAGTAAAAATAAAACCGTTTGAAAAATCACGTATTCAGTTGTTTGTGTGGGCAAGTCTGAAAGCTCCACAATTTAGAATCATACGTTTATCTGCGTACTAAAAACGAACTCTGAACGCCAGCGGTTCCCAACTTTTTTCTCTTCGTGCGTTACTTCAAAAAACTCAAATAAATTACGCAATCTTTGTAAATTCATTTGTACGAGTAAAAAGAATTGAATGGACTGATATTAAAAGGTATTTCCCACATGGCATAACACGAACAAAACCAAAAAAGGACGAAACACCACAAGGAAAAACCAAAACAGTATGTAACATTTACCGAGAAACTTTAATAAAACTAAAGGGGTAGTTAAACCAACAAAAAACGAAATAAAAAAATAATACACTAAAACAGAATATTCATTTCAGTAAGATGATAAGAAAATTGCATTATCGCCAATGTCACTGAATATCAACTAATTCGTAGTTAACAATAGGCTTTAGTATTTTTAATTTTTGATTAAAAGATTAAGATGTATTTTTTTCTCGTTTATGATATAAACTTCGTACCGCTAATTTACTAGAACGTACAATGTCAAAAGCAATACGTACACGTACAATGTCAACATAGAGACAAATTGCGGTATTTTTTTCTTACACAACGTCGTGACACGTAGACCCGAATAGTACACATGTAACATTTAATTTTTTCGGAAAACTCTAATAGACAAAAAATCTTACGTACATTTAAAGATATTTAAATGCACAAGAAAGTCATATCACAATGCTCACTAGTCAAGCACGCCTATGAGCGCAAAACAAATTTATTTTCAGGTCACCTACAGCAGGAGCAAGCGTCTAATTCAGGAATGAGACAAGAGTCGGACTTGAGCCGTACTACGTACATTTTCTGGCACTTTCTGTAAACAGATCTGTGAAAATCTTTTTGAAGTGTTAGATTAAAATAACTGTTCTGAGGGGAAAATTCTAAGAACTTTATTTTGGCTGTCTGAATTGTTGATTATAACGATCGCTTCCATCCCTTTCAATTATTAGGAGGTGCAAGCCTCCAGTAGCTGTACGAGTGAAGACCAGATTAGGAACACACACACACACACACAAACACACACAAGACATATATGTGAATTATTCTAGGAAGGGACCAGTTTAACAGGTTGAGACACAAATTAACGTCATGCAGGGCGATAACAATACATGAGATACTGACGAACCCATTTACAAATGAGCCAACTGTAAACGAACCTACTGATAAAATGAGTGCGTGGACATTACCTGCAGTTATGTTGCCAATTGTGGCGAAGCAGTAGCTGTCAAAGCGATTCATTCTTATAGTAATCTCTATACAATAGCAGTCGGAAGCAGCACTCTATGAGCATATATTCATAGGTTCATCTAAGAAGCAATCTGTCAGCATCGTCTTCAGGAAACCACTCCCGAAAGCAAGTAAGTGTCAATAGATTCGGAATATCGCGCCCTCTCGAATCCGTACCGAAATCGCGGCAGCGCCGTGGGGCGGAGCGTGGTGCGGAGCAGAGGTGGGGCGGGCCAGACGGTGCGGGCGGGGAGGGGTGGGGGAGAGCGTCGCGCGTGGCCGGCGGGCGCTGACGTCACGGGGCGCGTGGGCGGCGCGTGGCGCAGCGTGGCGCCTCCGCGCACAGTGCCCCCGCCAGGGATCTCCCCGGGCATGGCCGCGCCACGCCTCGCCTCGCCACGCCTCTCCCCAGCCACGCCACTGCACGGATTGCAGCGTAGATTCTCAACAGTTTCGTGCTCTTGGATGATGATTCATTGATTACTAAAGGTTCCGGACGCGTCAACAACAAAGGTCAATAGTCCCGTAATGGTAGTGCGTGTTTTCATGGCGGTAGGTGGCTGTGATATTGTCCCACTGAATGGTGAGTTCCAGTGCCGACCTAGCGTCGGGTAGCAGGATTTTCCCCAACCAGTTACCTCCTACCAGCGAGGCATCGCCCCATCCAGAACAAGTTCTAAGCTCCCGACCAGTCTTCCGGCATCAGCGATAATGTAGTGTATGTAGGTGTAAGTGTATAAGTGAGGAGTGAGGATAGGATAAGGAAGGGGAAGGAAAGTTTGCGGGCGGTCCGTGGCCTCTTTGGTAAGGAGCTGCTCCGAGATTCGCCTGGTATTGATCGGAGAAACTACCTATCAGAGCAGCCGGACGCTACAATTCACCTCCACACAGCGACAGAACTCGGCCTAGCTATCTGGCTACTGCTAAAGTCCTCCCTAGAATCCTGCCACCGGCGGGACTCGAACCCCAGGACCTCCCGATCAGAGGCACTGCAGTGTCATCAGTTGACGCCCTGAGCAACCACTCCCTGTCTGCTCTTGTAATGCTTGGTGTTTTTAGAAATGTTGATCCTTGACTTTTTTTTTCTTTTTAGAACATCTGATAGTACCAATACTATTGATTAACGAGTATTTCAGGAACATAAGCAATTATTATTAATAAAAATTACGAACAGTAATCATTTCGTTTCCATCATATGAATAATCAGTAACTTCTGTATACACGTATATTTCTCCATTCTCTGCAAGATTCATTTGCACATAAATACGTAATTTTAATACAAACAATTCCTACATTCTCATGTATCTTCAAGTACCATCGTTCTTTGCAAGAAATGCACGTATAAAAACCAGTTTGATTATAAAAATGCCCCATTTTGTTCTTGATTTTCGTCCTGCTTTCCATGCAATATGTGCTTGCACAGAAATTGGTAGTTTGATTACAAACAATTCACATGTTCTCATTACTTAACCCAATAAATATCAATAACCCACATTCAAGCAAAATTACCCAAATAATTTCACTGCCATAGAGTACGCTTCATTTCCATTTTTTAACAATCACGTCATCAGAGGAATTTGCTACGAAATCAGGACGAATCCTGGTCAACTACATAGAAATGCAACTTGAAGCTCGGGGCGCTGCTCGGGCCGACCGCCTGGATCCAGCCAGGCGAGCATCGCGCCAAGTCGGCGGCGGCACGCGCCGACGCGGTCTGCGCCTTCCCCGAACCACCCTCCCCGCCACGCCCCTCCGCGCTCCGCCCTGCCCCGTCCCCGCTCCGCCTGTTTACGGCAGCTAAGTGGCGCGCTAACTACGCGCCATTCAAGCTGCCTCGGGCCACCTGCCGAGTCGAGCCGGGCCGGGCCGGGCCGTGCCAGGCCGAGCCGGACCGACTCGAGTCGAATCGCCACCGCCACCAACCCCTCGGACCGGTCGCGTCGCAAACCACTGCCACTGCCACTGCCACTGCTACCGCCACCGCCGCAGGTAACGGGGTTGCTTTTGCGGAGGCGCAGAAAAGATGGCGAAGAGCCGGGCTAGAGTCAGTATGGGGGCGTGCCAGGAGGGGGGCGGGGCTCTTGCGCATCGTATCCCACTTCAGCCAATGAGCTTCCGAAACTAGTTTGCGTGACAATCTTAGCGGGAATTTTAAATGCCAGATACCAAAATTATCACCTCGTTACACGACATTGAAACAGATTTCTGGAACATTTCTTTTAAAATATTGCATTTCGTACACCTTCATCATGTTATTTTTGTTTGGTTGCCTCTGAAAATAGTCACTTTATGCCACTTTCAAAATGTTTCTCAACACTACTCCCTCTCCATGCAACATGGCGGCCTGGTATAGCTTTTCAAGTGTTCATGCGTGGTTCGTGTCGCAAACTGGTGATGCGCAGAACAAGTACAAATCGGTGGGCCGGAGAAACTCACCCACGTATTTCCAGAATGGGGAGTAGTAACGACGACTACCGCGCGACGCGGAGGTGGTGAAACGGGAGTGTGTTCGATTCGCTCATGCCGGATCCAGTGAACCCTAGGCAACATTGAAGGATATCATCTTTCACATGGAAATGGGCAAATGAACTCGCGTAGCGACTCGCATCACGAGTGACAAAAAATACAAATCTCTTGGGCCAAAAGTGTCAGGGGCACATACGAGCACATAAAGAAAACAAGAAATTCGCAGAAAAGTAATTTTGCTTGAACGGGCTGCTACACAGACCTTCGCGTAACATTTAAGCTCTGCTTAAAGAAAATGCATTGAAACTGAGAATGACAATAGTAATTATAATAATAATAATTATTATTATTATTATGATTATGATTATTATTATTATTATTATTATTATTATTATTATTTTTCCATTACATCACGACTAAAGATGTTATGAGTCGGCTGAATATAAAATCTACTCCAGGTTGCAACCAGCTAACTAAGGAGCAGATCCGGTGACTGTCAGTGCCTCTACAATACTTTGCGCAAAATGTGGGCTATTCCAAATAAAGCAATTTCTTGCACTTCCCAGTCTTTTGAATTACCAGGGAGTTTAGACAAGTTCTTACTCAAATTTTGCGGAACAATTCCCAGAGCTCAGATAACTATCGGGACGACCTGTGCTTTTACGCCCCACATTCGGCTGATCTCGATTTCCAAACTCTTGTATTTAAGACGTTTCTCTGCCTCCTTGGTAACGACGTTTTGATCGCAAGGTACAGCAACATAGATAAGTAAACACGATTTTTTCGCCAAATCCCGGATAACTATATCTGGTTTGTTTGCCGCTATCGTGCGATCAGCTTGAATGTTTTGGTCGTACAATATCGTACACAATCCAACAGGCGTCACCGGTTTTGGTGAGTGTTCGTACCACTTGGGGCATGTGTTTGGAACTTCGAGGGCGGTACAGATCTGCCAGTGGAGGTAGCTACACACCCTGTCATGTCTTTTCAGGTATTCGGTCTTTGCTAGGATTGGACAAGCTGAGACAATATGATCAATGGTTTCTACTTGCTCCTGGCAAATGCGGCATTTATCATCTTGGGAAATTTTGAGAACCGCTTTATCATAATGTCGTGTTCTCAAGGCCTGATCTTGGGCAGCTAGTACAAGTGCTTCCGATTCTGGCTTCATTCTTCCCCTTTTAAGCCACATAAATGATTGATCTTTATTGATCTGAACCTTGTCCATTCTTTTTAGGGATTGTCCGTGGAGTGGTTTGTCTCTCCACGATTTCTTTAACATTTTTTGTGTTTCACACTTCATGTTTAGCAGCATCAGAAGTTCAGTGTCTGTGTTATTCGACGTGTCTTGCCTAGTTTTCTTCGCAATGCTTCTTGCTACACTAACAATGCCTCTGTTTCCCATTCTTCGGTCAGATTTCATGACCTGCCTCATTAGAGGGTCATCTTGATGGCTGACTACATACTTCCCCAACCCGACTATTGCGTTGTGCCAGGAGGCTTTTTTTTGTCTGAGGCCTCTTCCTCCTTCCTTACGTGACACACAAAGTCTATGTATATCAGCTCGAGGGTGGGAAACATGATGCATTGTTAGCAGTTTTCTAGTTTTTCGATCCATGGTGTGAATTTCTTGCTCCAAAACTATATTCGGCTACAGGTACCGCCAAACTACCTATTGCTGATATTTTATTCCTGGAATTCAGAACGGACTGCAGGACCAGTCTCACTCTCCTATAATACTCCCTACTAATTCTCT
This sequence comes from Acheta domesticus, assembly GCA_031308135.1. Lineage (NCBI taxonomy): Eukaryota > Metazoa > Arthropoda > Insecta > Orthoptera > Gryllidae > Acheta > Acheta domesticus. The sequence continues at coordinate 128,884,159 of JAHLJT010009419.1, forward strand.
CTTTCATTCTGTCGTTCGAGATGGTTTCACATTCTTTATTATTATTATTATTATTATTATTATTATTATTATTATTATTATTAAACTGCATAATTTCCCAGAAATTTCCGCACTATTCTTGTCGTTGCTATCATCACTGCTTTCTGCATAAGTTTGTATATATCCACTTTCACTCCCAGATGTTGAAGGCTCCGCATCAAATTTCTAGGGATGACACCTGTGCTTGAGAGGATTACTGGAATAATTTCAACTTTTTCAACATGCCATTGTTTCTTTATGGATTCAGTGAGTTCTGAGCACTTATTAATTTTTTCGGCGTATTTACTTTGCAGGTTGCTAGTATTTGGGATAGAAATATCTATCAGCGCGACATATTTCTCTCTCTTGTTAAAGACTTATTATTATTATTGTTGTTGTTATTATTATTATTATTATTATTATTATTATTATTATTATTACACTACATCACGACTAAAGATGTTATGACTCGGCTGAGTATAAAATCTACTCCAGGTTGCAACCAGCTACCTAAGGAGCAGATCTAGGGACTGTCGGCGCTTCTACAATACTTGGCGCAAAATGTGGGCTGTTCCAAACAAAGCGATTTCTTGCACTTCCCAGTCTTTTAAATTACCAGGAAGTTTAGACGAGTTCTTATACAGATTTTGCGGAACAAATCCCAGAACTCCGGTAACTACCGGCACGACCTGTGCTTTTACGCCCCACATTCGGTTGATCTCGATTTCCAATCTCTTTTATTTAAGACGTTTCTTTGCCTCCTCGGTAACGACGTTTTGATCGCAAGGTACAGCAACATCGACAAGTAAACACATTTTTTTCTTCAAATCCCGGATAACTATATCCGGTTTGTTTTCCGCAATCGTGCGATCAGTTTGAATTTGTTGGTCGTACAATATCGTACACAATCCAACAGGCGTCACCGGTTTTGTGAGTGTTCGTACCACTTGGGGCATGTGTTTGGATTATTATTATTATTATTATTATTATTATTATTATTATTATTATTATTATTATTATTATTATTCGGGATTGTCAGAAAAATAATGTGTCTACTTGAGGATGAGGATAATGTGTCTACTTGAGGATATGCGTTCAAAACGTCGTAATAAGAGAGACAGAGATAAATCTTAAAAGACACGAAATTAAAATCACCCAAATGTAGTATGTAAAAGTATGTGAGTCGTACCAACAGTTATTGGGGTCTCTGATGTTTATTCTGCAAAATGTGTGTAAAAACTTCCCCAAACTCCCAGGCCATTCGGAAGGCAGGGAAGAGCATGGCATCGCGTTATTGGAAATATCTCGTATTTCCCGGGAAGTATTGTATCTGGATAAGATTTCATGTTGGGCCGACGCATTTATTCAGATCGAAATTTAAGGACTAATAATAATAATAGTAATGATAATAATAGTAATAATAATAATAATTATTATTATTATTATAAATTGGTAGTTTGGAGGTGACTGTAGTTGAGTAGTCGAGTTGTAGTCAAGTTTCGGACTAGTGGACTGGACTGATCAAGAAATTCGAATCGTGGATCCAAAAAGCAGAAAACTGCTAACAATGCATCGTGTCGCCCACCCTCGAGCTGATGTACGTAGACTTTAGGTGCCACGTAAGGAAGGAGGAAGAGACTTCAGACAAATTGAAATCTTCTGGCACAATTTATCATTATGATAATCCACTTACAAATATAATATTCAGATTAACCATTTAAATTTCATTGCAATCCATTTCTATTCAGAGAGTGCAATGTTTTGAGGGCCAGGGACTGTCGTGGGCGGAGAACAGTGGCGCGCGAGGTCCACGGAAGGCGGCAGCGGCGACCCGACGTGGAGCGTGGGGCGCGGGCTGGGCGGGGGGCGGGGGCGTGGAAGGGCGGGCGGTCCCTCGCGACAGGGGGCGCCGTTGCGCTCCCGAATCACGCTCCATTCATACGCACACGGCAGCGGCGGTGGGGGCGGCGCGGCGGCGGCGGTCGGGGTACTCCGAGCAGCGCGTGGGTTGTACGTTGTACGCGTGGGTGTATGTTTTCGTCATCGCCGTCGCCGCCCTCAAGACACTGCCAATGTATTACCCTGCACTGAGAGACATGTTGTAGTAGAACGCACTAAGCATGTTTAGTAAACGATCGTATAGTAAATGCAACTCTTCGTTCACTAAACATGAAGTAGTTTCGTTTAGTAAATGAAACAATCCATAATCGTGAGTGAATGAACAAAGATAATTGTCAGTGGTACTATTGTTGTTTCGTAGATAAAATCATTTGGTGAGACCTACGTTTCATGTCGTCACAGTTATTAAATACTGTTTAGTAAGCACTGTTTACTGCCTACTGTTTAGTAAGCACGCGTTCTCAGACACCTGACCAATTCGAATAGTTATATCGTCTGAAGTGCGAGAATTCAACGCTGTATATAGTATTATACGCTATAGAAATGGCGTGTTTTGTATTTTATTGGTTTTCAATAATTATTTTACATTCCCTAACCTAATGGTAGAAATACTGTCGGCAGCCTGCGGCATGCATCCGTAATTGCTCTGCTAGGTTAGGGTCCGTGAGGTAATCGGGGTTAAGGAAGTACGAGTCCATGGGTCCGTAGGATGGGTGATCGCAGCGGAACCCCAGTTGCTACCAGCTAGGAAAGACAGAAAGAAAGAATTCCCTTTCACGTTTCATTTAGTTATTTTCACTGCTCTGTTTAGTAAATATTGCTCAATGTATTAGTCACCGCAACGATTCGTTTAGTTTTCTCCACTATATGCCATTCGTCATGGAGTACGACCTATTTAGTGAACATTACTATACGTGCATTAGTGTTTAGCTAAATAGCAGTTTCATGAACTTCACTAAGCACTTTGTTCTACCAAAATAAACTATACCGTTTAGTTGAATCTATTACATGATTAATTGTATGACCGAAACATTTCTCTCCGTGTGGCAATATACACACAGGCAGAAATTTTCGCTTACGTTAATGAAATGTACATTAAAGTAATTACCACGAACGCACAAGAAATTTAATGTACACGCGTACATTAGGACGGACGAGTCAAGCTTGAAGGGCAAATCTGGAAGGAAGGAAGGAAGGAATGATCTTGATGGACTGGTGATTATGAAAACATGAGATGAATGGCGAGAGACAAGGGAAACGGGAGAACATCTACATTAAAACTACAATAATTTTAACTTAGGCATTAAATTTGGTGTTTACACAGATTAGGCTCTTTTTAATGTATAAGGTTACATTAAGATCTACATAAAATTTAATGTCATTACTGACAATGTAGAGAAAAACCTGCCCAAGCAGGTCATTCTATAAAACGAGAGCCTGAGCAAACGAAAATAAATTTCACAAAGGAATGATTTCCTGTACAATATTAATAAATTAATGTAAAGAAGTAAAAGTAAAAACTAAAAACTGTTTCACTGGGAAATTATAAATATAGGTGGCTTTGGCGCAAATAAACGGATCAAGAGGGAATATTTCAAACATGCTTCGTTTTCCGGCTACTATATCCTACATGTCGCAAGTTAAGTTTCGGGAAATCACAGACACACTATATTGAAATCAAACAAAAGTTAACCATTTCTTTAACAATTGTTTCCCGGCAGAAATTACACCGGATTGTCGTGAGATTGGACTGCACAATTTAAAGGAAATTGTGAGATCTTTTCACGTAACGAGTTAAGGAAAGATGTTAATCTTATACATAGAACTTGCGTAAACGGAATATATCGTATTTAAATTGTGCAAAGGGTATTGAAAGCGAAGGAGAGAATATAGCCAGAAAAAGCAACGAATGACGACGACGACAACGACGATGACAAGAACGAGACAGTGCAACGAAATCAGATAAATTAAGAGAATTAGTCTAATTTTTATATTGGTTTTCCATAATAATCTGTGAGTTTCGTCTTCTTTGTGTCTCTGAAGACATTTTTATTTTTATTAAAACACAACCTTCTGCAAGTTGGATACTTCTAAACATGAAACAAATACAGGGACGATTGCATTCCGTTAAACATACTGTATTGATCAAAGAGGCCTTTCACTGAGCTTTTAAAAGACGCCGAAATCTTCAGAAGAGAATTGGACTTGTGCAATAAACATTGTTTGACAAGGATTATGTCTGATAAGGACTATGACAGTTAACTAGTAACACAGACTCCTGAGATGTAGGCCTCATCTAATTCGTAGAAGTTCCTTACAAAATAAGTTTCTCCATACCCTTCAATTAAATTTTTACAAATCTCAAATGTTGATATATTTTCGTTTCCAAATATCAAATCGCCAAAAATAACACAATTTATAATTTATTTCCCTGTGAATCGTCATGTTACAAGTTATCACAGATCAAACAGCATTGATGTAACGCCTGATTATTTATGATAATTGATGATGACTTACTGCTGCATTTCCAATTCTATGACGAAATGAAATAACGAACGATTTCCTAAAAAAATATATTCACACACTTGCCGAGAAAGCAAGTAGAGTCTCACTCTGAAAATTGAAATATAACAACAAAGTACATAACATGAATAGAAAGATTTGTTGTAGAAATGGAGATTTGTCTTATTTATTAATGACTTCACCACGGGTGCTGACATGAATCACTTCTTCCCACAACGCCGAGTTGTGAATGAATTATTAGAGAATAAGAATTAGCTTTCTTGGGCAACCACGAAAACTTAATTGATTATCATGTAAAAGATAAACTATTGCTTACCACCTTAAATAAGGTCAAAATATGCCTCTTTACGGAGAAATCTAACTCAGTCATAATGTTTTCGCAGTAGCCATCACTGTTATTTTGGTAGGCAAATGGTTGACCGAGACTGTGAATAATAAACTAGCAACATTCTCAGAAGGGAAGAGGACACTGGTGCGTAGTGGAAGAATACTATCAGCAACAGAAGCCGCTTTCAGAAATATGCAACACCACCACTCACTAAAATTGAAAATTCCTCTGAACGCAGACACACAGGAAATGAATTTCCAACCACCATGCGCCGACAACGATCAGGAAATTTTGCTCACGAAAAAATTTAGAGCATGCACATGTGTATGTAAGTACAATGCAAGTGCACGGAAAGGAAACTATTTCCGTGGGCAGAAAAAAACTTAGTTGTATGCACTTTCCCGGATATGCAAAGAGCTGCGCACACTAATCATACAGAATCACCAAATAAAGTTACATTTTTATATCAACTCGAAAGATTGACTAAAATAGTTTAATGTAACTCCTATTTTTCAACTTCAATTAACATTGAAAATTCCACGCGACCTCATTTATTTAAAAGCTTCAAATGACATAAATATTTACACGTCTTTACACCCATTACGAAATTTGCATCTTTTCTTGAATGTACTTTATGAGACATACTCTCAATCTCGAGTACCAACACAAATGCCTTAATCATCGTCATCATAAAAAAAATAATATCGCAAGACCGAATTGCGAATGAAGTCAACCGCCCGGACACGTGCTGTGCGAACGCGGCGAATAACGAGCGCCATCCAACAAACTGTTATCTTCCCTTCGCCGCCGGCCTTGCTCCAACCCCGCCCTCGTGAGATCGGGAGCTCACCTCATTACTGTGATGAGGGGCGTCCGACATTCCCGCGACGCGACGGCGGCGGCGGCGGCGGCGGCGGCGCCACGGAGCTTGGAAAGCGGGGGAAGGGCGAGGGGAAACAGGGGCTAGAGGTTCCAACCCACAACCAGGCTGACGGACGTCAAAGTGGTCGAGGTGAAATTATTACGTGAATTCTTGCCTACAGACGTGGTACAATTGAGGGATGCGACGTCGAGACAAATCATCGATGTTTCAGAATACAGACGTTCAAAATCAAAACATAGATGTCAATAGAACATCACTGCAAAACCATATGTATTTCCGAAATTTTATTCAAAACCATATGCATTTTCGAAAGTTTATAACGTCTGACCACAAACTTCGTGCAGGGGCAGGGGTGATTAATTTGACTGAGGCCGTTTTTACTAATTTATAGTTAGTTTTTAACTAACGAAAAATAAAAATAAACAAAACAATTAACAAAACAGTCTGAATCATGAGCACTCAGGAAAATCTCCAGGGTTAGATTGTTTTAAGTACGCCTTAGAAACGTGTGATAAGGAGGGAGACCGACCTACGGCTTCGGCGCACATTTAGCCCGCGTCTTCGCGTGGGAAATACCAAAGGCGAAGGAAATGCCAGGGCATCGGCGTCATCTTTTTGTCGATGATGGTACTACGGAGTTCGCTTCGTTGAAAACGAAGTGCTATCGACCAATATTATTTCATATTACAACTTTCACAAAATTGTGATTACGTTCGCGCAGAACTACTTAATTTACATACACAACATTGAAAACGTAAAATAAACTATCATAAAATACCAATTTTGAAAAAAATATCGATTTATAAATCTTTCTGACGTTTTCCAAACCAGGACATCGGTCTATCATCAATAGTTTTGAGCAGCACGGCAATGACATCTTGGCAAAGGGTATGACAATAGTGATACTGTAGGCGGATGGACAGTGTCGTCAGTCATCCACAAATATAAAACAGGAGCAGACCGCAAGAGCTTTAGATAGGCGCGGTTATCCAAAACCGTGACAATAAACGCCGATACGATACAGCATGGTCGATTCAAACAAATGTAAGGTAAAACGGAGCCTGCAGTTGTAAGATGTGTGACAGTGGGGGCAAGGGATGACGGCCGTTCGTTGAATAAGCCGATGCCGCCGGTGCCGCCGCCGCCGGATCTGGCGCCGCCGCCACAGCCACGCGAGCAGCTCAGGGACACTAGAAGATCGATTGGCGACGCGGGCGTCGCAGGACGATGTTTATGTTCCAATCTGGGTAAGTAGGTCGTCGGCGTCGTGGCCGTCACTGTCGCTGTCGCGGTCGCCGCCATCGATGAAGGCAGCATCCCCCGCTGCTGCCGCTAATTTTGTGAAGCTCGATAGGAGTAAATAGCTTTATGACAGGAATATGAAAGAACAAGGTAAATTACACCACCCCTTTACTCAAAGAAATATGTAGTGCTCTAAGACGTACAGTTGGTAACCGTCTGTTTGTACAGTCCATAATTTCCTCGAAAAACATTAATTTTAAGTGGAAAATTAATACTAATGAAAAACATATTATAAGATAATTGAATAATTCCAGTTAAATAAAATGTATCTTTGTACACGTAGAAGAAATGACCTTGAATTTAAAATTCACCAGCACATTTAGTCGCTCGGGAACTAGCCGCTAGGAAGGTTTCCAAGCAACAAAATGTGCTAGTGAACCTCGTTTTGTCTAGGTTACGAAGTTATATTTTATTTAACTGGAATTATTCAATTATCTTACAATATATTTTTCATTAGTATTAATTTTCCACTTAAAATTAAAGAATTTCGATCAAATTATGGACTGTACAAACAAGACTATTACTAAATGTATATTCTCGAAACGTTCATAAATAATGTTAGAACTACCAGTATTTCAAGTTGGTATTGACTTCTACTAGGCTTCACTTCTACGTGAAATGTGATATCATTCTCTTTTTCCCTTCAACTAAAACTGTTACTCAGCTTTCTCATGCAATCTAAAACGGCATATTTTTGTAATGTGTCATTTTTCCTGATGCAATATGATCGCCCTGATGCGTCACAAATTCATGCCTTCCTACGTAATTTCGTCCGTATGAGATACCAGTTCAGACCGGAGAACACGTGCTCTAATAGAAACTATAACAATGTAAGATAAAGTGGCAACAAAGGTGCTCAAAACGACGCAGCACGTTCCTCCCACAAATAATGAAACAAATCATTTTCCCGGCAAGATGAAACCATCATTTTGTCTCAGCGAAACAGATCATAGAAGGATATAAGATAGCGAAGTCTTTAACCCGATTGCTTACTCTAAATTCAATTTATCCAACCTTATACGCCAGCCCGTAAATAGGTTTGCTTATTCTCCCTACTTATACCCCTACTTTCCGCATGGGTACAACTTGCAAAGCTTTAATGCAATTAAAACAATAACTTGAAACTTTCATACCTCGCATTCTTTAGGCGACCCAGCATGCCTCTCATTACAATAATCTCTACAACAACGGACAATGCGATCATCACAATTCTTACACCTCATCAGAAAACGACGGAATGATATTTCTTCTTGGGACATCCCTGAGAAACCTTCACATGAGAAACAATAAAGAATATTCCGAGTAAAAATGTGAACTTCAAACGTGTTTTGAAATGGAATGCTTATAGGCCGGATTTGCTATAGTTCCCGTACGTTGCAGGAACTATACACTTCTCCTCAAACATATTGCGACAAGTGGCTTCGAAAAAGTACTTAGCTTTACATTTGCAGTGTTTGGTGCTCTAACTAGATAAGACGCGCCCGTCACAGCAAATCTCCCTCTATTCTCCAATATTAATACATCGATTTTGATGGATTTGTATCTCTTGTTACTGTCCCAATTCCTTAATATATATTAAAGACATCTAGAGGAACAAAACAAACCTCACTTTCACCAAAAGCGACATATTAACATTTACGTAAAGCCATCTATAACACGAGATGAGACAACTACATTTCTGATCCCTTTTCGAACTGTACTTTTATTAATATACGATATATTTTCCCAGAAAATAAATAAAACATACAAGGATAATAGAATTATAACTTAAATATATAATTAATAAAGAAATTTTAAGTTCAATCACACGATTCCCAGATGACTTGGAGAGCCTCTTCCTCGATTGTAGGTTAAAAGGGGAATACGTATTGAATATTGAACGTATATGAAGAAATGAAATATTATATTTCTTAAAGCCACAGGGGCCCTTTTAAATTTTTCAGGGAACTCCCTGACTTCCCCCGTATGCATGCCTATGCCTACAGCGGCAGGCTTGCTCTGGCTAGTGTGGCTTTTCTTGCTACTGTCCCTAGCCCCTAATTTATTCTCTAGTCCCTTTCCCTACAGCCTCACCCGATTCATTTAGCATGTATCGCAATTTCACCTCTACGTTCATTCTGAAGTACACTTTCTCAGAAATATGTCGACCTTTATTGCAAAAGTGACAATATCGTTTGAAGAATAATGAATCAACAAATCAGACACTTTTCTGAAAATTTGCATACTTGAAACAGCAATTTTCACAAGCCGTTTGCGTAGAAAAACGTTTCCCAGCAAGATCGGTATCGACCCCCTAGGGGTCGATGACATTTTCCTGGGGGTCAATGAAGACTGAGAGATAAATTGGAAGTCGACGGCTGAATATACACCGGCAACGACCGGAGTAATCAAGAGCATATTGATAACAAAAACTAGAAATTGACTAGATAATTGTCTTTTATGAAGTTTCAAAACCTCTAACATTATTTGTTTATATTTCTAAATATGCCAACTTACAATTGTACAAAAATAATAAAATCTCAGCCTAATCAGTTTTTTAAAAACTTATGTTCGTATTCTTTGTCTAATTGCTATCAAGTCACTTACACGACATTATTTGTTTATTATTATAATCATTATTATTATTATTATTATTATCATCATTATTATTATTCCATTATTATCATTATTATTATTCCATTATCATTATTCCATTACATCACGACTAAAGATCTTATGAGTCGGCTGAATATAAAATCTACTCCAGGTTGCAACCAGCTACCTAAGGAGCAGATTCGGTGCCTATCAGTGCCTCTACAATACTTTACGCAAAATGTGGGCTGTTCCAAATAAAGCAATTTCTTGCACTTCCCAGTCTTTTGAATTACCTGGGAGTTTAGACAAGTTCTTACTCAAATTTTGCGGAACAAATCCCAGAGCTCCGATAACTATCGGGACGACCTGTGCTTTTACGCCCCACATTCGGCTGATCTCGATTTCCAAACTCTTGTATTTAAGACGTTTCTCTGCCTCCTTGGTAACGACGTTTTGATCGCAAGGTACAGCAACATCGATAAGTAAACACGATTTTTTGGCCAAATCCCGGATAACTATATCCGGTTTGTTTGCCGCTATCGTGCGATCAGTTTGAATTTGTTGGTCGTACAATATCGTACACAATCCAACAGACGTCACCGGTTTCGGTGAGTGTTCGTACCACTTGGGGCATGTGTTTGGAACTTCGAGGGCGGTACAGATCTGCCAGTGGAGGTAGCTACACACCCTGTCATGTCTTTTCAGGTATTCGGTCTTTGCTAGGATTGGACAAGCTGAGACAATATGATCAATGGTTTCTACTTGCTCCAGGCAAATGCGGCATTTGTCATCTTGGGAAATTTTGAGAACCGCTTTATCATAATGTCGTGTTCTCAAGGCCTGATCTTGGGCAGCTATTACAAGTGCTTCCGATTCTGGCTTCATCCTTCCCCTTTTAAGCCACATAAATGATTGATCTTTATTGATCTGCACCTTGTCCATTCTTTTTAGGTATTGACCGTGGAGTGGTTTGTCTCTCCACGATTTCTTTAACATTTTTTGTGTCTCACACTTCATGTTTAGCAGCATCAGAAGTTCAGTGTCTGTGTTATTCGACGTGTCTTGCCTAGTTTTCTTCGCAATGTTTCTTGCTACACTAACAATGCCTCTGTTTCCCATTCTTCGGTCAGATTTCATGACCTGCCTCATTAGAGGGTCGTCTTGATGGCTGACTACATACTTACCCAACCCGACTATTGCGTTGTGCCAGGAGGCCTCAATTTGTCTGAGGCCTCTTCCTCCTTCCTTACGTGCCACATAAAGTCTATGTATATCAGCTCGAGGGTGGGAAACATGATGCATTGTCAGCAGTTTTCTGGTTTTTCGATCCATGGTGCGAATTTCTTGCTCAGTCCAGTCCACTAGTCCAAAACTGTATTCGGCTACAGGTACCGCCAAACTACCTATTGCAGATATTTTATTCCTGGAATTCAGAGCGGACTGCAGGACCAGTCTCACTCTTCTATAATACTCCCTACGAATTCTCTCTTTCATTCTGTCATTCGAGATGGTTTCACATTCTTCAATGCCCAGATATTTGTAAGTTTTACCTGGCTCAAGATCTTGAATCACAGTGTGCGTATCAATTTCAATGTTCTCAGACGTTGTGAGTTTCCCTCTTTTTAAATTGATTTTTGCACACTTGTCAAGACCAAACTTCATGCAGATGTCATTGCTAAAGTCATTCACGACAGACAGCATTTGGGAGAGAATCGCTTCATTCTTGGCAAACACTTTCAGATCATCCATGTAAAACAAATGTGATACTGGCCTTTCATCACCATGGAGCTTAAAACCAAAGTCAGCTTGCGACAACTGTCTCGATAGTGGGATCAAAATAATGCAAAACAGCAGAGGGGATAGTGAATCTCCTTGAAAAATACCCCTGTTAATCTGAATACTTCTGGTTTCTACTGCTTCCTTTCCGTTGTGGATTAGTAACCTGGTACTCCACGACTTCATACTAGCCTTGCAAAACTCAACAAGTCTTGGATGAAATCGATAGATCTCCAGGGTCTTCAAAATCCAATCGTGTGGTACACTATCAAAGGCCTTTTGGTAGTCAATCCAAGCCATGCTCAAATTACGTTTGCGTTTCTTTACATCATTCAAGATGACTTTATTCAGTAGCAAGATTTCCTTACACCCATAAGAGCCTTTACGACATCCTTTTTGTTCAGCTGGCATTAGATGATTCTTATCTAGATGTCTATACATTTTGTCAGCTATAGCTGAAGTTATAACTTTGTACAGTACTGGCAGACAAGTAATTGGCCTGTAGTTCTTCGCCAAAGAGCTGTCTCCCGCTTTGGGTAGCAAATACGTGATGCCGCGTGTGAGCCATTCCGGGATTTCCTTTGGGTTTTCAAAAATTTTATTAACAGCCTTTGCTAGATGAGAATGTATTGCTGTTAATTTCTTAATCCAATAAATCTGGATCTTATCAATCCCGGGGGACTTCCAGTTTCCCATGTTCTTAATTGCTTGGAAGAGGTCCTCTTCCGAGAATTGGTGAACATCTTCCACTGTTTCTACAAGTTCATCGGCAGCATCAACTTCAGATTGAAGCCAAGATGCGTCTTTGTTGTAGGATCTGCTCTCTTCCCAGATTCCTGCCCAAAATGCTTCGACGTCATCTTTTGAAGGAGTAACAGCTTTGCCATTCGGTTTTTGAGTCAGATTGCGATAGAATCTCTTTATCATTATTATTATTATTATTATTATTATTATTATTATTATTATTTAGCCTATGTTATAGAAAAAAGTCACAGGGGTCGATGGAGCAAATAATTCTTTTACAAGCTGTCAAAGCAAGAAAAAGACTGGGAACCCTTAGGGCAGAACGTGTTGGAAGCCATCGCGGAGTGCTGCGGTCCAGGCGCGCTGCGACACCTCCAAGGCCAGCTGCCCCGAGGCGCAGCGCAGGCCGCTGCGAATGCCATTAGGGTATATTAGGAGCGGCCCGCAGGGGGAGGCGCCTGCCCCTCGAGGCTCCACGTCCCGACCGCATTCAGGCAGGCGCTTCTGCCTCCAAGACGAGGACTGGGGCACGCCAAGGCATTTTTAAAAAAGTGAAACCCCACAATGCTCACTGATTATTTCGTGCCAAAGTGCGCGCCAGCTATTGACAACATTAATCCCATAAATGAAGTGCTTGTTATATATTGAAAAGTGGCGGTGTTTCTCCACTCCTGAAAAGTGAGATACGGCGACGACCACCACGCCAGCTTGTCGGGTGTCACCCTCCAGATATTTCTCCCGGCAGAGCGCCGCCTCAGCCGAGCTGTACGTAACCGACGTGTGGCGTGGTACAGCATGTAATTGTGTTTGTAGGTCTGTATGTAAGGGGAGAAGGGGACAAACAATCCGTTGCCAGCTTGTTAAAGTACTGCTCCAGCGTGCGCCAGGTATTGATCGGAGAAATCACGAAATACTACTAATCAAAGTGGTCGACACTAGAAGTCTCCGCCAAACTGATTTCCATCAAATTATGTAGTGTCGAAAATCACATGAAATCTCCTTGTCGTCGTTTGAAGTGACCTGGCGAACACCTGTGCTCAAGGCGTTGCCTAAAAACCGGGAGAAAATGTCACATATGTAACTCCCATATAACAAATCCTCATTTATTTTCATTGGCAAAAAGTGATCATTTTCTATCCATCTACATGCCCTAGAGGTATGTAACAATTAGAAACAACTGACACACCCTCGGTATTTCGCAATGCGTTTTTGAGGGTACTCCCGAAATGGATCTCTTTGTATGGTTTCAACCGCTTTGAGATGAATTCTTTATAATAAATAATTATTGTTTGAGATTGTTTACGTGAAGGTAATAAAAGAGGATGTACGAAGTCTTTACACTGACGTTAGCGGACTTGTAAGGAAGGAGAAGCTGAGTTTACAATACTGAAATGACGTGTCGGGTCAGGATTGAAGAATGTGTCGGAAACGGGTTAATAATCTTATCATCAATTTTTCAGTGGTTATTTTGTTAGCTAGTTTGGTAACTTATTGTGCACTACAGAGACACCAAATAGAATTCATTTCGCGAAGGAGAAATTTATTTTGTTTTATTTGAAGTGTGTGGAGATTTGTTTTATTTGAACCCACAATCCATACGCGCTTGGATAATCTCACCATCATTTTAAGACTCCGCTCTATCAATTCGACGCATGTTCAATCGCGAATCGATCATCGAAATATTTTGCTTTTAGAAAATATGTAATTAAATAACTTCTCAATTTTTTTCAAATCCTACCACAGGTGTAAAAACTTTATTTTAGGGCATTTGAAAGAGCATTTGGAGTCTGAGTTCAAATCCTTAATCTACTAACGAGCACGTACTGAATTGCATTTCATTCTACGTCCGTTTGCAATATCTTTCATGCGAAACCAGAGTTTTAGGATGTTAATGCCCTTCACATCAAATAGCACTACCAGTATTCGCTATGTCTCAATGCTTGCCGCTATTGCACGAAACGCCCGTTCATTTTCCCTTGTTTCTTTCTCTTCTACTAATCCTAGTACAAGCACTTACCGCTTTGCGATAATAGCAGCAATGTGGTTTAAACAACAAGATGAACGATCAGTTGCCGCTCTACTCAGTTTCAATTAATTCTATCGAATTACCAACAGTACGTATCGAATTTTAAACTGATACTGAGTGAAATGTGAAAGTACGTGGATTTTAATATTATTAGCATTAATACGCTTACTTTACATATTTCAGTGAATTAAATAGAATGTGCAGAGAGCGTTATACTAAGCATTTCATTTCAACAAAAAAATACCCCTCTCAATAGAGTAAACGTGCTCTCCTCACATTTCGAATGATAATGACATCTCTACATTTCATTTCTCGGAGACAATCGACTGTGAAAATTGCAGTTCTGGGGAATTCAGAGATTTGACGAAAAAACCTTTATCTAACACACGCGCACACATTGAAGCTCGACCTACTCACTGTCATTTTAAAGGTTTTAAAAACAAAGTAATGCGAAGAATTTATGGATTATTTCTAAATCTCTAAGAGACATGTCACATCCAACATCATCTTCTGGAATGGTTGCTTTTGAATTGTGTTTCATCTGCGATCACTAGGTATTCCTAATAACCATTGTGTTCTCTTTTATTAAATCAGCTATATAAATAATAACAATAATATTAATAATAATAATAATAATAATAAGAAGAAGAAGAAGAAGAAGAAGGAGGAGGAGGAGAAGCAGAAGCAGAAGCAGAAGCCAGCCCCGTGGTGCAGGCGTCACCTGCCCCGAGCAGGCTGCAGGTAGCCAGGGTTGCACTTGTGATTGTCCCTTCACCCCTCATTTTCATCCTATCAGTTCATTATTCATAATTCAAGACGCAACAACCTTGTCTTATCATGGGATACAGCCATAAAAAGCTGATCCACAAAACTACACAGATTAATCTTTCAGGGCCCACGGAAGATAACATACAGCATGGTCACAAATGGCTGATACGCAAATAATAATAATAATAATAATAAATAGAAACTGAAGTAAGGATTCCTTATGTTTTACAATATAATTTATTAAGCAAATAAAATTTAATAAGAAAACAATAAAGATAATAAAATAAGTCGGTACCGAGGCCGAGATCGCCTAAGGAGTAGTGCCGTAGTGATCTCGGACCGAGGGGTCGCGAGTTCGAGTCCCGCCTTGGGCGTGGTTGTCTGTGTTCGTCTTTTCATCCCTATCACTACCATATCGTTTCATCCTTATACCATAACCTTAAATCCATTAGTGGTCGCCAATGACCTAGCAGTTGATGCGACCTTAAATTTAAAAAAAAATATAAATAAAAATTATTTAAAATTATTCACAACCCAATGATACACAAGAATAACAAGAAATACGAATGCTTTCGTCACAAATATTGATATGTTCCTTCTGAATCACTTCCGTTCGTGAACCACGTAGCTCCTCACCTGCACGGTCGGTGACCCCGAGCGCAACCCGCGGGAAAGCTCAGCATTCTTCGGAACATATTTTGCGAGGTCGGCGCGGCGCCGAGGTGCTGCTGAACGGCATGCACATGCGATGAGGCCTTCGGGTGACGTAGCGGACGATCTGACAGGGGAAGGCTGAAGGGGGGGGGCAAGCTTCATGAACATGCATGCGAAGAGGGAAGGGGAGGGGAGAATGCGAGGACCCGCTCTCCGCGACCCGCGCCAATAAGAAAGCCGTGAGTGCAGCAGGCGCCACACGTGTTCGCGCCCCTCCTAGATGCTCCGCACCATTGCCGGAAGGCCCAGGAACGAGCGGTGCGGACACACCCGCAGGCATACACTGCGTTTCTCTGCTCTGCTCTGTCCTCTGTTCTGCTCTGTCCTGTCCTGTCCTCTGTTCTGTCCTATCCTGTCCTGTCCTCTGCTCCGTCCTGTCCTGTCCTCTGCTCCGTCCTGTCCTGTCCTCTGCTCCGTCCTGTCCCGTCCTCTGCTCCGTCCTGTCCTGTCCTCTGCTCCGTCCTGTCCTGTCCTCTGCTCCGTCCTGTCCTGTCCTCTGCTCCGTCCTGTCCTGTCCTCTGCTCCGTCCTGTCCTGTCCTCTGCTCCGTCCTGTCCTGTCCTGTCCTCTGCTCCGTCCTGTCCTGTCCTCTGCTCCGTCCTGTCCTGTCCTCTGCTCCGTCCTGTCCTGTCCTCTGCTCCGTCCTGTCCTGTCCTCTGCTCTGCTCTGTCCTCTGCTCTGCTCTGTCCTCTGCTCTGCTCTGTCCTCTGCTCTGCTCTGTCCTCTGCTCTGCTCTGTCCTCTGCTCTGCTCTGTCCTCTGCTCTGCTCTGTCCTCTGCTCTGCTCTGTCCTCTGCTCTGCTCTGTCCTCTGCTCTGCTCTGTCCTCTGCTCTGCTCTGTCCTCTGCTCTGCTCTGTCCTCTGCTCTGCTCTGTCCTCTGCTCTGCTCTGTCCTCTGCTCTGCTCTGTCCTCTGCTCTGCTCTGTCCTCTGCTCTGCTCTGTCCTCTGCTCTGCTCCGTCCTCTGCTCTGCTCCGTCCTCTGCTCTGCTCTGTCCTCTGCTCTGCTCTGTCCTCTGCTCTGCTCTGTCCTCTGCTCTGCTCTGTCCTCTGCTCTGCTCTGTCCTCTACTCTGCTCTGTCCTCTGCTCTGCTCTGTCCTCTGCTCTGCTCTGTCCTCTGCTCTGCTCTGTCCTCTGCTCTGCTCTGTCCTCTGGTCTGCTCTGTCCTCTGCCCTGCTCTGTCCTTTGCATCAATCGCTGCAGTTCTTGAGAAAAGTGTAGTGAGTGTGTAAGAATGGCAAAATAATGACGATACATGGGAAAATTTGTGGCCAAGGAAAAAGTGGAGGAAATGAGGGAGGCAGAGAGAAGGCGGGAGGGAAAAACAAGGGGGAGGAGAAGACTAGGAGAGAGGGGCAAGGGAGGAAAGAAGGCAGATTGAAGGAAGGAAAGTAAGAAAAAAGGAGGGGGAAAGAAGAACAGGAGAGAAATAAGAGAGGAAAGGATTATCGAATATTTTGGAAAAAGAGAAAATGTGAGGTAAGATGTGTAAGAGGACGGAAAAGAACGCATTCTAAAGCAAACGTTAAACAAAGAACTACGGTAGGACAGTTCTATGTCATAAGAATCACAATTCAGCAACGGCTTCTCCTAAATTGTCGACCACGAAAAGGTTTTTAATCCAAACGTACCTTAACTAATCGTACCGTAACTACTCAGCGAGATATTCTTAGTTCCATATTAAGATTAAAGACATGAGATTAATATTAAAGAAGGTTGACATACAACTTTAAAGTATTTAGTTTAACTGCTATTAATTCCTCAGTGATTATCATTGGACCTGTCCGTTATTGAAGTAAACACAAGCCATCCAATTCAACTATCGCTGTTTTTACTTCAATTATAATAACGAAGTTTTAATATCCCACTGTTGCTACTCACTTTTTTTGTAACAGATAACGAGTTACATGGGAATGTCTACAAATGTCAATGTGTTCAAATTACTCTCGTGAATTTGGTTTAATTAATGATTCACATCATTGCAAAGTTTTAATTTCGCCTTATTGCTTCCATTACCTATCAAAATTTGTCACGTTTTGATTTCAAATATTTCCGTACAAAAATGACCATTTGTAGTGCTCAGAGAAAATTGCAGTTAATTTTGAGATAATTTTTTGCCAGTGGTGCATTCCATAAATTACCTGTATGTACGTGTACTCGTATTCATCTCAGAGCACAGGATGCACGGCTAGAACAATCCTGAAGCTCTGACATTAAATCAATATTCTGTCTGCTAGACAAATAATCTTTAAGAAACGCATCGCGGAGCGCCTAGTATTTTAGTGAATTTATTTGGTCACTGAACCAGAGCAAATCATATTAGGGTCTTGGCAGTAGAAATTCACCCTTGTAATGGGGGTTTGGTTGGAGCACTCGGCGCGATCAACATGTACATCAATTAAAGCATAGGCTTTGACGGCCGCAGTCAATGCATACTTGGCTGACCAGGAGACACCATGTCCTAGGCACAGTTGTCAACGTTTCGGCCGTCATCCTGCGGCCTTCCTCAAGACGAATTGCACGATGGTAGACTGAAGTAGGATTTATAAGGAATGAGGTACACCTCCACCCATCTGCTGATTGGTGGGACGATCGGCCAGTGCGACGAAAACATCTGGCAACGCTCTCTCTGGACAAGTGGGAGAAGAGGACCGCTCGAGATCGGACGTGAAGGAGAAGCGGGAAGCGCATACTGATACGACTGGGCATCTTAATGAAATCGATGTTACCACGCCTCGTGGAAACATAGTATTCCAGGAGCACTGAAGTTTTGCGGGTGTTTGGTGATTTCCACCGCCTTTTTTAGCCTCGTTAGAATTGTTCTCCATTCCTAGAACTGTGCCCTTGATGGGCCCATTTCACAGTCCCGAGATTCCTCATCACACACTCTTTCCAGAGATTTAAAAAAACGGTTAGTTGCCGGGTGATGGTATAAGCTGTCGTGCAGATAACGGTTCATGTGGGTTGGTTTCCTGTAAATACTGTGCCCTAGACTACCAACAGCTTTCCTACTCCCCACCACATCGAAAGGCAATTTACCCTCTCTTCCGCCTCCACAGGGAACTATTTTGCAGTGGGTGTTATTGGGGTGCTCAAGAAAATCAGCTAACGCGTGAGAGCCATGGAGCCACACTACCAGCGTTTCGTCCACATTTCGGAAACACATGGTTTAAGAGGGTCACTCTCCAGGGCTTCCGTTTCGGAAATTTTCATGATTAAGTTCAGCACCACAGGAGAGAGGTGGAACCCATGGCCGCTCCTTCTATTTGGGCACTGAGTTGCTCATGTATTGGAAAAATGTGGGTGTCCGGCAGAACTCAGCTATCTCAGTCCATTCCCACGCGCGATCGAAGCTTGTGAGTATACCAGTGGCCGCCCCGTCCGCGATGGAGAACAAAGACGTGACATCGAACGAGATGGAGAACGACGGAGAACAAAGACGTGACGTCGAACCGATGCGTCTCACTTCCTTTTTCAATCCCAAGGCGACAAACGCGATTTTACTACATAGCAGTAACGTCTCGTGCTTAGGTTGCACAACCCCCAGATAATCGAAAAACATTTCATATCTTAGGTATATGCATTTTCCTTTTAATGACATTCAATATTCAAGAAAGGCACAAATATCGACGTATATGAATCATTTTGAAACCAAAGAGCGTCCCAACTGGCACTCTCTCCGGTGTATGATGCTTTGACAGGAATTGGGTCACGGCCTTGGTTTTCGGCTGTGTTACAGGGTTTGTTGCATTTACTCTTTGGCCCTTCGATTGAACACGGGCCTTTTGGTGGCACAACCTGCCGAGTGGCGCAGTCTAGCGCTGCGCGGCGATGGAGTCTCAAGGAAATGCCAATATTCTATCTTCGCCTGACTCGCTGCAACGTAATTTTATGAATTTCGCTTGTTATTGAAAGTACACAAGTTCAGTCAATTATTGACGATATTCAACTCATTGTTTATGCTATTTGGAGATTTTTTTTCATTCGATATTAGGTTTGTTGACTGAAAATGTACATTTGATGAGTTCTTTGTGTAGAGGAGACGCTCTGGATGGAAGTTCCTTAGTGTCTGGCAAAAATCTGCGTGCCCGCAGTGGCCGGCCAGCGGTTTGCGAGCGTTCTTGTGAATACGAATGTGTGTCGAAACTCTTCATTATTGCCATATATACCAGGGTAGTAAAGTTTTCAAAATAAAATAATTTTATTTGCGTAAACGTGTCGAAGCATTAGTGATAGTTGCAATGTGCTGGAGTCGAATTAAGTGCCAGTGGAAATCGAAGCCAGAACCACGTGCGCTGAAGATGTACATATCTTATATGGACATGACGCATAAAATTATGCAAGTAATGTTTCAATGTAGACTTTCATTTAACTTAATTTTAGTTAATTTACTTGAATTGATTACAGATTTACTATATATTCGTATTTTGAATTTCGGAAATTACATTTTCGTCATTCCATGGAGGTTCAACCTCCAGTCTGTTAGGTCACCAGCCGCTACTGCTGTGCAGAGCCTTTTTATACACGGTGAAGAGTGGTTGCCTACCGAAAGTTGTTATTTTCTTACGATACCGTCACAACTTGATAGCCGTGATAGGCCGGTGTGCTATACTGTTCTGAGTATGTTTTCTAAATTTGTTAGTTTTTTTAATCGTGTGTAAATGATGAGATTTTTTTATATATGCGCCATTTAGAGAAGTTAAATTGAAAAACAGATTAGGTTTGTAGAGATGTCCAACTCCGACACCACCAGAGTTTTTATGCGACGCCAGCAAACGATGGAAACTTAGTTTCCCCACCACGAGGTATAATAAAGCGTCCTGGATAACTGGTGCGAAAAAAAGACGAAGTCTTCCATGTTGTCCATTCCATAGCAGATCCAGGTTACGCCCCCTCCCAAAACAAAGGCCTAGAGTTTTCGTTTGTAATCTTCCTTCACTTGGTTTCCTTTAATTGATTTAAATATTTATGTTATAATTATGTAATTACAGCCCCCCGTATGATCGGCTAGATCCGTCCCTGTATCCATACGTTCTATATTCAAAATCGAGGAGTGTTTGGTCATGTACTGCTTACAAGGATTAAAAAATTCAGAGGAATGAAAAATAACGGTTATCACCTTCATTGTTTGCTAAAATTAATACTTTTGGATAACAAATAATGTCGCAATGTTCTGTTCTTAAGTAAAGCTATCAGAGTTTCTTAGTGGAAAGTACACTATAGTAATACTTGCAACTGACTTCTTTTATCCTCTTAAGAAGTGTGTACGAGCCACCATTGAACTTTACCTTGGTATCTTGTTCATGTTCCTCAAATACACGTCAGTAGTAACGTTTACAAAACATGCTTCTTAGGTGAACATTTCACTACGATTACGTAGCTTAATACCATGAAATCAGGAGTGATGAAAATAGCTGTGATATCACGTTTACATTTACAAATGCATTCATTCTCTATACAGACAACGTCAACCTTGTGTGTGGCCTTTGCCTTTCACTTCAGTACACGTCGTCAATTACGGATAATTCAAAGTAAAAATGACGCAGAATTATGTAGTAAATTTTCATAACGCACTATATATGTATCAATGGTTCTGAACAGAGATCGTTAAAGATAAATCAGAGACAAATCGATTTAAATTCTTCCTCCTCCTGTCCTCAAACGACAGTCAGGCAACGACATTCAAATTAATGCAAGTATTTCAAGCAAAGCAAATACTTTGTTTACAGTTACGTTTGTGCTTGTACACTTGCAATCGTACGAATTTATTACAATCTTCACATGTGGAAACAATATACATTATTCAGTTCATTCGTATTTACTGATCATTTAACTTCAGGCTACTTGTAGAAACGTGCGTCGTTAAAGAAACTTCTCCGAGGCGTTTCCCACGCCAACATGAACAAGTACAAGCGTAGGCCATTAAAGTCAGTGACTACTGATAAATGTGGGGACAAGTTAAGGACGAACAAGACGGAACAATGATGTAGAAAGGTGCGCCGGAGCAGAGGGTTCCGGTATAGAAAGCGATAAAAAGGCGCAGGATGCGGACTCGGGCCACAGCATCACGCTCACCACCTGACGTTCCCTGTGCTGTATCTCACCCCAGAACGCTTCTCTCATTTTCTCATTAACAAGGGTCGGGCTTTTTCTCAGCTCATACAGGGCTGGACCCTCAAATTTCTAACCTCTCTTGTACTAAAGGGTACACACACGTAAAATGAAACTAGCGTCTGATGTATTCTCGAACAATACCAAACATCAAGACTGTTTTGGTGGAATTTTGAAGTTATTTTGTTTCGTCGTTTTTCACGCGAAACTAAACATATTACAGTATCTCATTGTTCTAGCAAAAAATGCATACCGTCTCATAATTTGTAAAAAGTTCGCGAAACACAATTTATCCGTGAATGTTACAGAGTATCTCCTGCCCTCATGGAACATCTGGATCACAAAGAACCGGCACTCAAGAATTCAACGCGCAGTCGAGACTAGATCTCTTTGGAGATGTAACGCTACAAAGAAATGCGTAACGCACAATGAAGATTAAAACAGGATGGGTTGCAGTGTCATAAATATTATTTAGAAAACTCAACTAATGCAATCAGAATGACAATTACAACTTATTGAAACAAAA
>JAHLJT010009419.1:128906447-128943698 GCA_031308135.1 Acheta domesticus
TTCGCTCATGCCGGATCCAGTGAACCCTAGGCAACATTGAAGGATATCATCTTTCACATGGAAATGGGCAAATGAACTCGCGTAGCGACTCGCATCACGAGTGACAAAAATACAAATCTCTTGGGCCAAAAGTGTCAGGGGCACATACGAGCACATAAAGAAAACAAGAAATTCGCAGAAAAGTAATTTTGCTTGAACGGGCTGCTACACAGACCTTCGCGTAACATTTAAGCTCTGCTTAAAGAAAATGCATTGAAAACTGAGAATGACAATAGTAATTATAATAATAATTATTATTATTATTATTATTATTATTATTATTATTATTATTATTATTATTATTATTATTATTCCATTACATCACGACTAAAGATGTTATGAGTCGGCTGAATATAAAATCTACTCCAGGTTGCAACCAGCTACCTAAGGAGCAGATCTAGGGACTATCAGTGCCTCTACAATACTTTGCGCAAAATGTGGGCTGTTCCAAATAAAGCAATTTCTTGCACTTCCCAGTCTTTTGAATTACCTGGGAGTTTAGACAAGTTCTTACTCAAATTTTGCGGAACAAATCCCAGAGCTCCGATAACTATCGGGACGACCTGTGCTTTTACGCCCCACATTCGGCTGATCTCGATTTCCAAACTCTTGTATTTAAGACGTTTCTCTGCCTCCTTGGTAACGACGTTTTGATCGCAAGGTACAGCAACATCGACAAGTAAACACGATTTTTTCTCCAAATCCCGGATAACTATATCCGGTTTGTTTGCCGCTATCGTGCGATCAGTTTGAATTTGTTGGTCGTACAATATCGTACACAATCCAACAGACGTCACCGGTTTCGGTGAGTGTTCGTACCACTTGGGGCATGTGTTTGGAACTTCGAGGGCGGTACAGATCTGCCAGTGGAGGTAGCTACACACCCTGTCATGTCTTTTCAGGTATTCGGTCTTTGCTAGGATTGGACAAGCTGAGACAATATGATCAATGGTTTCTACTTGCTCCTGGCAAATGCGGCATTTATCATCTTGGGAAATTTTGAGAACCGCTTTATCATAATGTCGTGTTCTCAAGGCCTGATCTTGGGCAGCTATTACAAGTGCTTCCGATTCTGGCTTCATTCTTCCCCTTTTAAGCCACATAAATGATTGATCTTTATTGATCTGCACCTTGTCCATTCTTTTTAGGTATTGTCCGTGGAGTGGTTTGTCTCTCCACGATTTCTTTAACATTTTTTGTGTCTCACACTTCATGTTTAGCAGCATCAGAAGTTCAGTGTCTGTGTTATTCGACGTGTCTTGCCTAGTTTTCTTCGCAATGCTTCTTGCTACACTAACAATGCCTCTGTTTCCCATTCTTCGGTCAGATTTCATGACCTGCCTCATTAGAGGGTCATCTTGATGGCTGACTACATACTTCCCCAACCCGACTATTGCGTTGTGCCAGGAGGCCTCAATTTGTCTGAGGCCTCTTCCTCCTTCCTTACGTGACACATAAAGTCTATGTATCAGCTCGAGGGTGGGAAACATGATGCATTGTTAGCAGTTTTCTGGTTTTTCGATCCATGGTGCGAATTTCTTGCTCAGTCCAGTCCACTAGTCCAAAACTGTATTCGGCTACAGGTACCGCCAAACTACCTATTGCAGATATTTTATTCCTGGAATTCAGAGCGGACTGCAGGACCAGTCTCACTCTCCTATAATACTCCCTACGAATTCTCTCTTTCATTCTGTCGTTCGAGATGGTTTCACATTCTTCATTATTATTATTATTATTATTATTATTATTTATTATTATTATTAAACTGCATAATTTCCCAGAAATTTCCGCACTATTCTTGTCGTTGCTATCATCACTGCTTTCTGCAAAGTTGTATATATCCACTTTCACTCCCAGATGTTGAAGGCTCCGCATCAAATTTCTAGGGATGACACCTGTGCTTGAGAGGATTACTGGAATAATTTCAACTTTTTCAACATGCCATTGTTTCTTTATGGATTCAGTGAGTCTGAGCACTTATTAATTTTTCGGCGTATTACTTTGCAGGTTGCTAGTATTTGGGATAGAAATATCTATCAGCGCGACATATTTCTCTCTCTTGTTAAAGACTTTTTATTATTATTGTTGTTGTTATTATTATTATTATTATTATTATTATTATTATTATTATTACACTACATCACGACTAAAGATGTTATGACTCGGCTGAGTATAAAATCTACTCCAGGTTGCAACCAGCTACCTAAGGAGCAGATCTAGGGACTGTCGGCGCTTCTACAATACTTGGCGCAAAATGTGGGCTGTTCCAAACAAAGCGATTTCTTGCACTTCCCAGTCTTTTAAATTACCAGGAAGTTTAGACGAGTTCTTATACAGATTTTGCGGAACAAATCCCAGAACTCCGGTAACTACCGGCACGACCTGTGCTTTTACGCCCCACATTCGGTTGATCTCGATTTCCAATCTCTTTTATTTAAGACGTTTCTTTGCCTCCTCGGTAACGACGTTTTGATCGCAAGGTACAGCAACATCGACAAGTAAACACATTTTTTTCTTCAAATCCCGGATAACTATATCCGGTTTGTTTTCCGCAATCGTGCGATCAGTTTGAATTTGTTGGTCGTACAATATCGTACACAATCCAACAGGCGTCACCGGTTTTGTGAGTGTTCGTACCACTTGGGGCATGTGTTTGGATTATTATTATTATTATTATTATTATTTTATTATTATATTATTATTATTATTATTATTATTCGGGATTGTCAGAAAAATAATGTGTCTACTTGAGGATGAGGATAATGTGTCTACTTGAGGATATGCGTTCAAAACGTCGTAATAAGAGAGACAGAGATAAATCTTAAAAGACACGAAATTAAAATCACCCAAATGTAGTATGTAAAAGTATGTGAGTCGTACCAACAGTTATTGGGGTCTCTGATGTTTATTCTGCAAAATGTGTGTAAAAACTTCCCCAACTCCCAGGCCATTCGGAAGGCAGGGAGAGCATGGCATCGCGTTATTGGAAATATCTCGTATTTCCCGGGAAGTATTGTATCTGGATAAGATTTCATGTTGGGCCGACGCATTTATTCAGATCGAAATTTAAGGACTAATAATAATAATAGTAATGATAATAATAGTAATAATAATAATAATTATTATTATTATTATAAATGGTAGTTTGGAGGTGACTGTAGTTGAGTAGTCGAGTTGTAGTCAAGTTTCGGACTAGTGGACTGGACTGATCAAGAAATTCGAATCGTGGATCCAAAAAGCAGAAAACTGCTAACAATGCATCGTGTCGCCCACCCTCGAGCTGATGTACGTAGACTTTAGGTGCCACGTAAGGAAGGAGGAAGAGACTTCAGACAAATTGAAATCTTCTGGCACAATTTATCATTATGATATCCACTTACAAATATAATATTCAGATTAACCATTTAAATTTCATTGCAATCCATTTCTATTCAGAGAGTGCAATGTTTTGAGGGCCAGGGACTGTCGTGGGCGGAGAACAGTGGCGCGCGAGGTCCACGGAAGGCGGCAGCGGCGACCCGACGTGGAGCGTGGGGCGCGGGCTGGGCGGGGGCGGGGGCGTGGAAGGGCGGGCGGTCCCTCGCGACAGGGGGCGCCGTTGCGCTCCCGAATCACGCTCCATTCATACGCACACGGCAGCGGCGGTGGGGCGGCGCGGCGGCGGCGGTCGGGGTACTCCGAGCAGCGCGTGGGTTGTACGTTGTACGCGTGGGTGTATGTTTTCGTCATCGCCGTCGCCGCCCTCAAGACACTGCCAATGTATTACCCTGCACTGAGAGACATGTTGTAGTAGAACGCACTAAGCATGTTTAGTAAACGATCGTATAGTAAATGCAACTCTTCGTTCACTAAACATGAAGTAGTTTCGTTTAGTAAATGAAACATCCATAATCGTGAGTGAATGAACAAAGATAATTGTCAGTGGTACTATTGTTGTTTCGTAGATAAAATCATTTGGTGAGACCTACGTTTCATGTCGTCACAGTTATTAAATACTGTTTAGTAAGCACTGTTTACTGCCTACTGTTTTAGTAAGCACGCGTTCTCAGACACCTGACCAATTCGAATAGTTATATCGTCTGAAGTGCGAGAATTCAACGCTGTATATAGTATTATACGCTATAGAAATGGCGTGTTTTGTATTTTATTGGTTTTCAATAATTATTTTACATTCCCTAACCTAATGGTAGAAATACTGTCGGCAGCCTGCGGCATGCATCCGTAATTGCTCTGCTAGGTTAGGGTCCGTGAGGTAATCGGGGTTAAGGAAGTACGAGTCCATGGGTCCGTAGGATGGGTGATCGCAGCGGAACCCCAGTTGCTACCAGCTAGGAAAGACAGAAAGAAAGAATTCCCTTTCAGTTTCATTTAGTTATTTTCACTGCTCTGTTTAGTAAATATTGCTCAATGTATTAGTCACCGCAACGATTCGTTTAGTTTTCTCCACTATATGCCATTCGTCATGGAGTACGACCTATTTAGTGAACATTACTATACGTGCATTAGTGTTTAGCTAAATAGCAGTTTCATGAACTTCACTAAGCACTTTGTTCTACCAAAATAAACTATACCGTTTAGTTGAATCTATTACATGATTAATTGTATGACCGAAACATTTCTCTCCGTGTGGCAATATACACACAGGCAGAAATTTTCGCTTTACGTTAATGAAATGTACATTAAAGTAATTACCACGAACGCACAAGAAATTTAATGTACACGCGTACATTAGGACGGACGAGTCAAAGCTTGAAGGGCAAATCTGGAAGGAAGGAAGGAGGAATGATCTTGATGGACTGGTGATTATGAAAACATGAGATGAATGGCGAGAGACAAAGGAAACGGGAGAACATCTACATTAAAACTACAATAATTTTAACTTAGGCATTAAATTTGGTGTTTACACAGATTAGGCTCTTTTTAATGTATAAGGTTACATTAAGATCTACATAAAATTTAATGTCATTACTGACAATGTAGAGAAAAACCTGCCCAAGCAGGTCATTCTATAAAACGAGAGCCTGAGCAAACGAAAATAAATTTCACAAAGAATGATTTCCTGTACAATATTAATAAATTAATGTAAAGAAGTAAAAGTAAAAACTAAAAACTGTTTCACTGGGAAATTATAAATATAGGTGGCTTTGGCGCAAATAAACGGATCAAGAGGGAATATTTCAAACATGCTTCGTTTTCCGGCTACTATATCCTACATGTCGCAAGTTAAGTTTCGGGAAATCACAGACACACTATATTGAAATCAAACAAAAGTTAACCATTTCTTTAACAATTGTTTCCCGGCAGAAATTACACCGGATTGTCGTGAGATTGGACTGCACAATTTAAAGGAAATTGTGAGATCTTTTCACGTAACGAGTTAAGGAAAGATGTTAATCTTATACATAGAACTTGCGTAAACGGAATATATCGTATTTAAATTGTGCAAAGGGTATTGAAAGCGAAGGAGAGAATATAGCCAGAAAAAGCAACGAATGACGACGACGACAACGACGATGACAAGAACGAGACAGTGCAACGAAATCAGATAAATTAAGAGAATTAGTCTAATTTTTATATTGGTTTTTCCATAATATCTGTGAGTTTTCGTCTTCTTTGTGTCTCTGAAGACATTTTTATTTTTATTAAAACACACCTTCTGCAAGTTGGATACTTCTAAACATGAAACAAATACAGGGACGATTGCATTCCGTTAAACATACTGTATTGATCAAAGAGCCTTTCACTGAGCTTTTAAAAGACGCCGAAATCTTCAGAAGAGAATTGGACTTGTGCAATAAACATTGTTTGACAAGGATTATGTCTGATAAGGACTATGACAGTTAACTAGTAACACAGACTCCTGAGATGTAGGCCTCATCTAATTCGTAGAAGTTCCTTACAAAATAAGTTTCTCCATACCCTTCAATTAAATTTTTACAAATCTCAAATGTTGATATATTTTCGTTTCCAAATATCAAATCGCCAAAAAATAACACAATTTATAATTTATTTCCCTGTGAATCGTCATGTTACAAGTTATCACAGATCAAACAGCATTGATGTAACGCCTGATTATTTGATAATTGATGATGACTTACTGCTGCATTTCCAATTCTATGACGAAATGAAATAACGAACGATTTCCTAAAAAATATATTCACACACTTGCCGAGAAAGCAAGTAGAGTCTCACTCTGAAAATTGAAATATAACAACAAAGTACATAACATGAATAGAAAGATTTGTTGTAGAAATGGAGATTTGTCTTATTTATTAATGACTTCACCACGGGTGCTGACATGAATCACTTCTTCCCACAACGCCGAGTTGTGAATGAATTATTAGAGAAAAGAATTAGCTTTCTTGGGCAACCACGAAAACTTAATTGATTATCATGTAAAAGATAAACTATTGCTTACCACCTTAAATAAGGTCAAAATATGCCTCTTACGGAGAAATCTAACTCAGTCATAATGTTTCGCAGTAGCCATCACTGTTATTTTGGTAGGCAAATGGTTGACCGAGACTGTGAATAATAAACTAGCAACATTCTCAGAAGGGAAGAGGACACTGGTGCGTAGTGGAAGAATACTATCAGCAACAGAAGCCGCTTTCAGAAATATGCAACACCACCACTCACTAAAATTGAAAATTCCTCTGAACGCAGACACACAGGAAATGAATTTCCAACCACCATGCGCCGACAACGATCAGGAAATTTTGCTCACGAAAAAAATTTAGAGCATGCACATGTGTATGTAAGTACAATGCAAGTGCACGGAAAGGAAACTATTTCCGTGGGCAGAAAAAACTTAGTTGTATGCACTTTTCCCGGATATGCAAAGAGCTGCGCACACTAATCATACAGAATCACCAAATAAAGTTACATTTTATATCAACTCGAAAGATTGACTAAAATAGTTTAATG
Organism: Acheta domesticus; assembly: GCA_031308135.1. NCBI lineage: Eukaryota > Metazoa > Arthropoda > Insecta > Orthoptera > Gryllidae > Acheta > Acheta domesticus. The sequence goes on from JAHLJT010009419.1 coordinate 128,913,414, forward strand.
TAACTCCTATTTTTCAACTTCAATTACATTGAAAATTCCACGCGACCTCATTTTTTAAAGCTTCAAATACATAAATATTTACACGTCTTTACACCCATACGAAATTTGCATCTTTTCTTGAATGTACTTTATGAGACATACCTCAATCTCGAGTACCCAACACAAATGCCTTAATCATCGTCATCATAAAAAAAAATATCGCAAGACCGAATTGCGAATGAAGTCAACCGCCGGACACGTGCTGTGTGCGAAAACGCGGCGAATAACGAGCGCCATCCAACAAACTGTTATCTTCCTTCGCCGCCGGCCTTGCTCCACCCCGCCCTCGTGAGATCGGGAGCTCACCTCATTACTGTGATGAGGGGCGTCCGACATTCCCGCGACGCGCGCGCGGCGGCGGCGGAGGCGCGGCGGCGCCACGGAGCTTGAAAGCGGGGGAAGGGCGAGGAGGAAACAGGGGCTAGAGGTTCCAACCACAACCAGGCTGACGGACGTCAAAGTGGTCGAGGTGAATTATTACTGAATTCTTGCCTACAGACGTGGTACAATGAGGGGATGCCGACGTCGAGACAAATCATCGATGTTTCAGATACAGACGTTCAAAATCAAAACATAGATGTCAATAGAACATCACTGCAAAACCTATGGTATTTCCGAAATTTTATTCAAAACCATATGCATTTTCGAAAGTTATTAACGTCTGACCACAAACTTCGTGCAGGGGCAGGGGTGATTAATTTGACTGAGGCCGTTTTACTAATTTATAGTTAGTTTTTTAACTAACGAAAAATAAAAATAAACAAAACAATTAACAAAAACAGTCTGAATCATTGAGCACTCAGGAAAATCTCCAGGGTTAGATTGTTTTTAAGTACGCCTTAGAAACGGTGTGATAAGGAGGGAGACGACCTACGGCTTCGGCGCACATTTAGCCCGCGTCTTCGCGTGGGAAATGCCAAAGGCGAAGGAAATGCCAGGGCATCGGCGTCATCTCTTTGTCGATGATGGTACTACGGAGTTCGCTTCGTTGGAAAACGAAGTGCTTCGACCAATATTATTCTATTACAACTTTCACAAAATGTGATTACGTTCGCGCAGAACTACTTAATTTACATACACAACATTGAAAACGTAAAATAAACTATCATAAAATACCAATTTTGAAAAAAAATATCGATTTATAAATCTTCTGACGTTTTCCAAACAAGGACATCGGTCTATCATCAATAGTTTTGAGCAGCACGGCAATGACATCTTTGGCAAAGGGTATGACAATAGTGATACTGTAGGCGGATGGACAGTGTCGTCAGTCATCCACAAATATAAACAGAGCAGACCGCAAGAGCTTTAGATAGGCGCGGTTATCCAAAACCGTGACAATAAACGCCGATACGATACAGCATGGTCGATTCAAACAAATGTAAGGTAAAACGGAGCCTGCAGTTGTAAGATGTGTGACAGTGGGGGCAAGGGATGACGGCCGTTCGTTGAATAAGCCGATGCCGCCGGTGCCGCCGCCGCCGGATCTGGCGCCCGCCGCCACAGCCACGCGAGCAGCTCAGGGACACTAGAAGATCGATTGGCGACGCGGGCGTCGCAGACGATGTTATGTTCCAATCTGGGTAAGTAGTCGTCGGCGTCGTGGCCGTCACTGTCGCTGTCGCGGTCGCGCCATCGATGAAGGCAGCATCCCCCGCTGCTGCCGCTAATTTTGTGAAGCTCGATAGGAGTAAATAGCTTTATGACAGGAATATGAAAGAACAAGGTAAATTACACCACCCCTTTACTCAAAGAAATATGTAGTGCTCTAAGACGTACAGTTGGTAACCGTCTTGTTTGTACAGTCCATAATTTCCTCGAAAAACATTAATTTTAAGTGGAAAATTAATACTAATGAAAAACATATTATAAGATAATTGAATAATTCCCGTTAAATAAAATGTATCTTGTACACGTAGAAGAAATGACCTGAATTTAAATTCACCAGCACATTTAGTCGCTCGGGAACTAGCCGCTAGGAAGGTTTCCAAGCAACAAAATGTGCTAGTGAACCTCGTTTTGTCTAGGTTACGAAGTTATATTTTATTTAACTGGAATTATTCAATTATCTTACAATATATTTTTCATTAGTATTAATTTTCCACTTAAAATTAAAGAATTTCGATCAAAATTAGGACTGTACAAACAAGACTATTACTAATGTATATTCTCGAAACGTTCATAAATAATGTTAGAACTACCAGTATTTCAAGTTGGTATTGACTTCTACTAGGCTTCACTTTCTACGTGAAATGTGATATCATCTCTTTTTCCCTTCAACTAAAACTGTTACTCAGCTTTCTCATGCAATCTAAAACGGCATATTTTTGTAATGCTGTCATTTTCCTGATGCAATATGATCGCCCTGATGCGTCACAATTCATGCCTTCCTACGTAATTTCGTCCGTATTGAGATACCAGTTCAGACCGGAGAACACGTGCTCTAATAGAAACTATAACAATGTAAGATAAAGTGGCAACAAAGGTGCTCAAAACGACGCAGCACGTTCCTCCCACAAATAATGAAACAAATCATTTTCCGGCAAGATGAAACACTCATTTTGTCTCAGCGAACAGATCATAGAAGGATATAAGATAGCGAAGTCTTTAACCCGATTGCTTACTCTAATTCAATTTATCCAACCTATACCGCCAGCCCGTAAATAGGTTTGCTTATTCCTCCCTACTTATACCCCTACTTTCCGCATGGGTACAACTTGCAAGCTTTAATGCAATTAAAACAATAACTTGAAACTTTCATACCTCGCATTCTTTAGGCGACCAGCATGCATCTCATTACAATAATCTCTACAACAACGGACAATGCGATCATCACAATTCTTACACCTCATCAGAAACGACGGAATGATATTTCTTCTTGGGACATCCCTGAGAAACCTTCACATGAGAAACAATAAAGAATATTCCGAGTAAAAATGTGAACTTCAAACGTGTTTTGAAATGGAATGCTTATAGGCGGATTTGCTATAGTTCCCGTACGTTGCAGGAACTATACACTTCTCCTCAAACATATTGCGACAAGTGGCTTCGAAAAAGTACTTAGCTTTACATTTGCAGTGTTTGGTGCTCTAACTAGATAAGACGCGCCCGTCACAGCAAATCTCCCTCTATTCTCCAATATTAATACATCGATTTTGATGGATTTGTATCTCTTGTTACTGTCCCAATTCCTTAATATATATTAAAGACATCTAGAGGAACAAAACAAACCTCACTTTCACCAAAAGCGACATATTAACATTTACGTAAAGCCATCTATAACACGAGATGAGACAACTACATTTCTGATCCCTTTTCGAACTGTACTTTTATTAATATACGATATATTTTCCCAGAAAATAAATAAAACATACAAGGATAATAGAATTATAACTAATATATAATTAATAAAGAAATTTTAAGTTCAATCACACGATTCCCAGATGACTTGGAGAGCCTCTTCCTCGATTGTAGGTTAAAAGGGGAATACGTATTGAATATTGAACGTATATGAAGAAATGAAATATTATATTCTTAAAGCCACAGGGGCCCTTTAAATTTTTCAGGGAACTCCCTGACTTCCCCCGTATGCATGCCTATGCCTACAGCGGCAGGCTTGCTCTGGCTAGTGTGGCTTTTCTTGCTACTGTCCCTAGCCCCTAATTTATTCTCTAGTCCCTTTCCCTACAGCCTCACCCGATTCATTTAGCATGTATCGCAATTTCACCTCTACGTTCATTCTGAAGTACACTTTCTCAGAAATATGTCGACCTTTATTGCAAAAGTGACAATATCGTTTGAAGAATAATGAATCAACAAATCAGACACTTTTCTGAAAATTTGCATACTTGAAACAGCAATTTTCACAAGCCGTTTGCGTAGAAAAACGTTTCCCAGCAAGATCGGTATCGACCCCCTAGGGGTCGATGACATTTTCCTGGGGGTCAATGAAGACTGAGAGATAAATTGGAAGTCGACGGCTGAATATACACCGGCAACGACCGGAGTAATCAAGAGCATATTGATAACAAAACTAGAAATTGACTAGATAATTGTCTTTTATGAAGTTTCAAAACCTCTAACATTATTTGTTTATATTTCTAAATATGCCAACTTACAATTGTACAAAAATAATAAAATCTCAGCCTAATCAGTTTTTTAAAACTTATGTTCGTATTCTTTGTCTAATTGCTATCAAGTCACTTACACGACATTATTTGTTTATTATTATAATCATTATTATTATTATTATTATTATCATCATTATTATTATTCCATTATTATCATTATTATATTCCATTATCATTATTCCATTACATCACGACTAAAGATCTTATGAGTCGGCTGAATATAAAATCTACTCCAGGTTGCAACCAGCTACCTAAGGAGCAGATCGGTGCCTATCAGTGCCTCTACAATACTTTACGCAAAATGTGGGCTGTTCCAAATAAAGCAATTTCTTGCACTTCCCAGTCTTTTGAATTACCTGGGAGTTTAGACAAGTTCTTACTCAAATTTTGCGGAACAAATCCCAGAGCTCCGATAACTATCGGGACGACCTGTGCTTTTACGCCCCACATTCGGCTGATCTCGATTTCCAAACTCTTGTATTTAAGACGTTTCTCTGCCTCCTTGGTAACGACGTTTTGATCGCAAGGTACAGCAACATCGATAAGTAAACACGATTTTTTGGCCAAATCCCGGATAACTATATCCGGTTTGTTTGCCGCTATCGTGCGATCAGTTTGAATTTGTTGGTCGTACAATATCGTACACAATCCAACAGACGTCACCGGTTTCGGTGAGTGTTCGTACCACTTGGGGCATGTGTTTGGAACTTCGAGGGCGGTACAGATCTGCCAGTGGAGGTAGCTACACACCCTGTCATGTCTTTTCAGGTATTCGGTCTTTGCTAGGATTGGACAAGCTGAGACAATATGATCAATGGTTTCTACTTGCTCCAGGCAAATGCGGCATTTGTCATCTTGGGAAATTTTGAGAACCGCTTTATCATAATGTCGTGTTCTCAAGGCCTGATCTTGGGCAGCTATTACAAGTGCTTCCGATTCTGGCTTCATCCTTCCCCTTTTAAGCCACATAAATGATTGATCTTTATTGATCTGCACCTTGTCCATTCTTTTTAGGTATTGACCGTGGAGTGGTTTGTCTCTCCACGATTTCTTTAACATTTTTTGTGTCTCACACTTCATGTTTAGCAGCATCAGAAGTTCAGTGTCTGTGTTATTCGACGTGTCTTGCCTAGTTTTCTTCGCAATGTTTCTTGCTACACTAACAATGCCTCTGTTTCCCATTCTTCGGTCAGATTTCATGACCTGCCTCATTAGAGGGTCGTCTTGATGGCTGACTACATACTTACCCAACCCGACTATTGCGTTGTGCCAGGAGGCCTCAATTTGTCTGAGGCCTCTTCCTCCTTCCTTACGTGCCACATAAAGTCTATGTATATCAGCTCGAGGGTGGGAAACATGATGCATTGTCAGCAGTTTTCTGGTTTTTCGATCCATGGTGCGAATTTCTTGCTCAGTCCAGTCCACTAGTCCAAAACTGTATTCGGCTACAGGTACCGCCAAACTACCTATTGCAGATATTTTATTCCTGGAATTCAGAGCGGACTGCAGGACCAGTCTCACTCTTCTATAATACTCCCTACGAATTCTCTCTTTCATTCTGTCATTCGAGATGGTTTCACATTCTTCAATGCCCAGATATTTGTAAGTTTTACCTGGCTCAAGATCTTGAATCACAGTGTGCGTATCAATTTCAATGTTCTCAGACGTTGTGAGTTTCCCTCTTTTAAATTGATTTTTGCACACTTGTCAAGACCAAACTTCATGCAGATGTCATTGCTAAAGTCATTCACGACAGACAGCATTTGGGAGAGAATCGCTTCATTCTTGGCAAACACTTTCAGATCATCCATGTAAAACAAATGTGATACTGGCCTTTCATCACATGGAGCTTAAAACCAAAGTCAGCTTGCGACAACTGTCTCGATAGTGGGATCAAAATAATGCAAAACAGCAGAGGGGATAGTGAATCTCCTTGAAAAATACCCCTGTTAATCTGAATACTTCTGGTTTCTACTGCTTCCTTTCCGTTGTGGATTAGTAACCTGGTACTCCACGACTTCATACTAGCCTTGCAAAACTCAACAAGTCTTGGATGAAATCGATAGATCTCCAGGGTCTTCAAATCCAATCGTGTGGTACACTATCAAGGCCTTTTGGTAGTCAATCCAAGCCATGCTCAAATTACGTTTGCGTTTCTTTACATCATTCAAGATGACTTTATTCAGTAGCAAGATTTCCTTACACCATAAGAGCCTTTACGACATCCTTTTTGTTCAGCTGGCATTAGATGATTCTTATCTAGATGTCTATACATTTGTCAGCTATAGCTGAAGTTATAACTTTGTACAGTACTGGCAGACAAGTAATTGGCCTGTAGTTCTTCGCCAAGAGCTGTCTCCCGCTTGGGTAGCAAATACGTGATGCCGCGTGTGAGCCATTCCGGGATTTCCTTTGGGTTTTCAAAATTTTATTAACAGCCTTTGCTAGATGAGAATGTATTGCTGTTAATTTCTTAATCCAATAAATCTGGATCTTATCAATCCCGGGGGACTTCCAGTTTCCCATGTTCTTAATTGCTTGGAAGAGGTCCTCTTCCGAGAATTGGTGAACATCTTCCACTGTTTCTACAAGTTCATCGGCAGCATCAACTTCAGATTGAAGCCAAGATGCGTCTTGTTGTAGGATCTGCTCTCTTCCCAGATTCCTGCCCAAAATGCTTCGACGTCATCTTTTGAAGAGTAACAGCTTTGCCATTCGGTTTTTGAGTCAGATTGCGATAGAATCTCTTTATCATTATTATTATTATTATTATTATTATTATTATTATTATTATTTAGCCTATGTTATAGAAAAAAGTCACAGGGGTCGATGGAGCAAATAATTCTTTTACAAGCTGTCAAAGCAAGAAAAGACTGGGAACCCTTAGGGCAGAACGTGTTGGAAGCCATCGCGGAGTGCTGCGGTCCAGGCGCGCTGCGACACCTCCAAGGCCAGCTGCCCCGAGGCGCAGCGCAGGCCGCTGCGAATGCCATTAGGGTATATTAGGAGCGGCCCGCAGGGGGAGGCGCCTGCCCCTCGAGGCTCCACGTCCCGACCGCATTCAGGCAGGCGCTTCTGCCTCCAAGACGAGGACTGGGGCACGCCAAGGCATTTTTAAAAAAGTGAAACCCCACAATGCTCACTGATTATTTCGTGCCAAAGTGCGCGCCAGCTATTGACAACATTAATCCCATAAATGAAGTGCTTGTTATATATGAAAAGTGGCGGTGTTTCTCCACTCCTGAAAAGTGAGATACGGCGACGACCACCACGCCAGCTATGTCGGGTGTCACCCTCCAGATATTTCTCCCGGCAGAGCGCCGCCTCAGCCGAGCTGTACGTAACCGACGTGTGGCGTGGTACAGCATGTAATTGTGTTTGTAGGTCTGTATGTAAGGGGAGAAGGGGACAAACAATCCGTTGCCAGCTTGTTAAAGTACTGCTCCAGCGTGCGCCAGGTATTGATCGGAGAAATCACGAAATACTACTAATCAAAGTGGTCGACACTAGAAGTCTCCGCCAAACTGATTTCCATCAAATTATGTAGTGTCGAAAATCACATGAAATCTCCTTGTCGTCGTTTGAAGTGACCTGGCGAACACCTGTGCTCAAGGCGTTGCCTAAAAACCGGGAGAAAATGTCACATATGTAACTCCCATATAACAAATCCTCATTTATTTTCATTGGCAAAAAGTGATCATTTTCTATCCATCTACATGCCCTAGAGGTATGTAACAATTAGAAACAACTGACACACCCTCGGTATTTCGCAATGCGTTTTTGAGGGTACTCCCGAAATGGATCTCTTTGTATGGTTTCAACCGCTTGAGATGAATTCTTTATAATAAATAATTATTGTTTGAGATTGTTTACGTGAAGGTAATAAAGAGGATGTACGAAGTCTTTACACTGACGTTAGCGGACTTGTAAGGAAGGAGAAGCTGAGTTTACAATACTGAAATGACGTGTCGGGTCAGGATTGAAGAATGTGTCGGAAACGGGTTAATAATCTTATCATCAATTTTCAGTGGTTATTTGTTAGCTAGTTTGGTAACTTATTGTGCACTACAGAGACACCAAATAGAATTCATTTCGCGAGGAGAAATTTATTTTGTTTTATTTGAAGTGTGTGGAGATTTGTTTTATTTGAACCCACAATCCCCTACGCGCTTGGATAATCTCACCATCATTTTAAGACTCCGCTCTATCAATTCGACGCATGTTCAATCGCGAATCGATCATCGAAATATTTTGCTTTTAGAAAATATGTAATTAAATAACTTCTCAATTTTTTCAAATCCTACCACAGGTGTAAAAACTTTATTTTAGGGCATTTGAAAGAGCATTTGGAGTCTGAGTTCAAATCCTTAATCTACTAACGAGCACGTACTGAATTGCATTTCATTCTACGTCCGTTTGCATATCTTTCATGCGAAACCAGAGTTTTAGGATGTTAATGCCCTTCACATCAAATAGCACTACCAGTATCGCTATGTCTCAATGCTTGCCGCTATTGCACGAACGCCCGTTCATTTTCCCTTGTTTCTTTCTCTTCTACTAATCCTAGTACAAGCACTTACCGCTTTGCGATAATAGCAGCAATGTGGTTTAAACAACAAGATGAACGATCAGTTGCCGCTCTACTCAGTTTCAAATTAATTCTATCGAATTACCAACAGTACGTATCGAATTTTAAACTGATACTGAGTGAAATGTGAAAGTACGTGGATTTTAATATTATTAGCATTAATACGCTTACTTTACATATTTCAGTGAATTAAATAGAATGTGCAGAGAGCGTTATACTAAGCATTTCATTTCAACAAAAAATACCCCTCTCAATAGAGTAAACGTGCTCTCCTCACATTTCGAATGATAATGACATCTCTACATTTCATTTCTCGGAGACAATCGACTGTGAAAATTGCAGTTCTGGGGAATTCAGAGATTTGACGAAAAACCTTATCTAACACACGCGCACACATTGAAGCTCGACCTACTCACTGTCATTTTAAAGGTTTTAAAAACAAAGTAATGCGAAGAATTTATGGATTATTTCTAAATCTCTAAGAGACATGTCACATCCAACATCATCTTCTGGAATGGTTGCTTTTGAATTGTGTTTCATCTGCGATCACTAGGTATTCCTAATAACCATTGTGTTCTCTTTTATTAAATCAGCTATATAAATAATAACAATAATATTAATAATAATAATAATAATAATAAGAAGAAGAAGAAGAAGAAGAAGGAGGAGGAGGAGAAGCAGAAGCAGAAGCAGAAGCCAGCCCGTGGTGCAGGCGTCACCTGCCCCGAGCAGGCTGCAGGTAGCCAGGTTGCACTTGTGATTGTCCCTTCACCCCTCATTTCATCCTATCAGTTCATTATTCATATTCAAGACGCAACAACCTTGTCTTATCATGGGATACAGCCATAAAAGCTGATCCACAAAACTACACAGATTAATCTTTCAGGGCCCACGGAAGATAACATACAGCATGGTCACAAATGGCTGATACGCAAATAATAATAATAATAATAATAAATAGAAACTGAAGTAAGGATCCTTATGTTTTACATATAATTTATTAAGCAAATAAAATTTAATAAGAAAACAATAAAGATAATAAAATAAGTCGGTACCGAGGCCGAGATCGCCTAAGGAGTAGTGCCGTAGTGATCTCGGACCGAGGGTCGCGAGTTCGAGTCCCGCCTTGGCGTGGTTGTATGTGTTCGTCTTTTCATCCCTATCACTACCATATCGTTTCATCCTTATACCATAACCTTAAATCCATTAGTGGTCGCCAATGACCTAGCAGTTGATGCGACCTTAAATTTAAAAAAAATATAAATAAAAATTATTTAAAATTATTCACAACCAATGATACACAAGAATAACAAGAAATACGAATGCTTTTCGTCACAAATATTGATATGTTCCTTCTGAATCACTTCCGTCGTGAACCACGTAGCTCCTCACCTGCACGGTCGGTGACCCCCGAGCGCAACCCGCGGGAAAGCTCAGCATTCTCGGAACATATTTTGCGAGGTCGCCGCGGCGCCGAGGTGCTGCTGAACGGCATGCACATGCGATGAGGCCTTCGGGTGACGTAGCGGACGATCTGACAGGGGAAGGCTGAAGGGGGGGGCAAGCTTCATGAACATGCATGCGAAGAGGGAAGGGGAGGGGAGAATGCGAGGACCCGCTCTCCGCGACCCGCGCCAATAAGAAAGCCATGAGTGCAGCAGGCGCCACACGTGTTCGCGCCCCTCCTAGATGCTCCGCACCATTGCCGGAAGGCCCCGGAACGAGCGGTGCGGACACACCCGCAGGCATACACTGCGTTTCTCTGCTCTACTCTGTCCTCTGTCCTGTCCTGTCCTCTGCTCTGTCCTGCCCTGTCCTCTGCTCTGTCCTGTCCTCTGTCCTGTCCTGTCCTCTGTCCTGTCCTGTCCTCTGTCCTGTCCTGTCCTCTGTCCTGTCCTGTCCTCTGTCCTGTCCTGTCCTCTGCTCTGTCCTGTCCTCTGCTCTGTCCTGTCCTCTGCTCTGTCCTGTCCTCTGCTCTGTCCTGTCCTCTGCTCTGTCCTGTCCTCTGCTCTGTCCTGTCCTCTGCTCTGTCCTGTCCTCTGCTCTGTCCTGTCCTCTGCTCTGTCCTGTCCTCTGTTCTGTCCTGTCCTCTGCTCTGTCCTGTCCTCTGCTCTGTCCTGTCCTCTGCTCTGTCCTGTCCTCTGCTCTGTCCTGTCCTCTGCTCTGTCCTGTCCTCTGCTCTGTCCTGTCCTCTGCTCTGTCCTGTCCTCTGCTCTGTCCTGTCCTCTGCTCTGTCCTGTCCTCTGCTCTGTCCTGTCCTCTGCTCTGTCCTGTCCTCTGCTCTGTCCTGTCCTCTGCTCTGTCCTGTCCTCTGCTCTGTCCTGTCCTCTGCTCTGTCCTGTCCTCTGCTCTGCTCTGTCCTTTGCATCAATCGCTGCAGTTCTTCAGAAAAGTGTAGTGAGTGTGTAAGAATGGCAAAATAATGACGATACATGAGAAAATTTGTGGCCAAGGAAAAAGTGGAGGAAATGAGGGAGGCAGAGAGAAGAAGGGAAGGGAAAAACAAGGGGGAGGAGAAGACTAGGAGAGAGGGGCAAGGGAGGAAAGAAGGCAGATTGAAGGAAGGAAAGTAAGAAAAAAGGAGGGGGAAAGAAGAACAGGAGAGAAATAAGAGAGGAAAGGATTATCGAATATTTTGGAAAAAGAGAAAAATGTGAGGTAAGATGTGTAAGAGGACGGAAAAGAACGCATTCTAAAGCAAACGTTAAACAAAGAACTACGGTAGGACAGTTCTATGTCATAAGAATCAGAATTCAACAACGGCTTCTCCTAAATTGTCGACCACGAAAAGGTTTTTAATCCAAACGTACATTAATCGTACCGTAACTACTCAGCGAGATATTCTTAGTTCCATATTAAGATTAAAGACATGAGATTAAATTAAAGAAGGTTGACATACAACTTTAAAGTATTTAGTTTAACTGCTATTAATTCCTCAGTGATTATCATTGGACCTGTCCGTTATTGAAGTAAACACAAGCCATGCAATTCAACTATCGCTGTTTTTACTTCAATTATAATAACGAAGTTTTAATATCCCACTGTTGCTACTCACTGTTTTTGTAACAGATAACGAGTTACATGGGAATGTCTACAAATGTCAATGTGTTCAAATTACTCTCGTGAATTTGGTTTAATTAATGATTCACATCACTGCAAAGTTTTAATTTCGCCTTATTGCTTCCATTACCTATCAAAATTTGTCACGTTTTGATTTCAAATATTTCCGTACAAAAATGACCATTTGTAGTGCTCAGAGAAAAATGCAGTTAATTTTGAGATAATTATTTTGCCAGTGGTTCATTCCATAAATTACCTGTATGTATGTGTATTCATCTCAGAGCACAGGATGCACGGCTAGAACAATCCTGAAGCTCTGACATTAAATCAATATTCTGTCTGCTAGACAAATAATCTTTAAGAAACGCATCGCGGAGCGCCTAGTATTTTAGTGAATTTATTTGGTCACTGAACCAGAGCAAATCATATTAGGGTCTTGGCAGTAGAAATTCACCCTTGGTTGGAGCACTCGGCGCGATCAACATGTACATCAATTAAAGCATAGGCTTTGACGGCCGCAGTCAATGCATACTTGGCTGACCAGGAGACACCATGTCCTAGGCACAGTTGCCAACGTTTCGGCCGTCATCCTGCGACCTTCCTCAAGACGAATTGCACGATGGTAGACTGAAGTAGGATTTATAAGGAATGAGGTACACCTCCACCCGTCTGCTGATTGGTGGGACGATCGGCCAGTGCGACGAAAACATCTGGCAACGCTCTCTCTGGACAAGGTGGGAGAAGAGGACCGCTCGAGATCGGACGTGAAGGAGAAGCGGGAAGCGCATACTGATACGACTGGGCGTCTTAATGAAATCGATGTTACCACGCCTCGTGGAAGCATAGTATTCCAGGAGCACTGAAGTTTTGCGGGTGTTTGGTGATTTCCTACCGCCTTTTTTAGCCTCGTTAGTATTGTTCTCCATTCCTAGAACTGTGCCATTGATGGTCCATTTCACAGTCCCGAGATTCCTCATCACATACTCTTTCCAGAGATTTAAAAAAACGGTTAGTTGCCGGGTGATGGTATAAGCTGTCGTGCAGATAACGGTTCATGTGGGTTGGTTTCCTGTAAATACTGTGCCCTAGACTACCACAGCTTTCCTACTCCCCACCACATCGAAAGGCAATTTACCCTCTCTTCCGCCTCCACAGGGAACTATTTTGCAGTGGGTGTTATTGGGGTGCTCAAGAAAATCAGCTAACGCGTGAGAGCCATGGAGCCACACTACCAGCGTTTCGTCCACATTTCGGAAACACATGGTTTAAGAGGGTCACTCTCCAGGGCTTCCGTTTCGGAAATTTTCATGATTAAGTTCAGCACCACAGGAGAGAGGTGGAACCCATGGCCGCTCCTTCTATTTGGGCACTGAGTTGCTCATGGTATTGGAAAAATGTGGGTGTCCGGCAGAACTCAGCTATCTCAGTCCATTCCCACCGCGCGATCGAAGCTTGTGAGTATACCAGTGGCCGCCCCGTCCGCGATGGAGAACAAAGACGTGACATCGAACGAGATGGAGAACGACGGAGAACAAAGACGTGACGTCGAACCGATGCGTCTCACTTCCTTTTTCAATCCCAAGGCGACAAACGCGATTTTACTACATAGCAGTAACGTCTCGTGCTTAGGTTGCACAACCCCCAGATAATCGAAAAACATTTCATATCTTAGGTATATGCATTTTCCTTTTAATGACATTCAATATTCAAGAAAGGCACAAATATCGACGTATATGAATCATTTTGAAACCAAAGAGCGTCCAACTGGCACTCTCTCCGGTGTATGATGCTTTGACAGGAATTGGGTCACGGCCTTGGTTTTCGGCTGTGTTACAGGGTTTGTTGCATTTACTCTTTGGCCCTTCGATTTAACACGGGCCTTTTGGTGGCACAACCTGCCGAGTGGCGCGGTCTAGCGCTGCGCGGCGATGGAGTCTCAAGGAAATGCCAATATTCTATCTTCGCCTGACTCGCTGCAACGTAATTTTATGAATTTCGCTTGTTATTGAAAGTACACAAGTTCAGTCAATTATTGACGATATTCAACTCATTGTTTATGATATTTGGAGATTTTTTTTCATTCGATATTAGGTTTGTTGACTGAAAATGTACATTTGATGAGTTCTTTGTGTAGAGGAGACCGCTCTGGATGGAAGTTCCTTAGTGTCTGGCAAAAATCTTCGTGCCCGCAGTGGCCGGCCAGCGGTTTGCGAGCGTTCTTGTGAATACGAATGTGTGTCGAAACTCTTCATTATTGCCATATATACCAGGGTAGTAAAGTTTTCAAAATAAAATAATTTTATTTGCGTAAACGTGTCGAAGCATTAGTGATAGTTGCAATGTGCTGGAGTCGAATTTAAGTGCCCAGTGGAAATCGAAGCCAGAACCACGTGCGCTGAAGATGTACATATCTTATATGGACATGACGCATAAAATTATGCAAGTAATGTTTCAATGTAGACTTTCATTTAACTTAATTTTAGTTAATTTACTTGAATTGATTACAGATTTACTATATATTCGTATTTTGAATTTCGGAAATTACATTTTCGTCATTCCATGGAGGTTCAACCTCCAGTCTGTTAGGTCACCAGCCGCTACTGCTGTGCAGAGCCTTTTTATACACGGTGAAGAGTGGTTGCCTACCGAAAGTTGCTATTTTTCTTACGATACCGTCACAACTTGATAGCCGTGATAGGCCGGTGTGCTATACTGTTCTGAGTATGTTTTCTAAATTTGTTAGTTTTTTTAATCGTGTGTAAATGATGAGATTTTTTTATATATGCGCCATTTAGAGAAGTTAAATTGAAAAACAGATTAGGTTTTGTAGAGATGTCCAACTCCGACACCACCAGAGTTTTTATGCGACGCCAGCAAACGATGGAAACTTTAGTTTCCCCACCACGAGGTATAATAAAGCGTCCTGGATAACTGGTGCGAAAAAAGACGAAGTCTTCCATGTTGTCCATTCCATAGCAGATCCAGGTTACGCCCCCTCCCAAAACAAAGGCCTAGAGTTTTCGTTTGTAATCTTCCTTCACTTGGTTTCCTTTAATTGATTTAAATATTTATGTTATAATTATGTAATTACAGCCCCCCCGTATGATCGGCTAGATCCGTCCCTGTATCCATACGTTCTATATTCAAAATCGAGGAGTGTTTGGTCATGTACTGCTTACAAGGATTAAAAATTCAGAGGAATGAAAAATAACGGTTATCACCTTCATTGTTTGCTAAAATTAATACTTTTGAATAACAAATTAATGTCGCAATGTTCTGTTATTAAGTAAAGCTATCAGAGTTCTTAGTGGAAAGTACACTATAGTAATACTTGCAACTGACTTCTTTTATCCTCTTAAGAAGTGTGTACGAGCCACCACTCAACTTTACCTTGGTATCTTGCCCATGTTCCTCAAATACACGTCAGTAGTAACGTTTACAAAACATGCTTCTTAGGGTGAACATTTCACTACGATCTACGTAGCTTAATACCATGAAATCAGGAGTGATCAAATAGCTGTGATATCACGTTTACATTTACAAATGCGTTTATTCTCTATACAGACAACGTCAACCTTGTGTGTGGCCTTTGCCTTTCACTTCAGTACACGTCGTCAATTACAGATAATTCAAAGTAAAAAATGACGCAGAATTATGTAGTAAATTTTCATAAAGCACTATATATGTATCAATGGTTCTGAACAGAGATCGTTAAAGATAAATCAGAGACAAATCGATTTCAATTCTTCCTGCTCCTGTCCTCAAACGACAGTCAGGCAACGACATTCAAATTAATGCAAGTATTTCAAACAAAGCAAATACTTTGTTTACAGTTACGTTTGTGCTTGTACACTTGCAATCGGTACGAATTTATTACAATCTTCACATGTGGAAACAATATACATTATTCAGTTCATTCGTATTTACTGATCATTTAACTTCAGGCTACTTGTAGAAACGTGCGTCGTTAAAGAAACTTCTCCGAGGCGTTTCCCACGCCAACATGAACAAGTACCAAGCGTAGGCCATTAAAGTCAGTGACTACTGATAAATGTGGGGACAAGTTAAGGACGAACAAGACGGAACAATGATGTAGAAAGGTGCGCCGGAGCAGAGGGTTCCGCGTAGAAAGCGATAAAAAGGCGCAGGCGATGCGGACTCGGGCCACAGCATCACGCTCACCACCTGACGTTCCCTGTGCTGTATCTCACCCCAGAACGCTTCTCTCATTTTCTCATTAACAAGGGTCGGGCTTTTTCTCAGCTCATACAGGGCTCGACCCTCAAATTTCTAACCTCTCTTGTACTAAAGGGTACACACACGTAAAATGAAACTAGCGTCTGATGTATTCTCGAACAATACCAAACATCAAGATTGTTTTGGTGGAATTTTGAAGTTATTTTTGTTTCGTCGTTTTTCACGCGAACTAAACATATTACAGTATCTCATTGTTCTAACCAAAAAATGCATACCGTCTCATAATTTGTAAAAAGTTCCGCGAAACACAATTTATCCGTGAATGTACAGAGTATCTCCTGCCCTCATGGAACATCTGGATCACAAAGAACCGGCACTCCAAGAATTCAACGCGCAGTCGAGACTAGTATCTCTTTGTTCCGAGATGTAACGCTACAAAGAAATACGTAACGCACAATGAAGATTAAAACAGGATGGGTTGCAGTGTCATAAATATTATTAAGAAAAATTCAACTAATGCAATCAGAATGACAATTACAACTTATTGAAACAAAAAGCCCAAGTGCATTGAAATAATGTCATAAATAAACGCAGGTGTTAACTGATTGTTATAAGCATGCCACATCCATAATTCACAGATAAAAGGACCATATTTAGGTGATTAGCTGAAAATGTGAAGTGATATTTCTGAATATTTGAATTCCATTCGTGCAGGCACCAATTTCACAGGTTGGGCATTGTGGTTTCAACGTAACATCGTGCATTACACCATCACAATCTTGCCATCTGGGTTGGTGCAAGGAAGTAGAAGCTTCCGCAGGTTTCTAAAATGGAAAGAAGCCAGTTTCATTCACTACTGTAATGAAACATACAACAAATTAGATTATGGATTATATGAGTCAACTTTCGACGGGATAAACGAGGGAGACCTATTTACTCGGCCTTCCGCCAGCCCGTGGAGCAAGATTAAACCATGCGCTAACCTCTGCCGTGAAGGCCCTTAGACAGTGTGTCGACTCACGAATGGGTGAAAAATCAAGCCCAGTTGCACGCTGTTCCTCTTAAAAGAGAAGTCACTACATGGCACTTCAAGGAAGGAATTCTTCCTCCTCCTCCTCCTCCTCATCCCGGACATAGGGCTCCTTTAAAAAAAATTCTGACCGAAAGAAAGGCTGAGAGTTCCTCCTCAAATCAAATACAATCCTTTTGCATTGCGTAAAAGTGAGGGTAATTTAAAAACCGATCAAAGTCAATTTGTTCATAGCTATGAACTAACGAACGAAAGAAAATATTTTATTTGGCAATTCCATTCAAAAGAACAAAATACAAATAGAGGACGTTCCTCCCTTCAGTTCCCTCCCCGAGAGGTGGAACTTGCCACTGGTACAAGGAAGTGTTGACATTCCAACGAGGATGCCAGAGCGAAGAAGATAGGAGGGAGCGGCCTCCGCTGCGGAAACCTGCGCATGCATCTTTCACGAAGTCACCGGCGCCCAAGGCCACAGCCCGCGGCTCCGCGTGGCCCGGACGCCTGCCTGCTCGACGAAAATCTGCGCAATTTATCAAACGCATCACCAAGAAAACGCGCGAAATACTCCCAAGGTTCACACGACACGATGCAGCACCAAACCTCCCCCTCTAAAGCAACGGGAAACAAAGCTTAAATAAAAGCTTTCAAATAACTACAATACTTAACATTCGAACATAGGAATAAAGACTGGAGAAATGATATTAAAATGACAATGATTGCTTCTAAGAATACAATTTTGAGAAACCCAAGTCGTATTCATTTTCGATTCCCAAAAGATTTGTTGGTGGAAAGTTTCATTGCTTCAAGACGACAGAATTATTTACTAACACAAGAAGAAGATGAAGAAGAAGCTCAAAAGTCTGTCATTCTTCAAACTGGTCAGATTGTTCGCACAGACCTCAATATGTAAAGCTAGGAATGTGGTATGCCTAGAGGCCCCTCCAAACCATGAACCCCGGGTAAGAAAACCCCCAGAAATAATAATAATAATAATAATAATAATAATAATAATAATAATAATAATAATAATAATAATAATAATGATTTATTTCAGAAAATACTTTTTACAGTGTACATTGTACGCGCCATCACCATAAAGACCTCTGTTTCAAACATGAAAAATACCACTATTAAAAAACATGAGAAGCTCAAACTAGAATATAATAATCAAATCATAGAATGGAAATTAAATTGAAATTGAACTTATTAACTTACAATCGAAGTACTATAGAAATAATAATAATAATAATAATAATAATAATAATAATAATCCTTTTTCAAAATTATCTTACCCTATAAAAATATTATAGAAAATAATGTTAACAGGACTTTTCATTTTATACGAAAGTTTAGTTTCTCCTGTAAAATTTATATTTATTTTATAAAAAACTAATACAATTTTTCACTTTTTTCAATTTTTCGAACCTGCAATAGTTAAATTGAAATGAGATCTTCGGAATATCATAGAAGAGCAAAACATTATTTTCTTAAGGAATTTTTCGAAGGAAAATTTATAGTAGCGTTTGGGAAATGTCTTTTGAGCGTTTCTGAGAGTGCACCATTTTGGACTCTTATATTCTAAAACTTTTCGATTTCAAGAAATTCCGGAAGAGTTCATTTGAAGCATTAGTGTCCTCAATGATGTATAAAATACAAACTCTCGAGATGGGTTGGTGCTGCCATAGACTATGAGAGGGGAAAAAATATTTCTGTACTGACTAACTAGAAAAACTGCCAACGTCTAGGACGGTTTTCTTGTGCCTACATATGATACCTGTATTTCCAATCTTCTCGCAAATGCGACAGAGGCTGTTGTGAATTGCGAACTTTGTTTTAGAGCCAGTTACAGTAGTGCCAGATTCCGGTTCTAGTCCCGCCTCGGGCATGGTTGTGTGTCTGTATGTATGTGTCGTCCATTTTTTCTTCATTATCAACATCATTCCATATCCAATGTGTTAGGAAGTCAAGGGCACAGCGGTCAGCGATGGATTTGAATTGCGCAACGTTGAACCTGAGCCGCTGACCGATGTCCGAATATAGGGGGCGAAAACGGATGGCGAAGAACTTGTTCCACGATCGGTGCCGGATTTGTTTTTCACATGGACGTAGGCGATTAAATATCAAAAATGATTGTACATTTTCACGGATTTATCTTCTCATTTCGATTTCAATGTTATTATAAACGCTTTTTACTTTCTCGTATACGTACGTATATACGGAGTATAGAAAAAATTACGTAATGCTGTGGAAAATTGATTTCGAGATTTCAACGGAATTACAGATTTGGGGGTCCCGTTGGGGTTTGGATACCGTTTAGGTTTTTTAAACGTCCGTCCGTCCGTCCGTCCGTCCGTTAACAACATGAGCGACTAAAGTATCCTTAGAACCTATTCTTATTTACCAAAACTAATAGTACCCTATCGATAAGGCTTGACTGGAAGTTCTAAAAACGTTCAAATAGCTTTTCATAAAAAACTGTTTCAAATTTTTCTTCGAAGATTTTGTACGGATAATGCTAAATGTACTGTAAATTCACTATAAGATGACATGAAAGACTTTTGCTGTTCTTTTGTTTCTCAAAAATTATGCAAAGGTACGCAAAATTACGCTTTTAAAAAAATCTCATAAGTATATTAGAGCTACAAGTGATGTGGAATAAAGTGATGTGTTTTCGAAAAAAGTTTTCACTGGAAAAGAGCTTGTATTTTCTCATTTATACTAACGCTTTTCTACTAACATTTTCTTAAAACCTCCAAATTATCAACGGAAATTTCCATATAGTTTGAGGTTTTAGTCTTCTATAATATTCTTAAAGTAATATTTTGGATCTAGCATTAGGAAAGCAAAAAATTGAAAAATAAATAAATAAATAAAAAATTGTACTTTGGATGGCGATAGATGGCAGATGAGAAGACGTTGGGACAAGACCGAAAAGCAAGCCCAAACCCAAGAAAATAGAAATCTCACTATAAGTACGAAAATGTCTGGGCCATTCTGTAGCACCACTAGTTCATTTGGTTGCTTCGTACTATTTGTACGAAGATAAATCGGACGAAAATATCTTCCAACAACAGCTTATTTTTGCGACCCATTGTTTTGATCCCATCACAACATTAACGAGACCCTAAATTAAACATTAACCCCACGAGAAGAAAGTGGATCGATTCAGGACCGAATATGTATGCTCGTACTTCTCGAAATAGATCTCTTGAGGATAAGATTAAAATGACTGTCGTCACTGTTTCGTGATTTGCTTAATTTCTGGATTCGATGGAAACAAGTTTCGGGGGCTTTTCACTGCCTAACACCAGACGTCCTTGATTTGGAATCCAGTAGTTAGACCTCAATTCCAACGAGTTTGTTGTAATTCAGGAAAAGAGTTTTCGAGGAGGAATTGTAAGTTTTAGAGCTCTTTCATTAACTCATGTACGCTTACCCACTGTACTTTTTCATTTGAGATTTCATACACTCTTTTAACTTCATTTTTCCTCTTTTGTACTTCCTCGCCTTAACTGCGTAAGAAGAGAAAGTTATGTAATCGTGCGGCGGAAAACACCGGAAAAACATTTATAGCTGGGGTCTGGTAATGAAAAGTGGATAAATTCTATTGCTAAATTTAGAAAAACGAATTCTCTAACTCGTGGTGTAGCCAAAATCCGTTTTGTTGCTTCTTGATACTGAAAAATCGATTAACGGCAAAACGTCCGCCTGTATATCCGTCTGTTAGTCTGTGGTCAACGCTAGCGCCTAAACCGTTCAGCCGATTTTCTTCAAAATTGATATTCCCGAATCAATTTGGCTGATGTCGAGGCTCCTGGAATTTGAAACCAATATTTTAACTATGGGGGTACTTCGCATGAAACTGTTGGACATTTTCAAAATATTCAAAAAAATGGCTCCAAATTTTTTGATTAAATTTTGTTGTTGAATGGTGCGAAGGACGTTTAAGAGAATGATGCAGGTATCATTTTGACATCTCCAATTTTTCGAAAATCGCAAAATCCCAATTTCAAAACTGCAAAATTGAAGATAGAGATTTTTGCCTGAGACAAAGTCGGTTGCTCAAAATTTGCACTTTAAATAAGGTAATGTACATTTTTTTTTTGAAGAAATGAGTAGTTTTTTATAGTTTGAACTAGTTTTTTCTGTTGTGAATGATCTTCCCAGATACCTTCCTTGGGCGCCCAAAGAACATTTTGTTTCACATTCTCTCGATTTTTCGGCTTCCTAATGCTAGAAATGAAACCACCATTCACTTATTACTATTAAATAAGTGTAAATGCCATGCATAGCGAAGGTGGTCACAGTTAAATAGCGAGCATTGGCACGGCTCTTCCAATGGAAGCATCGCTGATTTGTGTCCTGGTCGGGGAATATGATTTGTCAAAATTCTCTGTTGTTACACGAAATAAATGAGAATTCTAGAAACTTTATTGAATACCGTATGAAGCATTTGAAGCGCAAATATTGATAACTAAGATAAATAAACTGAAGAGTCGATATGTAATTTTCGAATTTTTAACTTTTTTTCTTTCACATCTCTTCTTGGTAAAACGTATGTCCCATCATATTGTTTCCTATCATACATTTAGCATTTTGTGGCTCGGTTCGACCATACGGTTCTAGTTAGGCGTAATGGTAATAGTGCCGGCTCGTTTTTTGAGGATCCGATTTTCTTCCCGATACCTTCGGCTTTTGTTTCACATTCTCTCGATTTTTCGGCTTCCTAATGCTAGAAATGAAACCACCATTCACTTATTACTATTAAATAAGTGTAAATGCCATGCATAGCGAAGGTGGTCACAGTTAAATAGCGAGCATTGGCACGGCTCTTCCAATGGAAGCATCGCTGATTTGTGTCCTGGTCGGGGAATATGATTTGTCAAAATTCTCTGTTGTTACACGAAATAATTGAGAATTCTAGAAACTTTATTGAATACCGTATGAAGCATTTGAAGCGCAAATATTGATAACTAAGATAAATAAACTGAAGAGTCGATATGTAATTTTCGAATTTTTAACTTTTTTACAATCTTTCACATCTCTTCTTGGTAAAACGTATGTACCATCATATTGTTTTCCTATCATACATTTAGCATTTTGTGGCTCGGTTCGACCCATACGGTTCTAGTTAGGCGTAATGGTAATAGTGCCGGCTCGTTAATTTTGAGGATCCGATTTTGAGTCTCGAAACCGAAATAATTTGCCGGTAGAAAAAAACGTTTGTTGGTTTATGTAGTAGTATAACAGCATTTAGGACCATGTAGCAGTGCGAGAAAGTAAGTGCTTTGGAAGCACCACTAGTTTCTTTTATTTCAGACATTCCATATTCATCTTAAACGAAATGATGTAGACCTATATTACATATTTTTTCGAACATCAATTTATTGAAGATCCCAAATAAGAGTTAGGTTAAATTATTCAACTATATAACTTTTATGGCTGATGAACACACCAGAAATGCAAATAATTTAAACACATTTTTTGCCAAAATACACAATCTCCTCTTTAATTATCTCTTCCCGAACTAAATAAAAGGCATTTATTTGCATGCGATAGATGGTTTTCTTATTTAATTATTGAGTGGCAACACTGTGTGAGAAAAATCGATATCTAATCGCTACCGGTTCTGCACAGTCAGCAAATGGTCCAGTTTTGTGTAAGAATATAAATAGTACCAACCTTCTGTTAAAGAAATATCTTGCAACTGCTACGATGACAACCAAGTTATCAGATAATTCGATTCAGAGTAGGAGAAAGTGAAATTTAGCATCCTACACTAAATTTTTACTTTCTCGCCCTTCTAAGAATGTAAGAAGAGAAAATATTTTAGTCGTGCGCCTGAGAATGGCGAAATTTCGACACAAAACTCTTATTGTCGGGCCCTGGAAAAGAAAAAGTGGAAAAACCCTGTTCCGGTATATAGCAAATCACTACCTCTAACACGTGGTGTGGCCAGAATCCATGCTTTGGGGGCTCCAAAAATCGTATTTCGGCAAAATGAGTGTCCGTCAACCTGTGTGTCCGTCAACCTATGTGTCCGTCAACCTGTGTGTCCGTCAACCTGTGTGTCCGTCAACCTGTGTGTCCGTCAACCTGTGTGTCCGTCAACCTGTGTGTCCGTCAACCTGTGTGTCCGTCAACCTGTGTGTCCGTCAACCTGTGTGTCCGTCAACCTGTGTGTCCGTCAACCTGTGTGTCCGTCAACCTGTGTGTCCGTCAACCTGTGTGTCCGTCAACCTGTGTGTCCGTCAACCTGTGTGTCCGTCAACCTGTGTGTCCGTCAACCTGTGTGTCCGTCAACCTGTGTGTCCGTCAACCTGTGTGTCCGTCAACCTGTGTGTCCGTCAACCTGTGTGTCCGTCAACCTGTGTGTCCGTCAACCTGTGTGTCCGTCAACCTGTGTGTCCGTCAACCTGTGTGTCCGTCAACCTGTGTGTCCGTCAACCTGTGTGTCCGTCAACCTGTGTGTCCGTCAACCTGTGTGTCCGTCAACCTGTGTGTCCGTCAACCTGTGTGTCCGTCAACCTGTGTGTCCGTCAACCTGTGTGTCCGTCAACCTGTGTGTCCGTCAACCTGTGTGTCCGTCAACCTGTGTGTCCGTCAACCTGTCTGTCCGTCAACCTGTCTGTCCGTCAACCTGTCTGTCCGTCAACCTGTCTGTCCGTCAACCTGTCTGTCCGTCAACCTGTCTGTCCGTCAACCTGTCTGTCCGTCAACCTGTCTGTCCGTCAACCTGTCTGTCCGTCAACATGTCTGTCTGTCAACCTGTCTGTCCGTCAACCTGTCTGTCCGTCAACCTGTCTGTCCGTCAACCTGTTTGTCCCTCAATCTGTCAATCTGTCCGTCTGTCAATCTATCGCGACCAAAAAAATCCTATTACAGGATTACCCTATTACACATTTCGATTAGAATGTTACACGTTGCGATGATTGTTTGTTGGTCGTAGATGTCGCTAGTTTGATTCTATTGCGTCTAGTCTGGCTGCTAAACTACAGTTCTGGATAGCAATGGTTTAAGTTTTTATTGCTGACGGGAAAGTTGTACGGAGCAAATTGTGCATCAACTTGTGCACTCCAAATGATTTTTAAAAAGTTTGTAATTTTTTTTAAATTTTATAGGAATTGTTTTATAAACGTAATTTCGTATTATGTAAATGTGTTTATAATTAGTATAGTTTAATATTACATATTATGTCCGATTTTACATATTCTTACAATTTTCTTTTCATATTTATGTACATATTTTGACGTGTGATATTACATATTTTTCCGGTCTTTATTGATAACCGGATCCCATAATTCGAGTTATTCTGACGAAATTCGCCACTTTCCATTGCAGCATTAGAACAATTTTTCTTCACGAAGTACATAGGAGGTGCAGAAGTAAAAATTACACCGCATAAAGAAGTATTGTTCATAAAAACTGAGGTGAACTTGGTGGTGAATCAGAGAGTGACTCCATCCCCGGAAGGGCCCGCCAGTCTCGCGTGCCGCCGAGCCCGCCCGACGCGGGGGAGGAGAAGCCTCCAATCAGTTCCAGGAACGGCCGCAACAGTCGAACAGCGCGAGCACGACGCATCGACTTCCGCAGAGGCCGTGAAACACTGAGACAGCACTCGCTTCACACGTAACTTTGGAACATAATATACTACCAAGCCCCAGAATTGTCGTTCTCAAGGTCAGACACCATGCTTCCCGTTACGCAAGGCTTCCCTATGTAGTTAAACAAACAGCAGAATAAACGTCGTGAGGAACATTACAAATGTTTATTGTGCGATGAAATCGTCAACAATCGAAAATATAACTCGCGATACGAATATTGAATCTGTCCGAGTCCTGTTTCTGGCATGGTTACATGCGTTTGTATTTGTATGTGATTGTCCATTCATCATCATCATCATCATCATCATCATCATCATCGTACACTATCTCCCCAGGGGGTGTAAAATGGATTCGGAATAAAAGAGTTGATCCACCCAAAAAGGTCACGTGCACTTGCCCCTGAAAGAAATATGACTAAGCCTCGGTGGGTACAAGTGGCGCGTCCGCGTGGTCCTAGGATAGCCAATTCGCGACCAAAAAAATCCTATTACAGGAAGATATCTGATAATCCGCATTATCTAGTACGGTGTTCACTGAAGTATAGCACGTTTCATTGTTAAGTTAAAAGGTATGATACAATAAATAAAATCCTGCATATTCTACATCGGAACATAAGCCAATAAGATAGAGCACGCGCTCGTAGAGAAGTAAAATGTCTCAATGCTTTAAAACTATGGACTTCATCTACAGTTTCATCTGTTATGAAGGTACGAATATAGACCCTTCCAAATAAGCCTCTATTCGATGTAGCTGAATGGAAATGCAGGCACTTCAATAAGCTCGACTTCATGGCAAAACAACAGTAATGACAGATAAAACCACACAACGGAATAATTGTTATTTAATGCAAGAATTACAAAAGCTTACCGGTAAAAGATAAAATTAATGAACATTCAACAATACCTAAAAAATTGTAAGTCTACATCTGTGAAATAACAAGAGGGCATTCAATGAGATGAAAAGGAATACAGTACCACAAAGCATCAAACGAAATTCTATTATAGTATTTGTTAATTATATCTCAAATAGCACCTTCATTACTGCACTGAGGCGTTTCGTACGAGAAGCCTTAACCTACACACTTATTCACATCAATGCAACACTGTACACCAAAATGCTGGGAATACCCGATCATTACTTCGGAAAGGAAAGGAACAAACTGTTCGTAAAAACATTCAAAAGAAAGCCTATAACAAATATACCTATAAATTACATGAGAAAGGAAACGACCTCAAGAGTCAGAATCGCGCAACTAACGGGCATCAAAAAACTGGAATCACCACTCCAGGTCAAGGGCAATCGGCAAGTAGTTGTGCAATTCACATTACGCATGTCGTCTGTTTTTGATCTGCAAGCAAACCGCAAACGGTGTTGCTTTGTATGCAGTTGGCAATCCCGGAGCCCCGACTGTCGGCAAAAGCTGTCGCCCTGCGATCTAGTGGCACAGACTGGAACTCTGAGGTGGCTGGAGTTTGTAGGTGCCTCTCATCGACATTTCGAGAAGCCCGCGAATATTGAAACATTTCTTTCACTTTGCTGGATACATAACTAGAAATGAAAAATTATAAGTCAAGCCAGTAAAAAATCTAAAAAAGTAGTGTGGTATTTGCATAATCATACATTAAGCCACAACATGTAAAATCTGATAATTACTTTCTTGTAAACCAATATTCAAATGAACTCCATTCCACAAGTTAATATCTGGATGCACGAGAAGTAAAAAAAAGTATAAAATAATTTTTAACAATAAAATATTTTGTCAGAATAAATATGCTAAAATAGTGGCATATTAACGGGAAAGTAAAAATCAATTTAAAAATAGCATTTCTACGTGTAGGAAGTGTATAATTATGATATCTTATGAACGAGCAAATATTCCTTTTCTTTAGTGACAACAATGTTAAACGGCTAGTGATGACCAAGTTGAATCATTCGACCACGCTCGCAATGTTATTTTGCAGCTCTGTACTTCTGCTAGGTACCTCCTAAGTCATGTAATTGCGCCCAAAATTTGCTGAAGAACCTGGTGTTGCCTGGATATATATCACAATCATTTATTATACAGGAAATGGAATGAATTCCATCAAAGTACAACATGGAAGTAATAGTATTAACAACCTCCCGATTCATCCCGTCCCGTCCCACCCCGTCTCAACTCGCCTCCAATTCGCCCCACTTCGCCCCACTTCGCCCCACTTCGCCTCACGTCGCCTCACTTCGCCATCCCTCGCCCCGCTTCACCTTCCCCCTTCGTCCCGCTTCGACCGCCCTTTCTCCGCTTCGCACCCCACCGCCCCCCCCTCGATTCGGCACTCACCCGACCCACCCCTTATTCTCCCCAAGCTCTCCATCTTCCTACACTGCCTCTCCTACTCACCCATCAACTACTGCCTTGTCTCTCTATGGCGCAACTAATTATTAAAAGTGTAACTGCGCTATCGAGATGAAAGAAATATTTAACTGAAAATGTATAGTTTTCTTTTCAAATTATTCAGAATATTTAATGCATTTTGTTCTATTTCGTCGTTGTTTTCGAGATAGAATAATCGAAGGAGACTGCTTTTAAATTCTGCTTTACGGAGTGGAAAACGCAAATAAGATGTGGTTTCTAGGAAATTTCACGAAGACAATTGGCAATTGACAATTGATTCTTGGTTTGAAGGGCACGTTTCCAAAATATCATTAAAAAAGAAATAAGCCTGTAGAGTTTTATTTTAAAAAATTCAAAAATCGTTCTTCGTATTAATATAAAAAACAATGGGCTTTAAAAGGAACCTCATTTATGCCCGAAAAACAGTCTACCTCTAAATGAAAGTTCAATCGAAATCGGCTTAGCCGTTCTGGAGATTAGCCCGAGCAGTCTAAAAATGCAAAAACTACTGATTTTTTTTATCGTCAGTGGAGTTAATGAAAAGAAAGTTATTTTGGAATCACATGCAGATACTTCAAAAGTATTAATAAGGGTTATAAATGCAATGCTATTAGTAAATTAGTGTGGTGCAAGCACACACCAAGGAGTACAGAGTGGAATGAGGAAAATGTAATTAATGTAATAAAAATCATTTCACATACGTTCATGGCCAACCGTCATGAGAACCTGGCATGTTTTTGTTGTAATTGCTAGGACATTGCAGTCCATATTATGGGAAAACTTGGTTACGAAGCCCTGGAGAATATAACCATTGTCTCTGCGCAGATCCGGAACATATTTGAATAAATAATTTCCATTTCGGAATCAGAGAAGGCTGGTTTATTATTAAGGTTGTGTTTATTCTTCTCTTCCTACCCCACCGTACATCACTACTACCCACAAAAGCCTGAAAGGCGTGCCTCTGATAATGTACTAGTGGTAATTGTATTAAATGTACGTCCATTTACCGTATTAAGACGAATTACCTAAGTGATTTTCGACCATTTCTAAATAAGATATTGACTTTTTACGTGGGAATACAAACCCAAACATTACTAAATTAATAATGTTTGAATGTAATGTAAGAATGTAATAAAAAATTAAAATATATAAACAATAGTCGAAAATTCGCCATCGCCAGGGCCTCCCGGTCAACAATACTGAGGCGGCAACGGATGTAAGCGAGTCATCTCAGCGGGCAAAATACAAGATTAAATGAAACTTTCCACAAAGTTTAATATTAATCTTCCTCAACAAGTGCAATATATAATATACGACTTCCGTAGGAGGTTTCATCGACAAATACGAACGGGGGTGAAGTACCAGTAAGAGTCGTACATTTTATTGTAAAGAGGATAATTTTGAATTTATCTCCGTTACGTAAGAGTAGATTGATCAGAACCGCATTGGACAGTAATGTGTACGTCTTGTCAATTCAATTAAGAGCAAGAAAATTCGACGAAATCGTAATTCGGTTCAATGAGATCCATAAGAATCGTGTGCTTAAAGATATTTACTTTACATTATATATACCACAATCAACACACGCTTAAAGACTGATACATACATCTAAACATAAACAGACACTCTTAGAGATTGCAACTAAGGGAAAAAATTAATCGATTAATACTTAATTTTAGAAATATAATTAATATTAATTAAATTTGACAACGAAAAATAACTCAATTCCAAAATTTTCATCGAGGAGGCTCAAAATGCTATTAGCCTCGTTGCGCCAAATGGTGCGGATAAAGCTGTATGAATGGCGATTAAAAGATCATTCCGGACTTCATGCGGTTAATGTTGGCATTAGCTTCAGAGCACCGGCTAAAGAACGGTGATTGTGCGAATGTGATGTACCTTGCGAGTGCGAAAAAAATGTTGCGATAAACATGAATTGAAAATTATGCTTGGAACAGACTGGAGTTTATTTTATGCAAAATTGCGAAGACCGCAGACTCAGAGAAAAATGCATAGCGAATTGTCAGCTGAGGTATAACAGTGAGTTTAGGTGAGGTTATGTTAGGTTAGGTGTTGGTATGTTAGGTTAGGTGGTATCATGCAAATAGAAATGTTCAATTGGCACAGTGGAACTCCAAACTGTACGCAGTCAATCACTACCCTTAGAAACTTCCCACATCCTATTTATTTCATATACCTGTTATCCCTCTTACCGTATCCGTGCTTCACGTATCCCAGTCATCTCGTGTTGGCTAATGTCGACTGTAACCGGTATACGGGAAAGTGTGCTGTCGAAGACGTTCCTCTTTTGGGACTTTATCCATTCATTTTGGATAAAGTGAACATTAACCTGCCAATATGCGGATGAACCAGATAGGACTTTTACAGCCGTAACTTTTACATCTATAAGGAAACCACTGATCTACCGTCACCGTCGAGTGGGCGCTGCCGAGCGGCGCGGCAACAGAAGCGGCGGCGTTGCGCAACCGAACTCAGCGGGGCGAGGGGGCGGGTTCGAAGCGAAGACAGGGGCGGGGGGCGGGGACGGCGGGCGGGCATAGCGTCGACCCAAGGCCGCCTTGCGAATGGACGCCCCGGACCCGACGCGCCCGGCGTTCTTCTCCCGAGCCAGGTGCGCAGCGCCGCGCCGCGCCAGGCCGTGCCGGGCCGGGCCGGGCCGGGCCGAGTCGAATCGAGTCGAGTAGTGATCAGAACGGTGGCGTAGCGTAGTAGGGGGCGGCAGAGGCGACTCCGCCCGGACGGCACTTTTCAGGGGACGGCAAATTTCACAATAAATAATAATAATAATAATAATAATAATAATAATAATAATAATAATAATATCTTGTAAAAATTTCAACCATTTCATTTCATATTTTTGTCGCACCTCCGATTCGCACCGATGGAAATGATCACGGAATCTTTCCTTACTCATTTCTGTGACAACTGCTTTAAATTCATGTATAAAAATATATCTCTGTTCACTGTAGCGACTGGCAACATCGTCTGTACTGACTTGAAGGGATTACTCGTATTTTATTTTGTGCTTGGATTGTTTATGACTACTATTCAGTAAGAATGACTTCTACCATACAAGGAATAGTGTTCAAGGTTGTATAATAACATCCTCAAATTAGATTACAGTACGGATAAGTCCCTTCAGGGAAGTCCGAGAGTGACGCTTTGACAATTCTAAGAAAGTTTCATTGATGGATCAACAGTCGTCCAATTCACATTAAATTAATCGTGTGAGTGTGTGCGCTTTC
>JAHLJT010009419.1:128944698-128952198 GCA_031308135.1 Acheta domesticus
AACGGGGAACGCTGGTTCTGGATGAAGGACGGAGCTATTTTTAAAAACAAAACACTTGCAATCGTGGGTTGTGCATAAATAAACTTTTATGTGGAGTCTCGTTCTTTGGAGATTATTTTAAACCTTTTTATGCAATTGAATTATCCTTTTTAATCAGCAAGATCCCATATGAGGGTAGTGCGGTACATTAAATGCAACACTTCATAATGTCTTGATATTATTATTAACGATAAAAGATATATAATCACAGGAATGTTATTACTCTAAAAACTACAGATGCGACACCGACGTCTATATTTTCAAAACATCGATGTGTTTTTAAACTAATCAATGTATTTAACATCAATTTTTTGTTTGTCGATGTTTTTTAACATTGCTTTTTTTATTCGATGTTTTTACGAAATCGATATTTTTTAAATAAAAAAACAATAATTTTCATGTATCCATACATTGAATGTATTTCAGACCAAAGTTACCAAGGACGAAAAAGAAAACTCGAAGTTTTGTCAAAAAGAAGCCTTTAATATTTTTTTTAATTAACGCGTCAGATAATCCAAGTTTTCTTAATTGTCCTGATAAATTTCATTCTTTCGTCAGTTAAATCTCAGTTAAAATGTAATAAACTAGACTACTTTGAAATTAAATCTCCCCCATATGAACTTCATTAGCTACTAATTCACATTTAAAAACATCAATATTTAATAAAATCGAATGTCAATGTTCACAAACATCGATATTTCCGAGGCGATGTCGCATCCCTAAAAATTCCTCTATAGAATTGCGTTACCAAATAGTTTCAATTCAATCAACAATTTCAATCAATTCTATCGGTTTCACACAATATTCAAATGGACCATACAAATTCAACCTTCTTGATGTGATCTCAAGAATAAATCGTTTTGAATTCAGTGCTTCCAAAAAATCAACAACAAAAAACTATGGACACATGCTGCAATCTTCTTGAAACCCAAGATACAGATACTGAATAACTGTCCATTTCCTGAATACAGGGCGGAGGCCTTTGCGGGCTTCTAAGCGGCCCTGCACAGAAGCGTTGCGTTGACGCGCGTTAAGTTACGCGCGTCGTAGAATAAAACTGTTTCTTATGCGAAACGGCACACGAGCGCTTTGGCCGTTCCGCAAAAAATGCAGTGTTAATCAGGGGCCTGGGGCAGTTGATCCAAGGGGGGGGAGCCTCAGTTGAAAACAAAAATTCCCTCCTCCCGAATTCATAACTTAATTCATTTCTCCGTGCATTAGTAATAACTTATAGAGTTAAATTTGGATTAGATGTAAACACATTTTTAAAATTTTTTTTTCGAGTGAAGAGAAATTCGGGGCCCTAATTAAGTCGGGACCTTAAACAGGTTGACCCAGCTGCCCCACCCCTTCTGGTCGCCCCCAATGTTAATCCACGACGTGCGTTACTTATCGCGCGTCAACACAACGCTCGTGTGACACTAGCGTTAGTGGCTGCGCCCGGCTACGGCGAGACAGTGCGGAAGCGACGCCGCGTCGCTGCGCCGTTCAAAAATCGCGCCGGAAGCAGGGCACGCGGGCTTCCTGGACGCTCCGGAAACGAGCAGCCGATGCCAAGGCCCCCACCAGACGCCTGCCTGCCGTGAGGTGACGCGCCCTCCAGCACGTTCGCACAGCACCGTGGCCGTGAGGAAGAGCAGACATTGTATTCGTAGAGTCTCCCCATTTGAATGTGTTTACCTGTTTTCCTTGGCTTATTTATAAAGAGACCGGAAGATGTGGCTCAGTGCATCATGATGATCTGATGTAAGAGCAGTGCCTCTGACCGGGAGATCCTAGGTTCGAGTTCTGACGGCCGCAGTATTTTCGACACCAACTTGTAAGCTAGGTCGAATTCAGTCGCTGTCTGGAGGAGAATTCTAGCGGCCGGGTGCTCTGATTGGTAGTTTTCCGTGATTTCTCAGATCAACACCAGGCGAATGCCGCAGCTACCCTAACAAACGGACCAGGGACCGCGAGTGATCCTTCCTTCCTCTTCCGTGTCCTAGCCTCACCCCTTACATACACAATTACACTAACAAGCACCACACCACCATATATGCCGGAGACCGGTCGGGGACAGGGGCGGTGCCCCGCTCGTGGGAGATACCTGGTTGAGGGAAAAGCCGGAACTCGACATTCAGCAAGGGAAGATCACCGCCACCTCCCGATGAAAAAATATGCACAACACTTACAGGATTAATGTTTTCATTAGTTGACGCGCCCGGAAATACTAACAATCAATCATTATTTATAAATAACCAACACAAAACACGCAAGGAGTCTGGAATTGTGTTACTGTAAATTTAAACAGTATTCAATATTTTAAAATATATTTAGTTTATGAGAAGTTGAATTATTTTTACATTTTCCTTTCCGCTTCCTGAACATATTGATTAAGATTTGTGAAGTTATAATCACAGAATTATGTAATATACTATATATATATATATATATAACCATATTTATTTATTTATAGAAGATCAAATTATTGTGGGTAAGAAATTGGGCAACTAAAGTAAAATATTTTCCTTAATATCACATATTATTATATTATTACATTCCCCCCTAAAATGAACTTCTTGGAACGAAAAGTAACGAAACCACGAACTTCATGACCTCGAGGGATCCTCCTTTGACACCTCGAGGGAACAATTAAATAGACACGTCACGTAACTCGTGAATGATTTAGCTGGGAGAGAATATTGGAGTATTTTGCAAGCGTTAAATGGCAAAAAACGTACCGAATCCGGAGAAGTCAAATGCTGAAATGGTGACTGTGCAAAACGGTAATTACCCACTTATCTCATCACACTAACATCAAAGAAGAAACATTTTCTTTAGATCATTAATAATGCATGGATTTCCAAACAAGTGACCTATGTTTTCATCACGATGTACGTATAGTTATTTACGAAAAAAGTATCGTAAGGCGTCTTAATACAAATACCAGATAAGATAATTATCAAATCAGATCGTCAGCTTTAATTGTTGCCATTAATGTGTGTACTAATAGTAAGTTATTTTAAAAGAGCCTAAAAGAAACAATTATTTTTTTCAATTTTGAATGACCTTTTGACATTATTGAAATCCAAACTAAAATATTACGGACATTATACTTTTAAATTAAACGTAAACAATATGAATGTATGAAAATCAGGTTCCCTTCTAAAAGAACCTTCCATTCCTGGCTTTTTTTCAAATAATAGACAAAGATATTACTGAATTTGCAAGAACAAAATTTTAAAGAGGTAACCCTACCAACATTGTTACTATTGTTAAACGTTCTTCTTTATAATAAATTCTCTCAATAAGAGGGATAAACAGGATAATAAATGAAAATTACATTTCAGGTCATTCATTGGTCACAGATAAAAAAGAAAACAAATGTGTATTACAAGAATAAACTTCAACCATAATTTGTACAAATCAAGAAAACATGAAAATCCCCCCCCCTTCAGCTCACATTTCAAACATTGATGCCTAGGTTAAAATTATATTACGAAACCACCTCGGTAGCCAAACAGAAAACGAACTGTTATTTGGAATATTGATATGAGAACATTGCACTGAGATCCCATTGTTTCGTAAAACTATCACCACCACAAGTCGACATTTCACAAGAAAATAGGGAGCCGCATTAACACCAAGGATTCAAGATTTAAATAACGCTATATTTCATGGTTTGAGCATCTCCTTAGGATATTTCTTCCTTTACTAGAAAAAAGGCGCCAAGACAAATTATTTCTAGGAACGTATTTCTACCAACACAATTCAGGCAAATTTATATCTTAAATATAATTCACTACAAAATAAATTGAAATGAAAGAAAACGTAGAATGGTAACCGTTTTAAGTTTCAGTACAGCATATTGGGCAGGATTTTTCAAATGGAAAACAACACTCATTTCACCTCCATTTGTCCGGCATTTATCACATATATTTTTAAAAAATCTGACATCTTCGGCGAGAACTATTACATATTACAGAACTAGCCTGGGTATAATTTGAATGTTCGGGACTTCCTCACTAGTCGTTTTCCCACGCGCCGACGATTTCCGTCCGGTCACAATCTTCTTCTGGAGGAAATGCCAGGAAGTACCAACTCAGATAAGTACACAGGCAACAACGCTGTTGTGCTCTGTCACTTCTAAATGTCAAAATAAAATCCCATTTTAAATCAAAAACTAATTCAACAAATTTATATAAAAATATTTATTTAGATATT
Source organism: Acheta domesticus (assembly GCA_031308135.1). NCBI lineage: Eukaryota > Metazoa > Arthropoda > Insecta > Orthoptera > Gryllidae > Acheta > Acheta domesticus. The sequence continues at coordinate 128,948,944 of JAHLJT010009419.1, forward strand.
TACAGCATTTTCATTATTTCGTCTTTCGAGGTAATACGACATAATTTGATGCATGAAAAAAATTAGAGCTGTTGACAAAATAGGGAGTACTGATGAATATTTATTTTTCCAGAAAGATAAGATTATTAAAAACACGTGATTCCATACTCAGCAAATACCCAATAGGTCAATGAACAGTAAATATCTTAAATACACGATAAAAATTGCAAGTGAAATACTATACATGTTGTGCTCTGTCACTTCTAAATGTCAAAATAAAATCCCATTTTAAATCAAAAACTAATTCAACAAATTTATATAAATACATACATACATACATATTAAATCGCTTCGAAAAATATGACACATATTGTGTTATTGCTAGTAATCACACATCAAGTACGTAACTCCTCTTTCCCACAGCGAAAGCCTTCTTGTTTTCTTGCCAATTTTGGCGTTAAATAAAGATTCATAATTCTACGACTTTTTAACTTCTATTCGAAACTTCTCAATGCAACATCGACTAAATCGAGACACCCAATACATCTACCAAATCATGAACAGACATGCAAAACAGTACTTTTAAGGAAAGTATATTTAATCTTTAGTACGTCCAACTAGAAAAGCATTCTTTCACAGTTCAGACAAAAACTCCCATGTACTGACATCAAGTTGTAAATGTACAGCAGCAATAGTATTGTTTCTGAAATCCCACACCAAGGAATTCAAAAACTCGAAATTATAATACCAAAGCCAATCACACGTTATTTCTTGATTAAAAAACATTATATTGCAGAATATTCAATTGAGAATAAAAGTTAACCAATATCACCCTTATTAAATTAGTTAGCTCCGCTCCCATAAGCAAATATACTATCACGTTAAAATTCGCATATATTATTTCTCTTGAAAATATTTCTTTCTTGTAGGTACTACTGAATTATACTTTACAAATGGTGTTGTGAGAATAATAACTTTTCACACTTTTCACCAGTTCACATATATTACATCAATGATTTTCGTTTCAAAGAAAGGAAGTGAGAAACTTCTCCCATGCGTTTGATTGCTCTCATCTAGAGCTCACGTGATCGCGCATAACTCGGACACTGTGCTTCGTAGGGCCTTGTAACCCTAATTTTGAGGCCATGAGTAACGAATCCCAAAGCCGTATCTACAAAGTGAAACCTTTCTGAACCGTATTTTACGTAGAACCATACTGTCAGAAATTCCCACATTATTAAAATGAAATGTACATTAAAGAAATTATCATGAACGCACATCATTGGGTAATTATTTAATAATAATTAGTAATCATCATGTACACATATACATTAGGATGCAAGAGTCAAAGCTTTATGATCACATCTGGAAGGAATGAAAGAATGATCTTGCTGGACTGGTAATTACGAAGACATCAAATGAGAGGAAGTGGAAACGGGAGAAGCTCTACATTAAATCACCACTGATTTTAACTTGCGCATTAAATTTAATGTGCAAATGTACTATGCTCTTTTTTGTGTCCAAGGTTACATGAAGTTTCATGTACAGTACATTAATCTATATTAAATTTAATGACATTTCTGACAGTGTACATGATCACTCACACTATTCGTATTATCATTGTTACAGAAAGCTGAAGTGAGCAGCGAGGAGTTTACCACTTACTTTCCATTGTTGCTGACGGTTGAATGCTGTTAAGATCGGAGATTTAATTCATGGAAATAACATCCCTCCCCTAGTAAATAAGTGGTGCAGAAGTGCAGAGGTTATTAACCGTGGTTAATCATCTGAATCATGCAGACGGCTCTTTTGTAAAATTTTGAAATCAGAGTTTGTGTCAAATTTAATACATATGGAAGGTTACCGTGAAGAGTTTGATAATATTTCAAGTTTGAGGGTAGATTGATAATTACATTTGGTATTGAATCACGATGGTAAATATTTAGCAACACTCTTTTAAGTTATTTATGCAAATGATTACTTTACTAGAAACTTAATTACTCATATATTTCAAGTAAAAATAAGTGAGTATTAATTAACACAGAGGATGTAGTTTATCTTATATTTACTATAATTCAAGATTGAAAACTCAATAATTTTTAAGTAAGAAGTTCGGTCAGCGTTAATTTTCAAGCATTTCTAGCAACCATCAAATATAAAACAATGATTTAAAAAGTGCGAAAAGTCCGCATGGGTCTCGCTGTTGGTATGATCATTATATTACCGTCAAGTCACCCCTGCCTACATCATGGATACCTCCACTTCAGAGCAATGATTTGCTTGTGTGATTTCCTAAGAGAGAATTCCATAGTCCATGCCGCCCACTTTAAGATCTCAATTATCACTTATGAAGAGCTCATAATTATTTCCGCCAACCACTTTGAAACAAACGCCAAAACCTGTATTCATCTACAAACAAGCCATCTAAAACAACTCGGAAGTTCTTTGTTTCTGCTTCCTAACAAGTACAACGGATGGGCGTTTACGGAACTGTATGCGAAGTGAACACGCTACCATTTTCAATGCTCAATGCGCAACATAGGACGAGGATAAATGGTCTCTGCTATTATATGCTTCTCACTAAACCACACAAATGGTTCCGCGATGATTTAAATTAAATGACGAATTTTATTTACTTTTCCTACATCGGAAAGACGAAAAAAATGAATAACTTCCTCTTCTCCGGGGCCCTTTCCTCACAGATTGCAGAGAACATTTATAATATAGTACCTTTAATATTGATACTTGTATTTTTCATGAGAGGGAGATATGAAATTAATAATGAATTTCATAATTATGTACGATGCACAGTGATGAGCCTGATGCCTTGTACATCACAACCATAATGTGATTTTTCCATGCCCTAGCCGGCAAACGGGATTCGAGTAAAGCACACAGATACCACAGCCGTCTGTTCCATTTAATCCGTATTATTAATGCAACGCTTTTCACCATTATGTAGAGTTTCGTATTTGTATGAGCAATTTTAAGTAGCTCATGGAATGGACGTTAAACTAAATCTAATTATGTAATTAGTGAATTGTATAACACAACGTATACGATACAAATCCAATATCAAATATTTCATCATTTTCATAGTGATAGGTTGCAAAAGAACAATGATATTAAAAAGTACCAACAACGGGATGCGACTGTGAAGATTTTGCTACATTTGGCGTGCCGTTTTGCTACGTGAAGAGCGCTACGTTTGGCTGCCGCACTCAATTACACAATTCCACTCCTTTTTTATTTCTCACTTAATTTTACTGTCTGAGC
>JAHLJT010009419.1:130157198-130464353 GCA_031308135.1 Acheta domesticus
ACAGCAGTTTATCGAGTAGTTCCTTGCTCAGAACTTCAACTAACTCGCAATTCGCGCAACAAAATTTACACAAACTTCATATATTCCGTTGTACGCAACCTCGCTCGAAAACATTCCGGCACGTTCAACAGAGTGGATGTAGCCACTAAGCCCCTATTGTATACGTTCAGCAAATTAAGCCCTTCCCGCTTCCACATTTTAACTCGAATAAATCTCAATCCCGACGAGTGAGGCGTAGAGGGCGGTAGGGCCAAGGGATGGACGTGCACGGCAAGTTGGCGTCGTCGTCGTCGGCGGCGGCGGCCGAGGAAGAAGAGAGCGCGAGGGGGTGAGGCGGGCGGCGCCAACCATTAGACAGATTGGCAATGCATCAGCCGACGAGCGCCCTGCGTCGCCGCCGCTGGGCCCGGGTTCGCCTCCCAGGGCACCGCCGCCCGCTCCGCACAGTGGACGAGCATTGGGTTTCACACGTAGTATATATGTTGAAATACTTTGTCCACGCAGATCACAGATATTTTACCTAGGGCATAAAGAAACGATTTTAAAAAACGTTTTCAGTAGTAGCATACTGAGGCAAACTACGGCCATCTTTTGAGAGGAAAAAATCGTTTTGTGGATCCCTGATACCTGAAAAGTGGTATTGTTCCTACATGTAGTGCATAACTTCATTTAACAATTTTTCTAGTCAGAATCCATGTTTTCTGGGCCCTTGATACCAAAAAGATAATGGACTAAAGTAAAAAATATTGTATAAAATTAAAGTTACGATTATAAAAGTAAATTGTAGGTGGCGCCTTCCATATTAAATACTTTCATTATATTCAATTTCTTCGGGTTTGATAGACGAATATAAATTTTTAATTAATAAATACTCTATATTTTTTACTTTTATGTTGAATTTTCTCGATTACTACTGACGTACAGGGAAGGTATTGTCATTCTTTTGACAGACTTCAGGGAAGATATTGTCATTAATACGACCATCTTCCGGCAGAAGAAACTTTTTGGGTCCCTGATATTAAAAAGATGGAAAGTTATTGCTCATATATGTAGTAGTACATAACAGTCTCCATGTTTTTCGGGCCCTTGATTCCGAAAAATTGTTTTTCGGCAGAAAAATCTGTCCGTCCGTCTGACTACAACGCTAACCGTAAGCAGGATTGTCACCAAAATTGATATTTCCCTATCAGTCTGTCGGATGTTGGAATCCCGTGAATTGGAAACGGATGTTTTCATTTTGAGGGATACTTCTTTGCATGGAATGTCTACATTTTCAAAATTTTCTCAAAAGAGGCTCCGCAATTTCTCATTTAAATTTTCCTCTCAGGTATTCAAGGTATGCGTTTAAATATTTTGTAGGTCATATTTGCGCTGAATTTTCTGAATTTTCAAAAATTTTAAATGTCCAAAAGAATGCGGGACTCTTCCTACAAATACAATGTTGAAGATAGAATGTTTATAAAAATTAAAATCTGTTCTTCCAAATTTGATATTTAAATACTGTCTCGTACACTGTTTTGAAAATATGAGTGTAGTTTTCGCGTAATTTGTTCTTGAAATATAGGCAATTAGAAAAATATTTTCTCAAAAAATACTCAATTTTTATCTTAAATTTTTTCTGAAATACAGCAAATACAGAGGTTTTATTTTCGCTGTACTTTCTACATTTTCGAAAATAATTGCAAAATATTTACATTTTTCAGCGTCTTCCTATAACAGCGAAATTGAAGATAATGACACCTGTTATTTAAAATCAGATCTTGAAATAACGCCAACGAAAATCACTGAAAAGTTTGGAAAATTGCTAATGCAAATGTTCAACTTTGTTTTTAAAGCTCAAGGAAGGTAATGTTTATTTGAGAGGCGTAGGGGGGTAACTTGAATGAATTGTTAGTCTAAGACGCTTTCTTCAAATTCAAACTTGGAAAAAAATTGCTAGTTGGTAACTTTTTGCAGGTTCATGCAATATTACTATGTTTCGTAGCCGTTATAAATAATGCGAGAAATAATGTACTATCTTAGCATCACTAGATCTTTGAAAAAACTAATCAAATGATGGCATAAACATCAAGTTAGTAAAAGAAGTTATAAGATAATAAACATTTTCACCTTTCGTAAATACCAAGGCTTTTGGTTTTTCTTCCACTGTGTGCTGTTAAGCTCATTGCAGCCCACTGTAAGCTACCCCTCGCGCGGCTGTAACTTGTATCTCTCCGCCATCAGCAGCTGACGCCTGTGAGCTAACTACGCCTCTCCGCTGCTTTGCGCACTCTCTCCTTTGCTAGGCGGTTTGGCTGTTTAGGAGATGGCGTCGGCCATTAGGGATAATCCGGATTTCGATTTGAGATTTACGAGGTCGAATTCGGACAAATTGAGGTACCATTGGATGGTGTACTATTTTAGTTGCATGTTTAACATGAAAATACTGCCCTTAAGGCCCTTAAGGCGTTATTTATTTCAAGTTTGATTTGTTTTAATGATAAAACATCGTCTGTGTTTTTATGATTCTACTTTCTAAGAATATTTTCTTAGTGTTCTTCTCGTGATTGACAAACATTCTAAAAATACTACTGGCTAAGAATTTTTATAATCAATGGATTACGAAAAACGAACCTTACCTCGTGATATACACTTTTCATGAAAGACAAATATTAGTATAAAAGTACATTTAAATGAAAACGTTAATTTAAAATAAATATCAATAGATTAATTAGACTATAGAATGAAAATGAATGAATAAGAGTAATGAATAAGAATTATTATTTTCTTTATAAATCTGTGAATCTTGTTTGTTAGACATAATATTGATAATTTTATTAAATCGTACTCTTTCTTTGCAGGTAAGAAATTAAACGGAAATGCAGAATTTACTGAATTTGGTGAGTGAACAATTTTAAAGTTATTTAAATGGTTTATGTCATTCGGGAAACTGAGCAATGATTTCAGTGGTAGGCAATGAGATAATGAAAGTGATGGTGGTGATTTGGATTAATAATGTAGCCAGTGGTCAGATGAGAGCCAGGTATAACAAAGTTCTCCTTGAAGCGATTAGAAAAATCTATTTATTCACCATAAATAGAATCTTTAGTGACCGGTGATGAGCATTCAGAAAGGAGAGGCTAACTCTATAGCCGCTTTGCTGCGAAACTCTCTCAGAATTTGCACCTTGGTGCAATTTCGGAAGGAAGTTTACACATTACCAGTTATTCCAATCATGCAGACAATGGCATCACCTCACCAGCGATACGATTTGGCCGTATAGTGTTATGATGTACGAATACATCCTCACAATCACGAATATACGCCCGAATTCATTAGTCCTATCTGAAGATAGACGTAGATATATCCAAAAAATATGCATGGAAATATGTTTTAAAGGAAATAGAAAAATTAAAACTGTAAAATGGTTCGTCAACATTTTACACGTTTTTCTGAAGATAATTATTGCACAAAATTTGCAACATATTTCAATTTTAGAAGACCAATTTAGATTTAAATATGTTTTGAGGGTACTTATCAATGCAAGTTCACGATCATTAAGAACAATTTATTTTTGGTCTTTAAATATTTTGTTTCTTGAAACGAAAATATTTTTATTACAGTTTTGCTATATTGTGTAAAATTATTTTAATGAATTCACGAAGAAAGCAAAAGAAATGTACATTTATATTGGACTTTTTTATTGGAGGATTCTGAATTTGTTTTGCCCAGTGTCCAAAATTGCGTAGCCCCTGTACAACACCCATGCACTGTCAGCGAAATTGGCTTTTCTAGACCCATTCATTGTTGACGAAATTGCCAAGCCTAAACCCATGCATTGTCGGCGAAATTACCTAGCCTAGATGCCTGCTTTGTCGGTGCATCGCCCTTCGCCTTGCAGCCTGCACACCGCGCTCCGCTGCACCTAACTGTTCCGTCGGCACGTGCGGCCGGCGCGGCGCGCCTTCCGCAAATCTCCGTCCTCGCCTCTTCCTCCGCGCGGCCGGCCGGCGCGCGGTGGGGGCAAATCACGCAAACGAGGGCAAAACTTCAAAAAATAAGCTTCTTGGAGAGAATTTCAACCACCAGTGTTGGCTAAAGGAATGTACGGGACGTGTGTTTGAAAAAAAATGAACCGATACTTTCTGCATTTAGGGAAGGTGAAGTCAGAGTATCCGCAGATGCACGGGTAGCGTTTCAGAATACGTTAAGCAGAGCAGACGTGCAACAGTTTTAAAAGTATAGTAGGACATTGCTGAAGTTTTATTAATGTACTTTCCTATTGCAAGCATGGATAGTATTCGTTCCATTAATCGAATGTAGATGCCGCAAGTGCTTTTCCGCATATTGGGACAATTTAATGATACGTATTACGTGCACTAGTGCTACATACTATGAGCACTATTTAGTGATAAGTATTCCGCACTAAATATAATGGAACTATTTCAGCTGGCTGAGAAGTCATGTATAATATAATGAAGCCTGAATGTTAATATCAAACTTTAACTTAATTATTTATAAATTATTCTCCAAATAGAAAAAGGATTTAGCAGTGGGTGGAAATTTGATGACCATTTTTTACGCACAATGGTGCGCTGTGTATTAGTAAAACTAACAAATAAAACTCTGAACAACAGATTTGTGTTCATTTGCCAATCTAGAATGTTCAATGCTGTAAGATTATTGGGTTTAATAGATGTGACTCAGCGATCACGGCGCCAGCTGAGCATTTCTAGATACCCTAGTTCGAATCCCGGTCGAGCCATGAGGAATTTGCGAAGGTTGAAGCGGGTCAGCTGCAGTTTTTCTGGTGATATTCCCTTTTCCCTGCGTCTCAGTTCATCATTGCAACATCATTCACATAATATCGTCATAAACATCTATCCATGAAATAATTTATCTACCCAGTTATAGCCTTGGGCATAGGTACTGGAATCATAATAAATATTGTAAAATTGATGAATGTAAAGATTGGCAGTTCGAGTGCAAGATTTGAAATAATATTTAAAGAATTGAAATTATGTTTTAGTACTACACCTACGGTCGTCATATTAGATACACCATGATGCTTTTCTTAATTCTACCTCCCCCCCTCCCAATTTCTAACCGGCGACTTCAAGAACTCTGTAAGAATCTGTAATTGATGCCGAAACTATTTCGAGTTTGGGCCACATTTACCACTTTCAGTGGCAGCGCGCGTCGTTCGCAGGCACCCAGCCGGTTGCAGTGCCGTCAGCGCTAGTAGTGTGTGGAGAAGGGAAATTCCCGCCAGTTCAATGACGTCGGCACTCCAGGCTAATGAACGGATATTCACCTTTTTTGTCACGTCCGCTTTAGAAGTTGCGTACGGTATTAGGTGCAAATATTCATAAAACGTGTAATGAGGAGAAATGAGACTTCTTGACAGATTCTAAGGCAATATTAAACGTAATTGATAACTTGAAATCTTCTTTCGTCAGTCAGTTTAATGTGCTTACGGTTATAGTTGCAAGTATTTATGAAACGTAAAATACGTTAAGCTATTCTTTTTGACGGATTCTAATGCAATAGAAAATGTAATTGAGCACTTTAAGTCTTCCTTCATCGCTTTCTTGGAGTGCTATTTCCCGCGCCTTTTCTTCCTCCATTGCACCATTTCATTAATAACCATTCAAATAAAATAGATCAATTTGGGTCCCATTGCATATTCAGGATTGAAAGGTACTTTATATAGATATTGGGGTCATCGTGATTGATGTTATTGTAATTCGTCGTACGTGATATACACAGAATAATAAGAGAATAGAATAGGCATAACAAAACTTCTGCTTATCGTACTTCTCTCAGAACACACATCAAAAGAGCTTGTGTAAAACTGCCTAGAATGTATTGACGGAGCTGCAGTGTTATAAAAAATGTCTTAACAAGTCTAAGTGTTTTTTAAAAAATAATTTTCAAATATTCATTTATAATATTTTAGTCATTTCATATGCCACAGACGCATATTTCACTGAAGGTATAGCAGTGGAAATTTCTGAAGAAAAAAAATCTAAAGATACAAAAGGCTACTTTCAACTTGGCAGATCTGTGATCAAATTAAGGCAGTTTGTATGAATCATGAAACCAGTTGAAGTTGCATCAATAAACAACAAGTTTTTTGCATTCAGTGTTCTTTTGCTTTGAATGTCAATATGGACATGTTGAAATTTACTACAAACCAGTTTACTGACACCTAGGTAAATATTGTCGGTCAACATTATTCTAGCAAACAACCGTACCTTTTTATGAAATGTTCAAATCTTCTGTCAATAGTCGTGTGATTATACAAACATTTCAAAAAATAAATGCAATATTGTAGAAAAAATTATTATTTTCTCGTAATAATAATAATAATAATAATAATAATAATAATAATAATAATGTGGATGATTAGCATGTTAATGTGATCAATGTACCGCAGTTAATTTTTGCTGGGTAACCTTGCTTGCAAACTAGGAATTATTTTAATACTTCTCAAATACTTCCAGTCGTGAAAAAAGGCTTCTTAGAGAAGAACTAGTTGCCAGCTGATATACACAATTATTTTACCAACTTCTCATATACTTCCCGCAGTGAATCTCAATTTACCCATCGAATTAATTATTGCCTTTAATCATTTGGTCTAGAATTGGACTTGAACAACGAATTTTCAAATTTAGATTGAGACAGCCGATTCACGAGACATAGTTAATATGAAAGTATTAAGGAATTGATTGAGTTGTTCTCGAAGTTGCATGCTTAGTTCTCTTGCTAAACGCCTTGCAGGCCTAGGCGACTTTCTCTGGATACCGAATCATGCTGCTACATCCATTACTTGGGCCTTCCGTTTGTAATTACCCTTAATTCGTAGCTGCCTTTCTCAAGAAAGAGGATTTTGATCGCAGTCGAAGTTCTGATTGAATTATGACTCAGTTTGCTGGGTCACGCAGGCTGGCCTGTTTTCGTCCGCAGAAGCAGAGGCAGAAGGAGAACGAAGTAGCTGAAGCATTTCACGACATCGTCTTTGGCTATAAACGAACGCCTTCACAAACCAGACATTTCTGTCTCGTGTCGAACTAAATGGAAATCTCCCTAAATTTGGCAGGTGAAGGAAATGAACGATGAATAATTCTGTTCGCTAAAGTCGAAAATCTTTTGAGCTTTTCTCCCGGTTCAAGTTTCAAACTCCTCCTCAGGAAATGTGGAAATACCAGTCTGAACGTCGCGACTAATTGAATTTTCTTCAACATGGTTCTTAGAATGGGGATATATTATAAACAGCGTAATGATTACATCAGAAAACAATTTTCAAGCGTAGTAACAAGCCTAGAGAAATAATTTCAAGTATTTTCCGATTTTTCGTGTTTTGAAGAAATCATACGGGGAATCACGGATGACTAGTAATAAGGTAATAATTGTGTCTTTAATGAAATGCAATGTAGGCAATCATAAATATTTTATAAATAGTTTTCGGTATCATTTATGTACTGACGTTTTCGAACACAGTGACAATGATATTGGCTTATAACTGCATCTTGTAAAATCGTCAAATGTTTCAAAATTTAAAATGTATCAGCTCATAAATATACGAGTATTTGATAGATTATAAAGGACATACAATGAAATTTTCGTCTCATTCACCTGCATCACTTACTTCACCAAGTATGTCGTGTACCAATTCTCAGCACAAATTCCACAAATGATGCAGGGTAAAAGGATACTCTTCACTCTGATTGCGACAGTTTCACCTCATTACACGACAGCGTCGAGGTCTCCCTCTTGTGTCTTTTAAACCTCAGCGCAGGAAACTACAGCAGCGCTCTTCTCCTGCGGCCGCGCCAGGAATCCCACAAAGGGCCTGCCTCCGCTCGTTCCACGTTGTTGGGGCGGACTGCGGTTCGGAGCGCTGCGCGAAGAGCGGGGGGGGCGGAGTTTGGTCGTATCTCGCCGCACCGGGCCACGCGCCACACCGCACTTTCCCGTACTCCACCCTCCCGGCACTCTTACCTGCCCATGTGTTCTCCCAGCTTCTTTCCGCCCCTCCACTTCCCGTTTGTCGTTCCCCTTTCTCCATACCTGCTGCAGTTCTGGAGACTTTCCCTCAGAATGTCAACAAATTTAAAATTAGATTAAATAGATCGTATTTTTTTTAGAATATGTTAACATTAAAATTATTTTTTTTATTATTCTTGTTATTTTATATTAAGGTCAGTTTTAGCATGATGGAGTTAATACATTAAAATATTTACATGTTCATAATATAATTTTACAATATTAATGTTGTTTGCTATTTGTTTTGTGTATTTGTAGTACTTGCTTAAAAAACGCTACCACCGGAAGTATTCCATGTATTCCTAAGTAGCTAAATAAATATTCTATTCTACTTTACACGGCTTCACACCACGCTCCCTCGCGTGTCGCGGCATTGCTTGCTGCCCGGCGCCATCCCCTGCCACCGCTCGTTCTACCCCATCACATTCTACCCTATGACATTTCGCATCTCCAGATGCTGCTACATCTTGCCAAATAATAAAATACCGACATATTATATCATTTGCTGATTCATGCCGTCCTTTCCTGGTTTGCTGCACTTCTCCACGTTCTTCCAGCTAGACTGTCTGCCATTTACACGGCAGTCCATCTCGCTCCCCCGTCCAGTGCTCTTCCTCGCCTGCTTACTCGCCGCCAAACGTCGCCACCCTGCGGTCCGCGCTCCGTGTACGTCGCTATACGGATTTCCAGCTTCCTTTCGCAGCCCCGCGCCGTTCTTCCCCTGACGTCTTTCCACGTTCTTTCATCAAGCACCACCCTGCTCCGCTTCACGCAGTTAGGCCATATCTCGTCCCGCCCTACCTTACACCTCTCTGCTCCACGTTTCATTATCCCGCTTCACACTACTCCGCTCTCTCCACCCCATTCCACCACACTCCTCCCCGCCTCACCCCGCTCCTCCCAACCTCGCTTCATCTCCTTCACCCGCTCTTTCTTGCTAAAATCCGCTCTTCGCCACTCCACCCAGACACAGCCGCTCCACCATGCTTTCTCCCGCTCCACCCGACCCCGTTTCTCTCGTCGCCCCGCTCCCCTCTCAACTCATACCACGCTTCCCTATTCTCTCACTCAGGCACCCACTTCCTCCGTAACCCCCACTCTACTCTGCTCTCCCTCCACCCCTCTCGCTCCACTTTGCTTCAACGCGTTCAACTCTTCGCCCTCCCCACCCCATTCCATCCCACCCCACCCGCTCCAACCCGCGCTTCGCCGTTCCGTCCCTCTCCATTCTGCTCTTCGCTGTTCCATCCCTCTCCCCTCACATACTTCAAAGCGTTCAACTCCTCTCCTTCCCCGCCCGCTCCTCCACTTTCCATCCAATTCCACCGCACGACGCTCTGCGCCGCAGTTCCCGCCGCCGCGCGTCGCGCCACTGGCCGTGCGGGAGGCGAGCAACCTTTGCGACCCGCGCTTCATTATGCCGGCGCCCCGGCGCGGCGCGGCGCAAGGGAGAGAGTCGCACCCAGGAGACGGCGTCTGCCGCTAACGGGCCTCGTCGCTTTCAAGGTGTCCCGTTGTCCTGCGGGTGGTTGGGCTCCCCTTTTCCCCTTTCTTACACGCCCGTTGGCTCCTCTCGGTTTCATGCGTGTTTCACTCCTCTTGGCTCTTGACTCAATCCATTGTAAATCTGATGCGACATGCAGCTTGCTTGTGGCACTCTTCGGTTTGTACATTCGTCGTTACCGTCAACCTTCTGCTTACAGTATTTTTTTTTACGTCTTTCCGTTTTCCCAGGGTTTCCATTCTATTGAATACGTGAATGTAATGTTAAACTTGGCTGCGCTAGCTATCTGCAATATTACCAATTTCTTACTTTATCTCATCTACATACCTGGAATTGTTACCAATTTCTTACTTTATCTCATCTTCTTCAATTACTCGCTGTTAATGCCCATAGTGCTTAAAATTATTTTTCATTTCTCTTTTTCTTTTTTAGTTGTTTCTCCAACGCAGTGCTTTGATGCATTGTTCATATTTTTACTTATCACGCAGTTCTTTTCCTATTTTCATTACATCATCGTCCTTTTATCCTTTACGCCTATTGTCTGTTATTAGCGCTTTCTGTAATACTGCTCTTATTTTTTAAATTTTATTCGTTACCATCTCTTTTGCACCATCTCTGCCTACCTTCTCACTGTTATGCCGCTTTATACAATACCACGGGTTCAGTGCCTGTTTGTGTTCACCCTTCAGATTTTACTACACGCTCATAAAATCCAACACGGAAAACAAAGAGCGGAAGTCGGGAAGTACTTAATTGAAAATATGAAGTGCTACAAAACTTTGTAAAAAATGTGACTGGCACAATGGTGGTGATCTTGCCATCTAATGTTATCGACATTAACATGTCAGACTTCATGGCCATAAGTATTGTTTAATAAAATAAAATAATTTCTATTCTCTATCACTGCTATAATAGCGGTTGACATTAATGACAACACAAAAAACATTGAGATATTGTGAAAATTTTCACCAAAATGAGTTTTCTACCGTGAGATGCTTGATATGAAAAGCGAATAAGAAAACAAAATGTAGAACTATATCAATTTAGAACGTATTTAAAATTTCAATGAATACTTTCATTTTTATCAGTTACATTCGTAAAACATCTCTAATTGTCCATCTCTTGTTTGAAAATGTGGTCATCGTTTTTACGTTTTTGTTGATGTGACGAATTGATTTGCCTCCTCACGTCATTTTCACTACTCGTTTTACCTATGATTCAGAAGACTTGCTTCCAAGTGACGCCCTCTCCACTTCCTACGATATGTTTCAATCCGATCTTATTGACGGCAGTAGATTATTTTAATTAAAACACGTCGTTTCGAATTCCTTTGGAACTTACAATACGGCTTGTTTATATTTGTAATAAGAACTCCTAAGTTTCACACAATGTTACTGCTTCGGTCCTAATTTCTACATTTAAAGCAGCTTGAGAATTTATGTCTTGGATTTTTAATTTTTTGTATTGCGGTAACAATAACTCCCTTTATCCTTACTGCTTTTTCGAGTACAGTTTCCTCCACTTCCGCTGCTTATCTTGTGCCGCATTCCAGCCTCGTCGGGCGCTGTGTCGCACCGGAGTAATTAAAATGCGACCCCCTCCCTGGCGGAGCCTAGTTCGATCTCCCTCTGCGACTGCGCAGGCTCCGACCGCGACGTGCCTGAAATTAATCGCGACGAAAGCTCCACCTCCTCGTTCCCTGGGCTGCTTCGCTGCCTCGCGACGGATTCGCGCCTCCACCCCCACTCACTCAGGATTGGAACGGGGCGCCCTTGTGGCTTCTCTGCGTCCGCCACCTTCACTCTCGGCGCGGAAATAGATAGCTATTAGATTCATTCCTCAACATATTTTAAGACGGTAATTTATCCCCTAGGTGCTCTGTGAGTTTCTTATTCATGTGTTGTTAAATATAATTGTGAATGTTATAATTTTGTTAAATAGTAATCGGAAAAACATATGATATAACATATATAACACTGAACTATGTATATTCGTTTATTAACAAATATATATTTTTAAAAAATGTTTTGAAAAACGCTTTGTGCATCCCTTGCGATATGCGGATGCTAGAGGGAATAAACACTGGCAAAATAGAAGGGAGATGTTGGAATTGTGTTTGTATTTCGGAATGGTTTCACATTAGTCTCTAAATAAGAAAAATGTAGCTGTTTATGTGTTTTTGACAATGTATCCTGAGATGAAACTGAAGTTTCTAAAAGTTAAGATTCGCCATTTCTGTACCAGAAAAAGTATCGGAAGGCACTTAGGGTTTGATCGTAATGACCTGACTGACACTTTCTTTTTTCCGTACCGCGAGATGTGTTTGCGATTCTTTTTCTCTTCTTTCCTGGGCGTTTTTCTGCGTCTGCGAAATAACGTCTAACGTCTTTATACTACGGCTTTTAATACGTGGCACGTGAAGGCCCGTCTTCACGATGGAAGACGTCACGGCATTTCGCGTCTTTCTCAATTGTGCCGCTAGATGTCACATGATCTCAGCACTGTTTGATCGCAGTCATACGACATCTAGGGATATGACAGAAAAAACACGAAATGCTGTGACATATTCCATCGTGAAGACGAGCCTTGACACGCCACGTTCTAAAAAACAATGTATAACCATTGGAATGCTGCTTTCTCATTTTACCATATTTCTTCCGATCAGGGCTACTTTGCATTTATAACGAGTAGTTTTGTGGGAACAAATAAAAATTTAATAAGCAGGGAGCGCTTTTTTCACTTGTTCTTGGGATGTGAGATCTTTCTTATGGACATTTCCTAGCAGTCCGTGGAAGTTCATTGATGGCAAGAATAGATGATCCAGAATGGTGTTTTATTAATTGAATATAGATGAGCAGCAGTGTCGCGTGAGTCCAGTTGTTGTTTAGTTGACGATAGTTTAAAATTAATAATGGAAATAATTTTTAAAAACTGATATATTCAAATTTATATTTATAAACATCCGTAAACAAACATTTTTTGAAGAAATAAATTCAATGCCCCGATACAAACATAACATTCTTTTCGATAATAAAATGAAACGAAATTGTAGTATGTCACGTGGAGTGATTTATGTACGCACCGTTGTTTATTCGAAGAAAACCTCTTGGCACCTCTCACCGCAGGTTGAGCGGAATGGACAGCGCGATCGTAAAAACAGCGGGCACGTGCTATGACTAAAACATTCTGCATAAATAATTTCTCTCAGGCAACCTGTGGCACTACCCTTCTTCCTCCCGCGTGTCGTATTTCGCAGTACAGAAACAATGAGAACGGAAGTAATAACTTTTGTTTATGACTGTGAAGAATGGAACCTACAATGAGCAATACATGGCGATGGCAGGTCCGTACATTTCATTTAAAATTCAGTCAGTGTTTGAAACTATACTGTTTGAAATAGACAATATATGTCGTTTATTCATATTTGTTACTCTGTAAACGAATAAAGATCTGATGTAGTTCTATTAATCTAATTAACTACGTTTCAACCTGCTATAGAAGCCGAGAGACATTTCTACATTGAAGTTGTTGATGTTGATTGATGATGTTGATGGTGAAGATGATGATTTTTATCTTTCTATAAGTTTTGCCTTTATTCGCAATATATGACATTGCATGATCGGCAAAAATACTTCAATTTTTCCTGAGATTATATTAATACTTCAGACAAAAATTTGTTTAATGATAGTGAATGGAATTATGTAATTATTTGTGATAGTACTGTAATGGAATCGCCGAAATATAACTTTTCCGTACACTAGAATATTACTTAACATCGGTTCTTTATGTTCTGTAATAATGTCTTTCTAGAAATAATCTGTATATAGTGCGTTTTTGCTACTACAATCATTGAGGTTATGAAATAATATCTCTTGTATAATCTAACAAAAAATATAAAAACCCATTCGTCCATGAAACAGCTGTCTCAAGCGCTGAATTTCTCGATGTTGGATCACTGAATATTTGGGCACTCAATCAAGAAGAAAATAATCACAGCGAATCAAGTGACTATGAAGCTTACAACGTGCTAAAGAGCTTCGTAATCGGGAATCGTTTTGCTTTTGCACGACTATTAAGTTTTTTCAACCATGAAAGTAGGACTTTTATAAAATGAGTTAGTTCCCCAAACTTTGAGTTAATAACGGATCGATTTAATCATTTTGCTGCATTGAAAATGTATTTTCTTCTTTCATGTTCTTATACGTTGAAAAATAGAGAATTACTTTTAATCATTTTTGAGTGAGTAAAAATATATTTTAATGACTTTAGAGTAAATGTTATTTTCATATCTATTTATTGTTAATTGGTTCATAGGCAATTAATTTGCTTTAGAGAATATAAATGTCAATAGAATGCATTCGGTAATGTTAATGTGAATTGAATCATGTCACCTCTCTGGAACCTTTAATAAAGATGATTTTTGTGGACTTTCGAAAAATAAAACGTCAACTTTTACTTTGTACAGTGACCCTTATCGTAACATGTTTCAACCCCGATGTTGAATTCATAATTTGTTTCCAAATTGTAAATTTTTGTTAAAATATTATGTTTATTATTTTTGTTGATAAAAACAAATTATTTAGAGCAAACAGATAAGACATTGTTTTCCTTTTCAAATTGTATGTGGAAGAAAATGAACTAGCGTAATGATACTAAATGTTACAAAGGTGCTTTGAGCAGTCGTCTTACGGTTGTTTGTGGAGTGTTTAGAGTAGTTCTTAAGTCTACACAGTTTCAGCTCAAGGCTTTGTGACCCCTTTGTCTCCTTGATTTTCAATTGAGAATTCGATTTGTAGAAGCTTCGTCTACGTGCGTCGTTTACAAGTGCGCTAGGAGCATTGCTTTGATCAATAGACTCGACAATACGTGAAGAGTAAATGCTGGAGGTTGTCTAGCCCAGTCTACAAGCGTAACAGTGTAGTTTGCCGTTCCTTCGTAATGAAAAGTATTTTTACTAATGAAGGGCCGAAAGCTTACATTAATATCACCCTCCCCCCTCCACCCAACCAAAAAAAGACACATAAACGTCCAAGGTGTTTGTCCCAATTCGTAATATGGGACTAGAGATATTGAAAACTAGTATTAAAATTCAATGTGTTCTTTTTGGGAAAATGTGTAATCTGTCCCTTTATATGTAACGGGATTGTTCATTGTTTTTTATATACAGTTTTTGGTATTTTATTTATTTCTGGAAAAGGTGTTTCCTTGTTAGTTTTCACTTTTGTGTTTGTTGTCACATTATTGTTTTTGAGATGTTTGCTTGTGTGTATACTCTAATTTGATTAATAATATATGCTTTAAACGTTTATATATCTTTGTTAATAATTTCCAATGAGCACAGAATTTGAAGGAAAACTCTGCAGCCTTTGGTCATGTGAAAAGTATCCTATATACCCAGGAACTCGGAAAAAATACAAAAACAACGAAAAAGTGTAGATTTATGCTGAAAATCGCAAATACTTGACAAATTTCCCACAACTAATGTTATAATATTTTCTTCACTTCGTGAGCAGTGTGTCACAGCTTACGTCGTGGCTGACACCATGCGACGAGGAAGTAGCCCACCACGTGCCAATTTTTATCTCTCCAGATCCCTATCTTCCACATGTCGACCGACGCACTTTTGGTGGTGCAGGCGACTTGTTTTCAAGTAACGTTGTTGAGCGTCGGGCAGTGCGCCTCCAGCGTAGTCCAGTGCTCGCGCCTCACCCTGCCTGCGGAGCCGGGAATGTTCTTCGAGGGCTCCGGCGCGGGGCCCAAAGGGGAAGGGCGAGGGCGTACGACGTCGCGTGCGGAAGGGCGCGGGCGTACTTCCCTGAGGGGGCCGGGGGAGGGAGGAGTGGAGGTGTTGGCGGCGCCAGTGTCGACGGCGTGGCGCCGCGCCCGCGATCGGACTAAAGGCGAAGGAGGGAAGACGTGTGCAGAGAAGAACGATAGGTGAGCAGTTATGTGGTCGTGGAGTCGATAGTAACCACAGTAGCGTAGGACCACAGTGAAGTAGCAACTCGACGTTGCATTCTGTCTGAACTGAAAACATTTCTCTTCGCTTGTGATTGCTGAATGTTTTGAGTTCAGTCAGTACAAGCTGTGGTGGGACGATTTGTTGCGTGATCATCTACCCAACAGATGCGTTCTCCCTACCACCAATACGGTTTGCAATGCTAAAATAATTCTACTAAATCTGCTATGTGCGTAGGATTTGGAACTCTGGCAGCGGCCACTGTGTTGGGAGAGGGGAAGGGCATGCGGACGGCCGCGGCGGTATGGAACTTTCTGTTAGAGCTGGGGTCTCGTCTGCTTTCAGTGGTTTGTTTTGATGTAGCAGCCCCCTTCGTACAACTACCAGTATTGATCCTACGCTAACGATGTTTCAAATGCCGTGTATTGTAATGAAACATGTATAAGGAAGACAATCGAATTGTGGTTCGACGGCAGAAAATCGTGCGACAGACATACCGAAGTTTTTTCAAACAACATTCTTCCAAATAACCTTCAAAATTATTATCATGTATCCAATTTTAGAATATACGAAAGCCTAATTGTTAGGAGCCAATTTGTGTCTTTTGATGGAGCATACTTCACATTCATTATAAAATGGCTCACAGTGGAAATTCCCCCTTCCACGTTTTCTCATCTCTCAGTTTCCCAGCACAATGGGCGACATAACAAAAGATGCATTATTTTCTCCAAGATTTCCCGGAATTACCATTTCTTTGCTGCCGCATTCGCATTCTGGCTTGTTATCTTTTTGCACGAGGGCCAGGCGCATTCCACGGGGTGGAAAAGGTTTCGCATTATGCAATCTGCCCGCGCGACTCCCCAAGAAAGTGATGCCCTGGCGGCTGCGGTGGCTGGCGGCGGCGTGTTGAATTCCAATCAGGCTAATTTACACCTCTTTTCCGTTCTTCTTTTTTTTGGGGGCTTTCGCGTGCCTTTCTTCAACTGCTCGACTTTGCCGGTTCACACAGTTTTTCTTTCGTTTGTCCACGCGGCATCATGGTCGGGGTCGGGAATTCTTCGTATAAAATATTGAAGATTCACTTTACTGCCGTCTGATTAATAGTCAGAAGCTCGTGTTTGTGCTGTGAAAGATTAACGGCGGTTGAAGCTGCAGAGTTAAAATCTTTATTTCTTGTTTCATCACTTGCATAATTTATTTTTCCGTGACTTTCTACCTCTTTTTTTCCTGCTCCTTTACATTTATTCTTGTGTTATTTTGCTCACAGATTTTACTTCTGAGGGCTCTTCATTGCTTCTCTTATCCTGTTCCGTAATACTCTCCTAATTAATTTTCTTCCCAGTTCTTTACATTCGAGTTGCCCACGTTTATACTTTTACTGTGCCATCAATCATTTTTGGTGATATTAAATACACCTTTTCTTCTTTACGCTAATATCTTCGATTATGCTTATCTCAATAATCGACATTGTTTAATCAAGTGAAGGAATGTGTTTAGAAAATAGTATTTTTTATATAAAGATAGATTACAAGGGAGCCGGTATATACTCTCTTTAGCCTATAAATGAACATATCAGCTCAGTTTAAAACCGTACTCTTGCAAAATGACAATTTTTGAAAAGTCACCTTTCTTGTGAATCGACGATATCCAGTTGTCGGCGTTCACATCGTTTCCAAGTCTCCCTTTCCAGCCTCGCTGCCCCACCCGGCCGTACCACGCCGCGCCGCGCCGCGCCGTACCGCTAAAGAATCACATGCTTTTCCAGTGGCGCAGAGCTAACCGTTTCGCTCTCGCTTGTGCACCCTCGCTGCGAGCGCGCCCTTGCCCCTCCCCGTGATGCCTCGCGTGTCGGCGCGCGCGCTAAAGAAAGCAACGGCCACTGGGGCGCGCGGCGTCACGCTTCTGCGGGGCATCGTCGCTTGCGCGGGCCCCTTTAACTTTCCTTTTAACGTTCCACACACTCGCACGTATGAGCGGATCCAGGAGAGGGGAGGAATAGAGGCCGTGACCCCACTCACCAAAAAAATCGTAGAAAATAATCAATATTGAAAGAGGATGGACACGAAGTGTAAAAAAGAATGTTGCGAGTAAGAAAGCGAAGTAAATGTGTGAATTAAAATGTATAATTGCATTATACGCATTTTGCGAGGTTGCGTGAACATTAAAAGGCGTTCCATCGTTAGATCATTTGGAAAGTTATCTTCTCGTAGTTGACACGTGCATGTCTGCTATAGCTTAATCTTTTAGTACACGCAAGCTCTTGTGAAGATACTATGTATCTTTTGATCTATTGAATCATTTTGATTAATTTTAAATAAAGTGTTTCGGGGGTACATAAATCCTTGAAGCAGTACTCGAATCAATGAAACGAAAGGTAGCGAATTTTGAAGTGTGGTTTCTGTACAATCAGCTAGTTACTGCTAGTTACATTACACATATTACCAAAACAAATCAGGTACTTAGTTTCGATTTTCAATTAGTTATTCTTTACAATTTTTAAATGACTTTAAAGCGATTTGAGTTTCATCTTATCGCTGCGTCTCAAGCAAACTGACATGGCCACTCTTCCACTGCATTTTTCATTCATTGATATTGACTTTTTCCACCACTTGCACTATTCAGCTACAATTTGTTCCATCATTTCCATATTTATAATTCTCACCATTCCCGTCACCTTGTCGGAAGCTATACGCTTGGAGAATATGTCCCGCAGTCCGGCCAATTCTTTGAACAAATTTAATCATTTCCATATTCTTTGCGGCATCTCTTCGGCAGCATCCCTTTTCACTATCTTCTCCCTCAAACATTTTCTCCGCCTTCTTCCCCAACGCTTGGGCCACCTGATGTACGCTTCGTCGCCGCTACCGCCACTGCCAGCGGTGCGAAGGCTGCAGGGTCACCGGCGTTTGTTTTATTCGCCAGGAAATGAGGCCCGCCTTTGTTTCCTGCTCTCGTGGCAGAGGACCGCGGCGAGTGCAAGGCCCGAGGTGCGGGCTCAAGGGGGAAGTGGTGAGGCGCAACGAGGCGAGGTGTGGCGGCGCGGGAGAGGAGGTACGATGCGGTGCGGGCCGTGCGGAGCGGGGCGGGAAAAGGGAAAGGACAGGGAAAGAGAGGCTCGACGGAGAAAGAGAGGAAAGGCAAGGAAAGAGAGGCAGGATGAAGAAAGAGGGAGGGCGGTGTTAAATGGGGTGGGAATGAGGGGGCGGAGAGGGGTTTGAGTAAAGGAGCGGGGAAATGAGCGGGGCGGGTAAAGAGGAGCGGACCGGACCGGCGAAGGAGGGGGGGAAAATGAAAGGGGACGGAGTAGGGAAAGATGGTGGGGCAAAGAAAGAGGGGCTATCCGAGGAAAGAGGTGTGGTGCGAAGCGAGTCGGGGAAAGAGGTGCAGAGTTGGGAAGAGGAACAGGGATGTCGGAGAGGAGTGGGGTGGTGTGAAGAGGGTGGAGAGAAGCTGGTTGGGGTGGGGCTGGTTGGAGATGGATGGGACCGGGCTTGGAGGGGAAGGGAGTTTTGGGGAGCGAAGGGATGTGGGGAGGGGTTGAGCGGAGCGGGGCTGGGCGTGGCGGGATGGAAGGCCAAGAGGCGATGCCTGCCCGAAACACTGAGTGGCGGGACTTCCACACGAAGAGGTGTCAATCTACAAATGAGAGCAATTGAGAAGTTGACTACTCGGAGCATTGTTAGAAAATGCAGATGTAACCAAGGTTGAGACGGAGTGGTTATTTGTTCAAAAGCAAATACAAGACAAAACATGGTGATCTATGTCGGAGTACGTAACTTGCGCAGTGATATCCGAAAGTTTAAATTACATTCTATTGAGAATGAAATATTCTTGATAGTGGTCACAATCGTTCGGCAATCTGATAACTTGGTGCCGTTTCTTCCGAAAAGAAATGATTCGTCAAAGATTTAAAATGTGACATAATTGTGAACGAACGAAGCTCTTTGTCAGGTAGCATTTGCCCCAACGTGGTATTCATAATTTATTTCTTTTTAATGTACTATATTTCTTAAAATGCCGAAGTTTTGAAATTCTTGAACGTTTGAGACCCCTGCGGTTTAGATGATGGTCAACGTGATCATGGAAAACAATCGTTTGCGGAGAGAAAGTGAAAGTGAGAGAGGAATTGCGAATGAAAAAGAGAAAGGTGAAATGGGTGGGGGAAGAAAGAGAAAGACAGATATGACTAACTAGGTGCACCGTCTGAGAATGGAAGCTCCTTGAATTGGTGCATTTAAAAAGTAACATACCCTTCTGCGTGCAATGTCAGCACCTTGGCAAACAAAGCATTATACACTGCCAAGTTTCAAGGGAATGTAGGTCACATCTGAAGAGGATATTTTTAAATATTTTAAAGGAAACATGTGCATTTGGAAACGAAAGTGCTTTAGTCAATATTAAAACATGTTTTAAATACGTCTGTATTACTCATCTCGATATCACTTTTATTTATGTATATATTTAATGTCAATGTTCTCTGTGTTTCTTCGCGTTTTTTTAAATGTTTTCATTGCATAGGTACATTTTACTTTTATTGCCAACAAAATTGGTTGTGTGATTAATTTGGTGGATTCAGTCAATGCCTTGTGGAAAATCCATTGCAAAGACGCTATTCCTACATGAAATGAAATTCTACTAGGATGTTTACACTGGCAACTACTCAGTAACTTAAGCTTGAGTTTTTACGGTTATTGTTTGTTGCGATGTTGAATTTTGTTTTACTTGAAATATATGCAATCAGTATCACCAAAAATATATTTTAGGCTGCTCATTGGTGAAAATGTGAGAATATTAATGTGTAAAAGTGGCGTGATGATGGGATGTGAGTTGTAAAGAGGATAAACTGCACTACATACACATGATGCAACGCTGTTTTATAAACACACACATTAGCTCCAGAAACTGGATCTCCTCAATTTCCTCGCGTCCCACATGAAGTCAGGGACATTTTGGAAAAGGTGAACATGGGCGAGATGGATGGCTGAAGGATATGTCTTTACAGAATGTGACGTTTGAGTCGATAGGAGAGTACAGCCGAAGGATTCACAAAACTGATCAGTCAACAAATTAGGTGCGAGCTCCAATTATCAGAAAAAGAGCAAAATGACTTGGTTAGTTTTTTTCAAAATTTGTTCCTGGCTTACATAAGTTTTTTTCCGGTCTTCACTTTATCTTAGGACCATGATTGACATTGCGGACATTTGGGGACTTTTGAACCTAATTTAATATTTTAACCATAACTAGCAGCCCCCATTTAATATCAGATATTACCAAATGTTTAAAGCGGCAAGTAAAATTTTAAAAGTAACTTCGAGATAATGAACAAAAGATAGTAAACTGAGTTCCCTATGTTATTGAAAGTTACTTTCTTACTTTAATTTAGAATGTAGTGACGCTCTGCAAAGTATGTAAAAGGTATTTGTCCTGATTCCCTCAAGCAGAAAAATAGGGAAAACGATTATGCGCTATTGCATGAAAATGCATCACTGTTTAATTTCTAGCTATAGTTTTCGTTCTTTCAGGAACAACCAACGAAATTGCCGTGAAAACAATGGAAAGATGGTAGAAATTGCTCACATTCTGCCATCATATATAATATTCTTACTGGCTTAATGTTTACAAATATTTTGTACATAAATAGGGATTTTTTTATTCAACCCTTTCGGGAATCCAGAGTACTAAATATTCAAACGTGTATCTAATGTCCCAGTTGAAATTAAAACTAGTTTTCCTTCAAACTATAGCAAGTCGATCACTTCCATCCATAATGCTTCTGCTTCTCTCCCGGGATTTCATTTATTTCACTTTTTGTGTACTTACACATTAAAGCTCTTTACCTCCTGAATCTTACGTCTCTTTCCTGCGCTGGATGGAGACCTTCGGATGGCATTTGGGCCCAGGGTCAGTAAGCCTGACCACACTACCGGCCCCACATAATGATATTGAAAAATTGACCATTATTTATTCAAAATTAATGTGAAAATAAACTTAAGTATTTACATTTTTAAAAATTATGAATAAAATATTTTTCTTTGTTTATACTTTTGTACACTTTCAGGTATGAAACCAGGCCTCCGAAAATTAGTGTTTAGTATCTGAAATCTTGCGATTTTAGTGCAAAAGCAAGTAAGTACAGAAAGTAAAGTGTACAGAAAGTAAGTACAGAAAGTAAAAGTAAGTGCAGAAAAATACCACCGAAAAGCATTTCAAATGTACAAGAGGGTAAATCGAAGATCACAAATTATTTTTCATAATTTTCTTCTCTCTGATGAACTGAGGACGGTTTACAAATTCTGGAACAATACGATCAATACAATGAAAACAATCACTATTCTTTGTGAACACAGAGCTGAACATATTTCTGAAAATGTAATTGAAATGAAATACTTTTTTAAAATCTGAAAATGTGTGTTGTAGTGGACTGTTGTAGGACACCTTGCTATCCACCTTCATTTAAAAACGTAATCGATTACTTATTATTGTAATAACTGAAAAAGGTTTGTAAGTTTTTTATAAAGGGGCACGCGTGTCAGACAATTACTGGTAACGTGTGTCAGACTGTTGCAAGTGTTTCTATAACTCACTAACTTTACCCTTAATCATTTAAAAATCGTCTTCGAACTTTAAAAACTCGCTGCCTTATTTCCGCCAATATCACTTGATAATGCAAGGATATCCTTGTTTTGTATTGGACTTATATCGTAATTGGTTTTGAAATAGACGTAATAATCAAATGACGGCAGGTAAGCATTCATTCTATTAATTAAAATAAAATGTACGCATCTAGGGCTCACTACCTTTCATTTAGACCAAAAATCAAGAAAATTTTGTTGAGCAGAAATCACAAATCTCGTTCTAAGCGAAAACTCTGAGAGCTTAAATACGTAGATTACGCTATGTATTAATCCCCGCTGCTTGGGGCCGCTCGGTCGCGCTGGCGTGTCTGCGCCGTGGAAGCGTTCGACGGCGCGGGAGGCGGAGGGATGCTCAGCGAGGCCTCCGGCGCGAGCGCGGGCGCGGGCCGTGCGACTGTCGCCTCGGGGCGGAGGCGCGCGCGGCGCTGCGCGGCACGTCCTGCGCTTCCGGGGTCCTTAACCAGCGCCCGGCCGCCTCGCGCACGCGGAGGTGGAGGTGGTTCCCAACGATGCGCTCCGCTGCCGCCGCGACGCCGCGCCGGTCGTCCGGTCGAGGTCTTGCGTGCTCGCGAACGCCCTTGGCGGCGCTGGCGGTTGCGCTTTGCGCTGTGGGGTATAGACTGTACCGACTGCAATGTCGGCTGTAGAATGTACCGACTGCAATGTCGTCTATACAACGTACCAACTGCAATGTCGGCTATAGAATGTACCGACTGGATTGTCGGCTACAGAATGTACCGACAACAATTTCGGCTATTCAATGTACCGACTGCAATGTCGTCTATACAACGTAGTGACTGCAATGGTAAGAAATATTTGAAGGAGGTGAGACAGTAGCAAGATAAGCCACTCCAATCCGAATGTTTCCGAATTATGCAGTATTTACAATGTAGACATGATAAAGATGTAGTTGAGGATGAAAACATTGGCAGCCAATAAAATATTAGTTGGACTCAAATCAAATTTGCCGACTCTCAACATATTTCTTGTCAAAAAAATAAGTGGCTGAATCCAAAATCTTCAGTAATAAAGGACCGTTTGAAGAAGTAACATTCGTAAAATTTTAAAAAATTGGTGATTATTTAAGAAAATAAAATCAATCAAAAAGACAAGAAAGTCCTACAAAATGCCTTTATCTACTCATAAAAAATAATCCTGTTACAACATGATGTTCATTATTATAGGATGTAATTATGAGGCAATTGTGATGAATCCATTCACAAATTATAGAATATGTTATTCCTAGTTTATCGTCACTACTCCAACGTGTCACGGAACAACCTGTGTTGGGAAAGCTCGGTGAAGTGATTGCGGCTGCATCAGTAGTGCCGGCCAGAAAGCGCTCTTTCTAGAAAGAGTCGCCCTTCACAGACTGTTCTCTTTACACATAATGGACGTTCGTCGTAAAAGAAATTGGATATGGCAATTGCGGTCTTCTGGCAGAAGACGGTGCTCTTTCATCAGCGGCCGCGAACCATTTACGGGAAAGCAGATAAAACATGAAAGAAGGAGACGAAGGAAATGGAGCCGGGCGAGAGGAGACTGCTTTCCGTGTGCGTCATCTCTGGGAATCGAATCCTGAGTGCTCGCAAAGAACGAGATCGGAAATCCCGTCTCTGCGAGAACCCTGTCGTGGTTCTCTTAGCTCCTGTTCCGTCATCACTACGTCGCATCGGTCTCTCAGAACTTTTCTCTAATGTCCGATTCCTATGATGGAATTCATAAGCGTTCTCGGCTGAGGGTGACCAGACATTAAGGGTAGGAAACATGCGGTAAATAGTAGGTGTGGAATAATGTAAACTTGCTTTCGTTGCATGAAATAGTATTTATTTTTGAACGTATTTTTCGAACGTATTGAACATCAGTATTTATTACAACCATTTACAAAATAAGTTAAACGTTTTGTAAATTACTACAGAGATACTTACTTTAATCTACTTTTTAAACTTCTTTTATATAACGGTGTGAAGGAAAACAGAAATGTCATTTTCAGTTTAGATACTGTAACATTTAGAAATTTGAGCTTGTTTTATACATACATCTACATCCGTTATGCCACTGGCATTTCTTCTTTCACATATACATTTCTCTTTAATGAATTTCACATGCGTACTATTCTCCTATATCTTTCCCCCTACCATTTTCTGTTCTGTCCATGTTACACAAGGGTATAACATTCTCTGCTTTCCTGGTATTTTATTGACAGTGCGTTTTCTGAACTCACACTGCCTCAAATTAGTACAGGAGTCCTTGCTATTCATGTGTAGAAGGGACCAAATAACACCTAAAGAGATTTTAAAATAACAATAACCCTAATTAATGTTCATCACAGAAGTATAATAATAGCACCGTTTGTCTGTTTACACATTAATCTATTACACCAAATTCAAATCACTTTATTATTTATACTTTTCTTAGTGAAATATAAGAAAGAAAATTTGAAAAAATTGTTCCATTTATATCCCATCATATCATGTATTCGAACATTTTCTACTTCAAAAATGGGCTAAACAAATGACAAAACTATTTTTAAAATGCTAAAAGCGCATAAAAATTAATTTAAAAGTAAGATTTTACATTTTTTAACCACCGTATCGCTAAACAAAGAGGTTGTCGCCCTTTCTTAGAGCTTTTCTTCGTTTTAGTACTTTTGGTTTTGATCTTCCATTTTATTTCTTATCGTTTGCTTGATTTTTTATCAGAGTGAATGTCTTCAAGTAATTTTGTTTATTGACTTCACAAAAGCATTTTTGAATGAATATTCACTAATTTGTGCGACAAATCCTCAGCACTTTAACTTGGTATACGAAAGTCTAGGTAGTGTTAACTCCTTTTTCGGTGATACCACAGGTCGTGGAGTATAGCTAAAAAGCGTAGAAGAAAACGTCGGTATCCATCACATGAATTATTTAATTGAATTTTTTCTCAAAGCAATTACGAGAAGATGTAAGCTGACACAACATTTACAGGGACAGATATGGACATTTTATACCATCTGGCTCTCTGGTAGCATCCCTTTTCAGAGCCAGCGTACGGCATGCGATTTAGGAAAGTGGGCAAATACTTAAAGTCCCTACTTTGTATCTTGCGACTTTCATTTTTCAGAATCTCATTTCCAATTTTCATTCCCACTCTTTTACATTCATATTTTTTAAAATTTTTTTTACTCTTCATTTTTAAACAACAGTGCATTTTTCTTTCGCAGTCTTCCTCACTTTGTCTTCTCTCTTCTAAATTTGTGTGTTTTTCTCTAACGTTTTACATAATTTACCTTTCATTTCTTTCTGCAAAGCCTGGCCTCATCATGTACGCCATCGATTTAAAAGCACCTTCGTTGAGGTGTCACGGTGATATCAAATTGTCGACCCCGAGCTGCACCGCCATTGCGACCCGTGTATGCGATTATGCAAAGTAATTCCACCCTGGCTTTATTAAGACCGCTTTCGTGGCGAGGCGATTAGCATTATAAAGAGGTAATACGTACGAAGGAGAGATACGTTGTTCGCCCGTTATTCATTTACAAATTCTGGGAGGAGGCAAGGCTCCTCTATGGCCCAGCCTGTCAGGTAGCAGCGGATGTTGCTTGCCAAGGTTTGCCGACCAGAATCCGGGTTTCCGGCTGAAGAGCTTCGTCTTCGCTTCCTTTTTGAGAGAGACTCTTCCCTGACAACGGCCCGCAGGCACCAAACATGAAATCTATTCATGCCTCACTCACGTTCCTCACCTTCTCTTGCCCATTAATCTTGTCAAAACAATTTTTGCTGGTGGATGTAGGTCAACATTTTGAATAACATTTTCCATCGTAACGCTAAAACAGCTCTAGTTAACAATGATATGCTTAATTATAGGCGTGATGGGCAATTTGAAGGAGGGGAAAGGATATCAGGAGAAAATTGAATTTGTTTCATAACAATGTTTTTCTGTTTGACAATTTGAATGTATGACGTGAAAAGGAATTCCCTCTGGATTACAAAGAATAGAAAAAAATATTTTGAAAGAAGGGAATAACAATCATTAGCTTCATTGCTAGAAATTTCTTATTTTTTTAATTAAAATATTTTCTTGGAGTGTTGAAACATGTCTACAAATTTGTCATGATTGTTTATTTTAAACTATGTATATTACGAGTACTGCCAGTATTGCAAGTTTTATTATGGAGACTAAAAAGAGAGAATAGTCTTCATGTATCGTGAGTGGAAACTAATATCTTTCAAATAACATTTTTACTGTATATGTATTTCTAAATTACATTTATTTCCATGAGTTTTGCCGTTGGAATTGCGAAATATACAGCACAATGTTAATTGAATAATATTTTTAAAAGCTGGAAATTGTAATTGTTCGATTACTTTAATATTCTGCAATTATAAAATGGACAATTAGTACACAAAAGGGTTCTTTAATTTGAATTCTAATAATACTATTATCATCTAAAATTTACCGAAGTCTTAACTAAGAGTTGCCAATTAGTATAACAGCCTACTCACTATTAATGTATGTATTTGTCAATTACAGAGTACTCGTAAGAAATGATGGACAATATTTAACAGCAAGCAAACTGTGTGCTAGAGGTGCGTACAAACGGCGTGCAATTAATGTTTAATTACACAGCACAAGGGCGAGCCCAGTTATCTCATTTGCGAGCGTGATATGTAAATACCAGTAGGCTGCAGGGGTCGCACCCTCTTCAATTAAAAAGCGAGTGCGCGCCACCTGGTGAAAGGGGGCATGAGAGAGACCCGACCCGCGCACAGTGGCACTGCCCTCCGCGCGCTATGTAATGTTGGTTCACCCCTCTCCTTTTTCGTGTCGTTCGCGAGCTTTGAAACAAACATCCAGTGGAATTGGAGCGTGTGTGGCCGTAAATAATAAAGCCGGTCTTTGCTATGACGTGATGAGCCGCCCTTCTGTTGGAGGTGCAGTGTTTTTAGCTGCGAACGGAAAAGCCTGTCGACGCAACGGGAGTGCCCTCCGGGGAGCCTGATCCTCCCTGAACACTCATTTAGATCGTGTGTTCCTAGGGCTGGAGTCTCCTGATGAAGGATTCTACTGAGTGAATGGATTACCTGAATCACGGGAAAACCCACGGGTATGAATATTTTGTCTCTTGTAGTTTTGTATGTTTGTTCGTGGATGGGTTTACTTTTTGTTGAACCGTACGGGGAGCTTTCACGTTGGTCTAGTGTGTGGATTGAGGAATACCATTAAGGAGTGTTAGTGAAAGCAGGAAGATTTGTAATATTAATTTCTGCAATGGAGTAAGCTGACTTGAAGTGGTGCGGGCAGGGACCTTTTTGTCAACTTTTTCAGTTGGAACATTGAATTGATGCCTTCTTTTACTTGGCGAGACTCAGGCTATTAAAGCCTGCTCTTCCGTCTGATAATAAAAATTTTGCTACGCCCTCCAACTAGCGGAGAAAGAAGGTATTACTTGGGCGACGAAGCAGGCGATTTTGAATTTAGCTCAGATGCTTCATTTAGGATTGAGTATCTTTTACATGCAGTAAATCTACTAACATGAGACAGCTGGCTTTACTTCCCCTCCGAAGGAAGGCGTACAAAGGATTTTTTGCCGTTCAAAATTCAGGACTTCGATAGGATCTGAACCTGAGAATTTTGATTCAACACGATACGCTAATCATTTCACCATCGACGCCTAACTACTGGTACCATCGACGAATATCGGTTTGGCGGAAAGATTATTTTGCCAAATTTGATTTACGATAGTTCTGAGAAAATGTCACAATGTATGACATGCTTCAATCATACATTTCAATCACTTATTACACTTCTACCATTACCTTTATTTGTTTTTTATTTGATCCCTACGATTGGAAACATTTTTTGCAATTATTGTGAATCTTTAAAGTTTCAGCATAAAATCAATTTTAAGAGGAGCAACTCTTCTTCCAAATTATTCAACGAACACACGTAAACTTCATACAGAGCGCGCGTTTTTATAATGTTGCAAAGCCCCTTTTTCGAGCTTTTCTCCCTGTTTCCCTGCCCAGCGGGGGTGTTTCCACAAGTCGCCTCAGCCGAGTGAAGGGACGAGCCAAGAGCTCTGGTAGCGATTGAAGTGAATGAGATGACTGAATGGTTATGTAACTAAATCATTGATATTGTGTAAATAAAAAATACAGATACCCAAGACAATAAGAAAAGAAGAACATTACTTATTATTAAGAAAAAATATTTTATTTTTACTGATACGTTATAGCTTGTTATTGCCTTTGATACGAAGCTCGATACACACTGCATAACTTACTAGATAGAAAGGATTGTGGTTACGAGGGAAATATGAAAACAGTTGAATAATACCTACATATTCTCTTACGGAGGGAATTATGGGAGGGAGATATGAAATGACAAATCGAGTGAAGTTAACATCTAGTTAATTAGTAAATAAGTAAATCTGAATCAATAAAATTAAGTAGAAAATAAAATTGTGTATGTACCACGGGCGTTAACTGGTTCTTATGATCGAGCGGCGAAAAAATGTCCCAAAGCTCTTGGCCCGAGACTTATTATGTTGTAAGAGTTCTGATGATCGAGAGGTGACAAAATGCCCGAGGGCCTTTGGCCCGACGACGTTGTGTCGCTGCTAGATCATTAGAACCATTGTAACGTCCTTGGTGAATAAATAACTATTATTCAAATTAGGTAGGGCAAAATGCATATTTATTATTTTTCAAATATTTTAAGATAAAATATGTTAGTTATTACAGACATTCCCCCTTTTAGCTTCGTAAGCGGCAAGGCAGTGGCCTAATGTTGTATTCGACTTATTAAATAAATTCTCTTACCCGCAGGAGAGGAATTTAAAACAAAATTTAAAAAGAATAAAAAAGTCCAAAAGGCTCTGCGCGCACGTCACGCCGACAGCCTTCGCCTCGTTGCTCTCTTCCGACGGCCATAAGTCACCGGCGGCGGCGCCGCGCACGGTGTGGCCAAATGGCGAAAACCTCAAATGATATAAAATTGATTTCCAAGTTCTAACTAGGTGTTTTCGAGATCGCTAATCTCAATTATACTCATACTAATATATATCCCGATTTTGTACTAATTTTGTATGTGTATTTTAATACAAATCCTGGACTTATGCTTTGTTTCATTTCAGTAATGCAGGTTGCCGCTACGGGATATACACGTTCATAGGAAGTGTGTCGTAAAACATGAATCTGCAGCGACACGCAGCCAAATTTTCCTTTAGTTGAATGAATATTAAATAAACTATTTTTTTTCAGGTGTTAAATTCTGATATATATATATATATATATATATATATATATATATATATATATATGTGTGTGTGTGTGTGTGTGTGTGTGTGTGTGTGTGTGTGTGTGTGTGTGTGTGTGTGTGTGTGTGTATTATGCTAGTTATAATTTATACCTTATTACTTTGAATAGACATTATTGTAATCTACATTAAATTAACATAATTTTTGTTTTACTTACCATCAATAGGGACATCAATGATTGACAAAAATAGTAAAAAATATTTTAGAGCACGTTTTTATAAATATTAGAAACCACAGCTTACTTTTTCCTCTGACGCTACAACAGCGATGACCGGGTATTCCAACTTCAATCTTTCACAGCGTCCAGCAGGGACAGGGATTAGGATTCATACTTTCACAACAGATGTACGAAACATTCCTCTTTCGAGTAGGATGGTCAAAAGTTAACAAAATAAACTTTAATTTTTGAGATTTTGACCACGATTTTGCCATCTGGTCACACCGTGCGGCGTTGAGTTTACGTGGCGCGGCGGTGGCGGTCGCTGCCGCAGAGGCCCCGCGGCGCCGTCGTCGCGTCTCCTCGCACCGATAAAAGCTCCGCCCCGCGCCGCCGCCATATTCGACCAGCTGAGTGCCTCGCGACGTCTCGGGGCAGAAACGACGTCGTCGGCACCGCGGCTGCCGCCTGAAGTCGGGTGACCCTTTTCCGGCACGTCGCGGGGCGGAAGAGAAGTTCAGAAACATGTCGAGTTCTGTCTCGGAGAGGATGGAGAAGGCTGGCAAACTGACGCATGGCCGCGCGCGAAAAGCCGCGCTCTCGTACGTGGGCTGCGAAACTGGGTCGCGCTCTGGACGGTGATGCTGATGGTGACGTCCATTTTGTAATATGTTTCTGTTGCTGACTTCTGTCAACGAAACAAAAATTTCGTTTTGCTATTACGATCTTATTCATTGCTTAGGGGACTCTCACCGAAAGTCGAGTAACTTGGTAACATTCATTTCGTCGCATTTTCAAGCTACGATATACGCCCCTTTCAACATCTATTCACGGTGTGCAGCACAGTTTCAAAATTTTTCTTCATGAGATGAAATCCTCTTTTTTCTTTGTTCGATCCTGAAAGCCATGGTGAAGGAGATACAAAAGAACGTTAATATATTTTGTAGGCTCCATGGAAAACATCACATGCGTTAACAATGTTTGAATAAGGTAAACAAACTACTGGAGTGAATAATGATCAGGTTTCCGAGAAAATTCTATTCATTTCACAATTTTTCAGTGCCATTACCAATCAAAGAAGTTGGTTAATGTAATATTGCACACCTGATTTTGATGTAACAGTCTTGTCGCTTTTATGGCACTGAACACGACTTAATGTTGTTATGCTGTAATCTACAAAATCACATTTTGGACTTTCTATTACATTTGTTTAGGGTATCCTCATTTCGTTGCAGAAGATGTCTACAACCGATCAAAGTTGGAAACTAATGTAAAGCTATTTTCACTTTGAAAATACTGTCTTAAAAAGTGCAGTTTTAGTCATTGATATTTTTGCGAAAAATGTTACCTGAAGGTCACTTGTACTACATTTTTGGAAATTCGGTGCTTCTGAGTTATTTAGCTGTTCAGAGTACTTCAGTTTCATCCTCCAGAGTTTACTCACAGTCCGATGATATTTCTGCACTGTCCGCCGCCGTAATATTTAAGAAAGTGAAGAAAATTGTGAGAATGCTGATGAGGTGTTGTTGACGTATTCAAATGATGAAATGTTTGAAGTCATCTTCTTCATCTCTAGGGATTCATTCAGAGACCCGGCTTTCGACGGCTTTGTCGCTATCATCAGTCTACACATAATATAAATAAAATACAAAAGAAGATAATACAAATCATACAATTAATAAACTTATTGAAATTAATATAAATACATTAACATAAATACATCAAAGATTAAATTAACAAAAATGCATTAAAGATAACATTAAAGATATATAAAATTATTATTATTATTTTCACCATTAAACTGTCTAGAACAGAAGTTGTCAACTCAATGCTCTATGACGTCACGAAAACTGCTCTCTTGCTCCAAACTGCTAAGGTGAGCAATGGCAGAGCTCGACGCGGCGGCAAGCGCACAGTGCTCCAATGATGATACGGAGGTGGAGGGGAAAGGTTCGCTTGGAAAATCGATAATGATATTTTTAACTGGTAATTATTATTTAAAATGTTTATGATTCAAAAACAATATGAAGTATTATATAATAGTAAACACATTATTACATAATTCAAAACAATATTCGACTGCTTATCATAACCAGTACTGTAATTCCTCTTCCTTTACTCTATTAGATAATATTTTTAGAAAAGACACTTTTCACATTTTAAGACAATAGTATTTTATACAATAGTATATAATATAAAGAAATAGTTCGTTCTGAAAAGAGAATAAACGTTAACTAATAGGTACCCAGTAGGGATCACGTGAGCGAATTTTGACCCAATGCTTGATTTTTTATGTACAATTTTGTTTGAGAATGTTGTAAATCCTCGTAATTTTCAGTATTTTTTATCTACAAATTCCTTTACTTATCCCATGATTGCGAACAAAGTCATTTCTCAGAACTTATTTTAATCTCGCTGATTTCTCTGGGTCACAAAGCTATATAATGCTTCTGTAGGTTGGAATTTTTAATATACCGCAATTCTTTCGAACACACTTAACAATTCGCCATTGTTCCAGCATCGACAAAAGGAAACCTTTCTTCCTGAACAGAAAGAAAATTAACGGGTGTAGATGTCTTCCCACTTATGTTGCCTGAAATACCGGCAAAGGCCCACTGACAAGGTTTTCGACCGCCGTCCGCCGTCGGCCTCTCCTTCCCTCCCCTCCTTATGCTCGGGCTCCTTCTCCGAGCGCCTTATCTCGGAGAGAAAAGCAGCCCCGATTCCTTGTCCAGTTGGCAACCGCTGGTCTAGAAGAATATACTAAATGCAATACGAAAAATATACATTTATAAAGTGGGTAGCGTTTAAAGAACGTTGAATCCAGGACAGAAATCTACGTTTATTTGTTTGTCAGTTTAATTAATTAATGTAGCGCCTTTCAATAATGAAAGCAACTTCCTCTCAAATAACTCAAAGCAGGTAATTTTTTTAATGAAAATTATTAATAATTTATGTTATTGAAGTGCAAAATAACCCAGATTGTATAATATCCGTGTTAGGAAGTTCCTGTGAAACAATTTGTCGGAATCCCTAGGTAGAGATTCTATTCTATCGGAATATAACTTGCGTTGTAGGGAAGGCAATTGCGAAAGGCCAATCAGAGCTCCAAATCCACGACATTCCGAGGTCTGCGGGGAACCGCAAGCGAGCGTTCGCTGCGTGGCCTCGCAAACAGAGGAGAACAATGGAACTGAAATGTATTCCTTTGTGGAGATTATGAGGTGAATTGCGAATTACTCCAGTTGCCACGTTAGTGGAATTGCGGGTATTTACCAACCCAGAATATCATAATTAAGTTATGGCATTGTGAAAGCGATATTTATTATTACAATAATAAAAATAATAAGTATTATTATTATTATTATTGTTATTACTTTTTCGCCGTACGAATTCTTGGTATGTAGAGAACGTTGTATAATCGTGCGCCAGAAAACGGCGAATATTCGCCAGAAAAACTCGATAGCCCCGAAACGATAGCCCCTAAACCGTTCAGCCGATTTTCTCCAAAACTGATATTCTCTAATCGTTCTGGCGCAGCATCTGGAATTTGAAACCGATATTTTAATTTTGAGGGGTACTTTACACGAAGAACCTCGGACATTTTCGAAATTTTCAAAGAAATGGCTCCAAATTTTTGGATTAAATTTTGTTGTTGAATAGTGCAAAGGACGTTTAAGAGAATGATGTAGGTATCATTTTTGTTGAAATCTCCGATTTTTCAGAAATTGCAAAAAACAGTTACAAAACTACATACTTGAAGATAGAAATTTTTGCGTCAGACAAAGATAATATTTTGGTAAGTACCAAGATTTTCAATAATCTAAATAGCTTCCGCCTTTGGAAAGCTGATTTTCTAATATCCGTTGTTGGGCAATGATTACAAAATGTTGAACGTGTTTTAATTCTTCATAACATTTTTTCCAGTCTGTATTGCAGAAAGTATTTCCTTCCGTAATAGAGTATAGTTGTGAATATATAGTTACAATTTGTCGAGTTTTCTAAATATCGTAAGCAGTTGCCTAGCTAGGTTCTCGGATGCCGTGGAGCGAACAGTCGAAAAGGCCTTAAATGCAAAAACATTAAAAATTAAGTTTTGAATCTAATGGATATAAGAACGAGGCTGGTGCAATGAAGAAAATAATCACAGAGTGCGATTTGTTTTATTCCCTGCCTATATCCATGCGCGGGGGTCCTTACGAAGTACCCCTTACTTCGGGGGACCAGTGCGGTGGACCGGTTGCATTAGGTTTGGCAATCTCCTGATCCTAAGAGTGAACGACGAATACGAAAGTAGAGTGAATTTATAATATGTTTTGTTTCTTTACATCAGAAAACAATTAATGGCCAAGTTCAGTACTATTATTTGTAATAAATGAGATCTTGAATTCACCTTTCAATCACCAGTTTATTTTCGGCAATAGACCCCCAATCGACCCCTTGATCGTCTTTGATTCCATTCAAAACTTCAACCACCCCCAGGAGGTCGATACTGACCCCGGTGGAAACCTCTGCCCCAGATTCTTATTTCGAAGTTTTATTTTGCATATTTTTGCATTTTTGAGCTGCATAATGTCGCATATTTCAGGGTTATGGTAGATTATGTTGCATATTTCACGATCAATAATGCATACACTTGTACATTTCAAGAATGATTTATTACTTCCTTCGTTTGGCTTGTTTCTTTTGTGGATAAATCTCTGTTAATGGTGAATATTAAATTATTCACATTATGTCTTGAATTAATTTCTTCTTCTATTATCCCATTGAATACCATACCCTGTGTTGCAAAGGAACGATTCGCATAATAGAGTAACAATAATATAAAAGCACGACGCCTTTATGTCAGCCCTCTTTCGTGCTTAACAGAAAGGAAAGTTCGTTCAAATCATACTCTTAGAACATCGATCTTGTAGAATCAATCGCTACTTACCTACTCCTCTATCACTTTTCTTTCTCATTTTGCCTTGAACTTGCGATCAGTTGCAATCTGTTTGTTCGCCAGCACAAAACGAAGTTCACATGAGAAATGCCCAAAAGTGTTTCATCGCGTAGTTCCAAACTACGACTTTGGATTGCGGAATTTAACAAGACATATGAATTACTTTCAAGTGTCGGAGACGTTTGTTAGGTAATGCTTTTAGATAATTTCTCTATTTTAGGTACATATTTCACGTTTTTACTGCATATTTTACAGCATATTTTGACATTTTATTCTGCACAAAAATTATTGTTATTATTATTATTATTATTGTTACTATTATTATTCTATAAGTTTTTTAAGTTTGTTTTTTGGTATGATCATCATCACTCTTATCATTATTCTTAAATAAAACCGTACCGAAGGTGAAAGAATATCGATGTTAAAAAAATATTGTCTAGGTGAAAAAATACGTTGTAAATTATTTTATCAATCAATTCTCTTTTGATTCACAGGTAAGCTGACTTCGAAGAATGCAGTCGCTTCGATTGCATTCGGCGATTACATCCACCGGATGTTCACATCACCTGAACTCGAGAAATGTTGCGCGTAGGTGAGTTTTGTTTTAGTGCAGCTCTGAAATATTCCTTTGCGTCAAATAAGAATTGACATTCATGCCGAGTTGAGAAGTCGCGGGATTAAATTTCAACTTGGTTTCTCCCCTTTCTTTTCTTGTACTGAAACGCGAGACGAGAAAGACCTCAGGGGCTATGCCCCCGCCTTAAAAATATACAAGATTTATATTTTAAAGAATATTACACCGGAAGAATAGTTACCGGAAAAGGTTCAAAAACCTAATCCTTGACGAGAAGATGAAGAAGAGTATAATTCTTTGAAATTATTTGTCTCATGTGAGATGTGCCTATGATTTTGTTAGATTTTCAGGAAAATCTAAAAACAATGACACAATTTCGAATTTGACGGATAAATGCGCCTATTTGATTGTATGCGCATTTATTCTATTCTCGCGCCTAATCTCTTAATGCGCGTACCAACTGAATTTTCACATTTAGTTTCATTGCGTATAAAATAGGGGTCATTCAACAGCTTCATGGAAGAGGCCGCCCGTATTTGTTATTATATGTTGCTTTGTGCAACAGCGACTTCTGTTGTACTGTGCGCGTTTATACATACTACGTTATTGTAGTATTTGTGAAGAAAGTTTTTATTAAATTATTTCATTTATTGCGATGTAATGCGAGCGTATTTTATTTGTTGTTATTGAACAGAGTGCGTGCTGCGTTTTGGAAAACCATTTCGTGTGGCTTTTGTTCAGCAGCATTTTCTCTGCTTCTGGCTACTAGTTTTAATTTATTTCCCCTAGGGCTTTTCTCATCCGTCAACTGGTGACCCTTTAAGTCCCGATGGGGCGCGTATTCAACCATACACTAGACACCAACACACTTACGGGCTCCTCTGATCTGGGTCAGCAAAACGCGAGGCCCTTCGCGACGACATTTACATGAGAGTCAAGGGACAAACAACGATGCATAAGACGGAACTCAAAACCGCGACCTATCGTACTGAAGCGCTGAGTCGGCACACGCTCTTAGCCATCTTGGCCATTCAGGTCGGCTATTGCTTGTAATTCATTTTCACAAAATTATTTATAATAATGATTATTTTTATCATTTCCATTACCATTCCCATCCCTATTCTCATTCCCGTCCCCATCCCCAGGCCCTTCCCAATTTCTATTGACTTTCCCCTTCTCACCTCATCCCCATGCTCGTTCGCATCATCGTATCATCATTAGCTTCTCGTGAGCGCCGGGCAGCGGCCGCCGCCCGCCTGAGCAGGCCGCCCGGCCTTCGTGCGCGCGCGCGCGGGCGGCGGCTGCCTCCTGGGACGCTCGAAGGCCCTAAGCCTGTTAGCGGGGGGGGGGGCGCGCGGGGGCGGGCGGGGCGCCGAGCGCGTGGGGCGCGTGCTCGAAGCCCGGGGCCTCTGATTAGCGCGAGGCGTCGATACGCTGCTCCCCCCGCCGCCCCTCCCCGGATGCACACACATCGCTCACGTTCAGTCGCGGGCCAAATCGCGTTGTGGGAGGTCGAAACTCGTGTTTTGCGTCGTGAGACAAAGAGCAGGCCTGATGGATTGAATCTCGCCACGCAAAATAAGGCATCTGTGATTTGAATTGAATATTTTTTTCTGTTCGCGGACATCAAAACTACTTTCTTCAAATGCTTCAGTTATTCTTGTTGCGAGTATGTATTCAGTTGTTTTTGTTGCCAGTTTTTTTTTTACTTCACAAGACTTTTATTTTATACAATAATTTTGTTTCAACTAAATGTGCACGTATTTAGACGAATTTTGAAGTTTATTGATTTAATGAAAACTAAGAAAACTAATATGAATATTAAAAACGTTCTTCGAAGAGAGGCAA
This sequence comes from Acheta domesticus, assembly GCA_031308135.1. NCBI lineage: Eukaryota > Metazoa > Arthropoda > Insecta > Orthoptera > Gryllidae > Acheta > Acheta domesticus. Next base: position 130,194,149 of record JAHLJT010009419.1, read on the forward strand.
TTCCATTTTGTTATATTAGTGGTTCTGAATATACATTCCTAACTTAAATATATCTGTTATTCATTTTGTTGCAATTCACATTTACATGAAAAATTCTACTTTTGTCTTTTGAAAATTCTGTTTTCTGCAATAAATAATTATTCGCAACAAATAATAAAGAAAACTAAACGGTATTTCAATCACAATACTACTGGAAAATATTCATTCGGGTATCAAATTTCAAAATAATGCGGTAATAATATTTTTCCATCTTATCATAAATTTATAAAAAAGAATGATACTAATAATTTATTTGTAAATACTAGGAAATAAATAAATAAATAATACATTACCAGTTTTGTGCAAACGTACTAATGCTAGAATTAATGATTAAATCATTCGCTGCAACCATTTGGCATTATTTTTAATTTATACAATCACTCATATTCATAATTTAGGTTGTAATGATACCGACTTACACTTTTGATTTTACAAATTAATTATTAGGATATTAAAAGCACGCATTCCTTTAGTAGTTTATATAGCGCGCACGTAGGATAGTCTCTCCGCATTGGCATCTTTCTGGTGAGAGCGTTTGCAACAGAAATTATGTTGGAAAAGCATGAGCTGCGGCTTGAAAACATAAATTGTGTACTCACCATAATCATAATAGATGCTGAAAAAGTTGTCCCCTTCACTTGTTTCCCAGTGAGCTGGTTGCTAGCAACATAAATGCAGTTTTTAATAGGAGACCGTGATTCGGCCCATTGCGCAGAGACATTCCTGGCGCATTGTTCTATGCACTCTTACACCTTTCAATTACAACAAAGGGAATTTTTTAAATAAACTTAACCCTTTTAAAAAAATTAAAAGTATTAAAATCTTCTAAAGGAGTGAAGAGAAGCACTTTTCATGCACATTTACCCTCATTGTTCTTCATTTCTTACCTCGCAAAGTAATTGGCCAGCGTTGCTCTGACAGTTTCGCTCGTGTAGAGCGTGCGATCGGGCCACTGTGCTCCGCGTGGCCTACGGGCGCTCGGAAGCCGCCCTCCTCGATTCCCAGGCCTCCTGAATCGCCTGCCTCTCGCCACGGCCGCCGGGCGCGCGCTGGGGCATCGCCGGCTGGGGCTTCTCTGAGAGGGTTAACGGGCCCCGATGAGCGGCCTGAGCGCGCCCTCAGCACGCCAAGCCGCCCTTGCGAATTATTTAGTGCGAGCTACTCCTCGAGACTTGAGCCGCCCCCGTCACGTGCAATATGCACTTGCGAGCCAGATGAGTGGAAGTTGGGTGCGGGAGAAGGAGAAAACAATGGGGAGTGCACAATGCATTATCAAGCAGAAAACGGGCTGTTAAAAATCGTGGTGACAGGGGTGTTATCCACAGTTGGAACGTTTAGGTCTGAGGAGTCTCATGCTTGTAAATAATTTTCTTTTGTTTTTTGGGTGTATGAGTGTCTGACTATTTTTATTTTCGAAATTATTCCATATAAAAAAATAGATACATAAGCGTTATCTTTTACGAAATTTCACTTAGTATTTTCTTTTAAAAAGTGGGATGTGACTCTTGGCTGATGCCGGCAATGGTGGCTCAGAGCATCATCTGATGTCACTGCAGTGCCTCTGACAAGGAGGCTCTGCGGTTCGAGTCCCGACGGTGACAAGATTTTCGACATTAGCTTTTCAGCTTTGTCGAATGCTGCATGGAGAAAAATTCTAACGGACGGTTGCTCTGATTGGTAGTTTTCCTTGGTTACTCCGATTAACACCAGACAAATGCCGGAGATGTACCCTAACAAACGGGCCAAGCGGGATCTTTCCTGCTCCTTCCTTGACCTATCCTCATCCGTTACTTATACACACACTCACATGCTCTACACTACCACACTTGTCGGGAAACCAGTCAGGAGCTTAGAACTTGTCCCTGCTGGGTCGATAACACGCTGGTGGGAAATATCTGGTTGAGATTGATTGATTGATTCGTGATTCCGGGCGTGTCAACTACAGAGGTCATTAGTCCCCTAAGTGTAGTGCGTTTTTCCCTCGGGAGGTGGCGGTGATATTTTCCCCACTGGGCCGGCGCCGACCTACCGTCGACTAGCGGGGTTTCCCCTCAACCTGGTATCTCCCACCATCGAGACACCGCCCCAGCCGGGACAAGCTCTAATTTAAAACATATAATTGTTGATGATGAGGACTAAAGACCTTACAGTTGACGCGGCCGGAATCATTAATCGATCAAATCTTGGCTGATGATTCAACATGAAAGAAAAGGCTGGTCTAAGAATATTTTTGAGTTACAAATATTAATAATGCTATGTTATTTATAGTCATGTTTGTAATGCTCTGTCTTTTAACCACATTTTTTCACTACATCTTGAATAATGTGCGATTGTACTTTGACACAGCTGTTCCTGTAGTGTTAGTTTGTTTCATTGACATGAGTACCCTTTTCAGAGAAATAATTTACAACTTCACTGATAATTGTGAAAGAAATTCTGACAAGAGATGCATGAATACTTACGATAAACTCTGGTAGAAAATATTCGAAAGTATGAAACAATAATTCTTCATCAAAATATTGTCAAATAATGAATTCTTCATATTTTAAATGTTATTTTTTACATGTAAGATCATGAAATTGTATCTCATTCCGTGTGTAAACATATAATGCAGACAGGAATGAAGTTTGTTCTAGAACTCATTAGTTTCCCTTCAGACTCTTCCCATTATTGTGAGTCAGGAAATGTACAGCTTTCATTTGATCGCAGCACGAACATTGCCCTGGTAGTCAGGCAGCTGTCTCGCTGTGTTCATGTAGGACAACCCTATAACTTCTGCTCGTGGGTCGCCGGAAGTGTTTGTCATCGTCACTGTCAGTGTTTGTGAATAATGTCACTTTGGTAATGAATGCCATATTTCTTGACTCTTAGCGACATAGATTTGTGCTTAACGTACTCTTTATTTTTTTCTGTGATGACAAAATAATTCAAGTGAACAGTGCTGGGCGAATTTAATATAATGACTGAATTTAAAACGTACAATTACTAGGAGAAGATAACGGAATTGAAAATGATGTGGACGGGTTGAAAATATATTTTTATAATTGATATACAAATATATTTCATTCTTGCCGAGTCTGTTATCACTTAGAAGGAAAGTTTCTCTTAAGACAATGAAATTTGTACCTACTACAGAGTTTTTTCAAACAATGTCACATGCAGTTTTGAAAATTGAATTTCCCTATTCGTCAAAAGCAATGTCATACCATAATAAAAAAGAATCCGAATTCTTAACAGAATGTAGGTCTTCTCAAATAGAAAATACAATTACAAAATTTGTTTATGTTGCTGGGGATTAATCATTCCTAATATTTCGTAAGAATTTTATTGCCGTAACTTGGCGACCATTTCAAAAATGAGTACCCCAGAGTGGAGACGCAGCACCACACTGTATGCGTAGCACCAATACCAGTATTACTGCGGCCAAATGGATTTACCAACATTCAATATGGCGTTTCGCGCAATGACGCAAAGGCAGCGGCACCGCAGGATGATTCCAGGTCGGCGCGTAATATCAGGGCGTCGCACGTCAGCTATGTAAATGGGCAGAAAGTGGTTTATGGCCACTAAGTCATTGAGCTCAGCAAAGAAGAGGACACATGATATCACAAACGGCTAGAGGTGGATGTGTTTTGCTTGAATATAAAAAATATATGTGAAAATCGAACGGCACACCTCCATGATTTAGAAGCTAAATGAAGTCCTCTTCGGTATGTGGGTGATAAGAACAACTCCATTTGTGGTTAAATTTGTTAGATTTAATTTAGAATTAAATTAATATGTAATTATTTACTTAAGTTCATAACATGTGTTCGTGTGATAATATTTAATTTTTTACAAACGTTTATTTTCACAGAGTACATTAGTTTTTTTAATAAATTTTTACGTACGACCATTTTCCACCAATTCTCACCACATTGCTGTGCTTAAAAAATTGAATTATTTTGAATGTGTTAATAACTGTTGGATGGTGAAGCAACAGTACTATAAATGAATTCGGTTGAGCATCCGGGACACATTCTCCATGGAAAACGTAAGTTGACTAACCTATAAGAATATACACTGACGACGGCACTGACGACGGCGACAACGCAAGCGACAGCAGTGACGGAGGCACCTGTAGCGGAAGAGCGACCGCAGAGGAGGCAGTGACTACGGCGACGGAGGCAGTGGAGGGGGCGTGGTCGCAATGCACTAGCGAGGAGATAGGGTTGGAGAGAGGAGACAGCGGTGGTAACGGCAGCGGCGGTGGCAGCGGTGTGGGTAGCGGTGGTAGGGGCAATGGGGACAGTGACGGCGGCGGTGGTGGTGTTAGGAGCGGTGGAGACGGTGGTGGCGGAGGTGGCGGAGGCGGGAGGGGGGAGAGTGGCAGGGGCGGGGACGGTGACTGCGGAGGCGCAGTGGGGGCGGCGGTGGCTGCGACTCCCGGAGCGACAGCAACAGCTGCGCGCCGCGCCCCGGGAGGCCGCCCCGTGCGTGGTCGCCACGCAGGTGCGTAGTGCGTGCACGCGCCCGCACAGACGTCCGACGGAGTCCGGAGTAAACCCGGGGGCTTAATTGACGCAATGGCCTTCCGCTTACACTCAGCACTCGAATACGAACCGTGCAGTAGACTGTCGCAGCAATGCATATTGAATACACGAGGAATGGAGCGACGGAGAGAGACAGTCCGTTGGGAGTTGTCTCCATTTACAACCTTGAGATGTCATGTTATACACACTCTCAAAACAAGACGCCGCTTGTTAGGCCATGCATGCGTACTGAAGCATTGAGAAGGTTCAAACGAACCGACTTCAAAGGAACATCAACGAGACAATTAACTGAACGTTGCATACAAGCGCAAAACATTTAAGGAATTTAATAAAATTATGTGTTCGTGAGAAATTCACTTTTGTTGTGAATCAACTCATCAATTTCGTAAGCATCTGATATGTGTTTTTGTAAATAAAAATGTCAGTGCCTTCTTTGATAATAGCATTGTTTGCACATAACGATCTAGAACATGCAGAAAGAAAGCCGGTTTGGCATGAATGTCATGAACTGCAACTTAAAGAGTAAATAGAACTAGGTGATAATGCAAATACATGGCTCATTGAAAGCTCTGTTTCTATTTGCACTCTTCGATGATCAAGCACAAGTTTTACAACGCAGCATTGTAAATATTTTTGACCAGAACTGTCGTAAAAATAATTCAGTGAGTTGAGTAATTTATCTCAAATCGCAGTTTTTCTGTTTTTGGTTTTGTTGTACGTTTGTCTGTCAATGACGAGAAACAATATATTAAAATAACTTAAATGGATGTTTGAAGCGACTTTCCTGTAATGATAAACATATCCACTAGCAGTTGACAATCTATTTGAAATAAGAATTAAAAATGTATTTCTGTTTTCTAACCAACTCAACGCTAAAACTGACACCGGAAATCCATTTTTTTGTCTTCAGGTCCATATTATGCACAGAGTGCGATATTCATAATGCATCGGTAAGGTATAAAAAAGTAATGAACTCCCTTCAGACGACTCATAACATCGAGAAGCCCGTTCACTTTCCACGTATGGGTATCGGGATTCAAAATTCGTTCATATGTAATATAGGCAACACGCTTTCGTATAAGGCTTCTGTGCAGTACTGCCGTTTCCTCTCACTTTTCTGTCTCCATCACTGTTCTCTCAACATTGTTTTATTCAATCATCAAGATTTTGACCGTGGTATTTGTATGAAGATGGTGGTATAAAGATGTATTTGTATCAAGACCATGGTATTGGTATCAAGACTTTGACCGTGAAAAACTCTTGAGAAGTGAAAATAATTGGTAATAATTCCTCATACTTTTTAACTCTTTTTACCTCGTTTCCCCATACTTTTTAACTCTTTTTTACCTCATACTTTTAACTACTTTTCACTTTCTTTCCTTTTCCTTTCAACTGAATCCACGGTCATCAGATTCACTTAACATAAGCTTTGGCTACGAGTTACAGTCAAAACTAACCTACACTCCCATTCTTTCGGTTACATATTTAGAGAAGCGATAAATTGTACGACGTTTTAAAAAGTTTGCTTAGTTTAAATGTATTCCAAAAGCGTTTCAGCCCCAGAGAATTTTTAAAGTCGCACGTTTGGCGACGTTATTTCGTATAAATTCTGCGGTTAAACTCTGAAAAGTACGAAACGGAATATCGTTCCTTGCACCTGCGTACGAAAAATGTGGCCAGATATTTCGGTAGTTAGGAAAGAATTATGACTTCTAATAAATATTGGGTACCGATCATCTAGAATAGGATGATTTTCTTAAAGAATGGGCTTATAAATATTACTTTGTGATAAGACTCATTCGTCAGCTTTCACATAGTATTTTCTTCAAGTACGATAGAAATGGGAACAAAGGTTAACCATTATTTTCACAAGCACCGAGTAACTAAATTTTATTTGAATAGAAATAATGTTTCTATAAATACACAATCCACATATGAAAAAATTCGTCAGCTCTTTCTGCATCAGAGAACAACCAATATTTTATACATATTCATTTCACGCTTTTTTTCTTTTATATTTGGGAAATTGGCAAACGATTGCCAGTTGGTCCTCCCTTTGCTAGTGCTCTCATAGTTTCACACACCGTTCACACTCGGGCCGCAGCCGCTCGTTTGTGAGGAACGTTGCGGTTGAGTAGCTAATAAAGAACACTCGAGGCGCGGTGCGGTGCGGCTCACTGGGCCGATTGAGTGGCCGCGGGCGGTGGCATACGAGACCGATGCCCCCGGGTGGTGGTGGGGGGGAATGGACATGGAGGTAGAGGTTGCTCAGAGTAGTTCTGGCAGGGTGGAATCCACTTATTTAACCAAGCAGAACCTAACTCTAAGCGAGAGGTCATAGGAAATATTAAGGTGTAGAAGAAATGATGATGATAATATTAATAAAAATAATAATAACAATAATTATATTAATAATAATAATAATAAGCCAGCAGACGGTTGCGAATGAGCAGACGATTATTCCCACCTCTGATGCCGTCGTCTGCGCCGAGGAGGCTGCAGGTTCCAGTCCCAGTCCTGCGAAGGCATGGCGGCGGGTTTTCGTCACTTGGTCGGAATCGCCAGCTGTATGGGGGGGGGGGGATTTCTGTCAGCTGCTCTCATCGGTTTTTTTTTTGGTTTTTTTATCGACACTAGGCGAATGCCGGAGCAGTGCCCAAACAATCGGGTCACGAACTGCGCGAGAACTTTCCTTCCTCGTCCTTGTTCTATCGTCTTCCTTTACACACGCCTTACATGCACTACACTACTACATATGTCGGTAGACCAGTCGAGAGCTTAGAACTTGTCCCGGCTCGGGCGTTACCTCGCTGGAGAGGAAATAAAGCAATGTGTTCGTCGGCGTGGGATCTCGCCATTTGGAGAGCGGGAAAGAACACCGCCATCGCCAGGCACAAAAATATTTCACTACACTTACGAATCTAATTACCATAGCAGATCAGTAACTGTAAATGAATAAATCAATCAATCAATAAATCCAGAGCGGTATTGTCTAAATAAGTGCATAAAGCACAGTAGACATCATTGATTTATAATTTCATGCCACTTTTACTTTTGATTTTTGTTTACGTTTTGCCAGCTATAAGTTTGCATTTGTAGTCACATTTGAGCACTTGTCTAAGTAAAAATAAAATAAAATTAATTTAAAATTATAAAAACTAAGAAAAATTCCTTCTAAACTAAATTCACAGGAAAAAGAAACGGCTTTATAAAGAAAGATATGGCTCTAAGATCGAAGTATCATCTAATGTAGGATTTACCTGAGGACTCGTTAAAGAATGAAATAAAATGATTCTCACTTCTAAGACAGTTTGTGACATGTCATTGTGAGAACAAAATTACTTGACAAACCAGAGTCGAGTTCGTGGTCAAAACCTAACAAAGTTACTTTATATATGACCTAAATTGTCTCATTGACGGAGTGGAGAATTTGTACGGAGGCTATATCATGAGGAAGCCCAAGTCGACATGCGTTTCGTGGTGTTCGTCAATGTATTGAAATTTTGTTCAGTGTCTGACCAGTCTGGCAGTTTTATCCCGATAATTTATTTCCTCTGGAGATGAGTAATTTAAAATCCTACGTAATTTATAAACCTTCACCTTTTCGGCCCAGACGTAAAGGAGAACTACTGAAACTGTAATGAAGTTTGAACCGGAGCACCCATGTATTAATCAGTTTATAGACTTTAAAACTCTGTAACTCTATGGAAAATTTCCGAAATACAATACATGTTAATTGAATATGCGGAAACATATATTTAGTGATTTTTCAACTATGCTTTTCATACAGAACATTCAGAAGTTTTTTTGCAATCGTAAAGCAACTTAATGTTAGTGCGATTCAAGTTGTGGCTAAAATCTATGTTGAGTTTCCTTGCTCAATATTCCTCGATGAGACTTACGTTAAAAGTTGTTTACCTACATTATAATGATACAATGAGAAAGAGCGTTAAGCTGTTCAATGCACCCTCTCCATCTTCATCAGCTAAAAGCTTTTCCTGCCGATCGATATGACAATCAAAATAAGATCTCAGAATTCGAGTGGTAAGTGATAATCACTCGCCAAACATTCTTTTGAATTTGATGAAGAGCACTTTAGCTATAACATCGGGAATAGCCTTAAACTTCCATATTATCGACGGCGTACATCTGAGTGCCTAACGGTGCTCTGCGTCGTGGGATCGGAAGTCGCTCCCGGCGGACCAAAGGCACCCGGGCAAGTGTGTGTTGGTCACGCGAGGCGGCGTGCGTGGCGCCGGAAGTGAGGCCCCCTTCCCCGGTCTCTAGGCACATTCCCCTTTTCCGTTTCTGCCTCACTTCTGTCCCACACCTCATCTGACCTCCGGGCTTCCATCGCCTTCACTGAGTCCCCAACTTCCGTCGCCTGACCACATTCCCTTTCTCCCGGCGCATTTCCCTATCTCTTGGCTCTGTTTCCTGCTTCTCGACCCTTTTCGCGACTATCTGAACAGTCATTCAATCGACTGTATGTGAGTTAGGGACCAAATAATCCCTTCATCTTTTGTCGCGAAGCTTACTTTCTAATTCTAATATGTAAATTGGGGACCAACCCAACCCAAGCAAGGAAACGAACTGATTGAGAAGGTAAGCCGCCGCCGCGCTGATGTCCAGCTTTCCTTTGTGTCTTACTGAAAATCTTCTAGACTCACTCCTTTATCAAAATGAAAAGCAAAGAAATCACTAGTGTCTAAATTTTGTGTTCAGCGTTGTAGAATATTAGCAGAGAAAACGGAAGAAAATAAAAATGGCTAGTTAAGCACAATTTATTCAGTCAACGAATGATTCAATTGAATGAAAACCAACTTGAACTAAACCATGTTTCGAGAGAAATGTGTCAGTTCTAAGTTTGAAAAATTGGGGAGTTAAGTTTTAAAAATAATGGCTATGAAAATATTCTTCGAAAAAAAATGTCACCTTTCACTTTAACTTGGAAGGGGATGAGATAATCCGTCCCCAATTACGTACACCCTTCTCTGGATCGGTCCCCAATTTTCCTTCTGGTCCCGAAATTTACATACGCCGATTCAATTCATCTGTTTTTCCAATCCACCCATGGTCCCAAACTGTCCCAATCCGTCCCCTATGACCGAAACCGTCCCGTGAACCAATCCGATTCGGATGACGTAATCCGTTTCCTATAACCTAATCCGTCTTATCTTTCCCTGTCCATTCCCTGTGACCCTTTCGGTCCCTTTCGATCATTCCGTCTCCTGTGTTCTTAACTATCCCTTTTGACCCAGTGTCCTCTCCATCTCTTGTGATTGTATCTGTCCCTTGTACTCCCAGTACTCCTATCACAGTGCCCCTTTCCATCCCCTGTGTCACAATCCGCCCCGTCTGTCTCAATCCGTCCTTCTTTATTCCATGCACGACGTTTCCACTGTGTTCCTGGTGACCATGTCATTCCTAGGTCCTATTCCTTCCCAATACGACTCTGGTGATCCAACTTCGTTCCTTGTCTCTCGACTCCGCTGCTTGTCTCGCGACTCCGAACTCCCAGAGCCACTGCTTTCCGTCCGCCACTGCGAGCGACGACCCCCGAATCCGTTTCCCGGTCGCCGAATCCCTTCTCTGCCTCCCTGTCACATCCTTCGTTTCTGCTCCCTCCTGCTTTGCTGGGCTCTCCAAGATTTGCGGCAGTTAATGTGCTTCGCCCGCTCCGTCGCGTCGCCTCCGGAACGCGCCCGACGGCCGCATCCTCTCCAGATGGCGTTCGCTTTCGCGCACCAAATGTCTGTTTCGTGTTCTTGTTTCTGTTCAAGCTCCATGGACAATAAAGAAAATTGACAGGTGTCTTGAAAGACTTCTATGGAAGCAATCCTCGATCCATTTTAAAAGATTTCGGTTTTACCTTTCGATTTTTCATATTCTTTATTTATCTTCATTCTTTCTATTCAAAACATTCTTCATTGAAAACCGATCTTCAAAAGTAGGTATATTTTAACATCAATTTGTTCGGTTAAGGGGACTTAAATAGCAATTTATAATCCACTGTTGCAAAAGTGTATTTCCCTCCAACGAAATAATTTATTTTTTCAGTAATATATTTTTGAAGAGTCAAGTGAAAGTCATATTTATTATCTATTTTATACTCGTTTCTTCATTTACTCTTTTCCTTTCCTTAATTATACATTTTTCCTTTTCGTCACCTAAGATTGCCTAAACAAAGGATAAAGCTAAATATACAGTTTTACATCTTCAAAATGGTCAAGAAAATTAATTTGCAGAATGATAATAATGATATTGGTGAATAATGATAAATTATTTTGCAAAATGATAAAAAATTTACAAACTTCTTTTCGTTCTCTAGTGTCTGGTCTAGTAATTTGAATAAACAACAGAAACAATTGTATAGGGCATTGAACTTACACTAAAATTATTACGTTCACTTACAGAGTAAAATACCAAAATTACGTTTTGCAACGATGCCCGAGTGTTCAATGAGCAATTAACCTTCGAAATGGCGCGTAAAACCGAACAGTTTTATATCAGTAAATTAAAATACATTAAATTTGATTTGTTCACAGAGAATTCGAAATCTGCACTGAGAATACATTCAATAAAACTCTTTTACTTTATTGACAATTCACCATGGTGGCTAACACCATTCCTCTATCTATTGATGCAACTTGGGACAGGCACGCACTGCTATTTACGTCATAGCAACCTGTGACTCCTGTCTTAAAAGATATGTAATTAGACTACTCGGTAAATAAATTATATTTTTATATTCATACAGGTTTAACTACTATTGAACTATTTTGTCTTTTGTATTAGCATCTTTGGTTTGGGAAAACAACGTTCCATTAACATGTTTTGCAGTAGCGTCATTAATGTCCGCTCATCCTGCTTGTTATAATTGTACGTAAGTCACTTGGCAAGCTGCTTTTGTAATGTAAATCATGTCCTCGCTCAAAACACGTAATCACTTTCGCAAATCTACGAACTTAAAAGATGATCTATGTAATGGCCTTCATTGAGGTCGCGGGCGCAGCGGGATTGCATGACGCTTCCTTTACTTAGAGCAAGGATTGCTTTAAATAGATGTGGCTATCTGAGACAGGAGATCTAGTTTAAAATATGAGTGTTCCACATTTGGATGCATGCTATGTAAAGATCCTCGAATTTTCCTCGTTTACGTTACTTACAGGAGTTTTGGTCTTTCATTTGTTTTCAACTAGCTTGTGAATTATTCAGTATTTGTGAATTATAAATTATTATTATTATTATTTGTATCAAATACACGTTCCTTCAAAAGAACATGGAACTTTTAAAATATGGATTGCGTGTGTAAATGTTCAATAAAAAATTCAGCATAACAAAAATACAAGTATTTAAATTTTTACGCCTAGACTTACGAATCTTTTTTATACTACGCATTCTTTACCAATTTTAATTTTTTTAACACAGCTTGTGAATTGTTATGGAAGACCGTCCTTTGCTTTAAATAATAAAACACTTATAGGGCCTATTGGTGTATTATTATTTCAAGCAATTTTCAATAACAATGTTATGAAATTCAATGTTACAATTCAAGTTGTACTCAACAAGTTTTATTTACGCTGTCATGAGCAGTTGCGTTGGGGAAGAATCAGAGGTAACATTAAAATAAAACTGACTTGTTATTGGGTACTATCAAATTCGAATTCCCCACAGTCGCCGTCGGGTTCCCCCTCATCTTGTCGTAAACATCTGCGCCCATCAAGAGCATATGCGCCATTCGAGATATGTTTGTAAAAGACGCGGGGGGATTGTATTAGAAACAATGAATCTCCGAGCTCATGGGGGAAGGCGGAACCCGCTGTTTCGCAGCTTCACACAGGAGAGATTATGAAAGTCTGTACTGGCATCATATTTAATTTGATTAGCCTAAATGGGAACTGATTTCCAGGTTCCATATGCAGTTTGTACAGAAGTGGAAAATCATCATTCCAAGTACCACCGTCTTTTCCTAGCTCTCTGAACATATAAAGGAAGTGCAATATTTAGTAGTGAGTGCAATATTTATTATTTCCTCTCTTGCATTATTTGCCATTTTCAACGTTGTAGGCTACCTGTGAAAGGTGCATTACATTTCTCTTGAATTGACGCAAGTAACACTTGCTTCATGTTTTTCAGGGTTGAAATATGAGAACAACATTGATAATAATAGTATTCATAATAATAATAATAATAATAATAATAATAATAATAATAATAAACATGGAAGAGAAAGATAAATCGCAGCTGCAGTGTCACAGTCGGAATTGTGATGTGAAAGTGTAACTTCTTTTTGTTCGGTGCGTCTTAAACACGTGCACCCGTCATGGCTACATTCGCCGTTCGATCCGTTTGTAAAAACGCGTTCGGAGACGCGTCTGGTAGTAGAAGCGATAAATCTCCGGAGCGAGCAAGGAGCGCGTGCGGGCGGCGCGCGGGCAGCGGGGGCGGCAGCGGCTCCCGCGTGCGTGCGCTAACTGAGTTGTCGTCTTCCCCGCGCCGCGGCGGAGGTGGTGGCGGCGGCGGCGGGTGTTTCGTCAGCCGCCTCCAACGCACTGCCCCCTCCCTCCCCCGCCGCGGCAGGGACGAGCAGCTGCATGGCCGGGCCACGTGTAATCTCCCTCTTCCACTTGAACTCCGTGGCGGGGACGGGAGGGAGGGGTGGGAAGGGGGCGCGACTTGTGCGGGATTACGGGACGACGCGGAGGCTGATTAATGTAGCACCGCTGGCGGTCCCGGTGGGGTCGGCGGCGCACGCGGTGGGTGTGGTCGCGGGCAGAGGCCCACGCGCTGACGGCGCCGCTGCCTGTTGACTTAGGTTGCGAACGCGTCTGTGCTGTTGGCGCAGCTTGAGGCGATTACCGGTATTTGTTTGGTGCCGACTGGCGACTAGACTAGAGATAGTCGTGCGTGTGGCACGTAAATAGTTACGTGCTCATGATTGTAAACTGCAAGTTAATGAATTTCACAAAGGCGCGATTTCATAAAGTAAGTGAAATAAGATTGCGATTGCAAGAGAAGTGCTTCCGCATTGGCTTCGTCGAGATAGCGGAAAGCTAGGAACATAGTACGAGAATAATCATTGCTTAAAGCAATACTACTGATCAAAGAAAGATAACGGCAACGAGCAAGTGTTGGTAAGTGTTCAGCCCCAAAAGCCTCCGCTCCTCGTTTCACGTATCTACCTTGCTCATGTGATACGATGTCCATATTCAGTAAAATCTGTGTAACCGCAACTGCGTAATAGTTATTAAGGTTATTAGGCTCATAAACAATTAGGAGACATTGGTTTGAAAATCGAGGTAATAAGGGTTTATAACCAACCGTGTCTATTATTTGTATTATTGGCCGAGCATCGTTTTCGAAATGTTGTCTTTTTGAACGAAAGAATCATATAAACAAGAAATACATTTTCTTGCAATTAGTCTATTCATACTCTTTTAGTTACAACTCTTTGGTTTCATTTGTTCTTAACGGGCTGCCCACTCTTTAATCCTGAACCCGTCGACCGTAAAGAGTGCTTTTTCATTTCTCTGTTGGGTCGTGTCTATAATAGTCCAAGTCTATAATAGCAGTGCAATATTACGGAAAGATATTTAAATGGCATTTTCATCGACGCATACAATACACATCTTGAAATTAGGAGTTACTAGGGAAAACAAACACAAGGAAATAATAGGGTTGAACTGTTACTTCGTAGGACTCCAAGCTTCTGATGAACTTTGGCCATTTTTGTAATAGTACACGTATTGAATTCATTCTGCTCTAGATCTGGCACTACTTTGATTCCCTACAGCCATATTCACAGAATTACTATCAAAGACCGACTTAGGTCGCTCAGGATATCATTTGATGTCATTGAAGTGTCTCTGACCAGGAGGTTCTAGGTTTGATGCAGTCCTGTAACAAACAGGCCAAAGACCGCGCGCAATCTTTCCTTCCCTTTCTTCGTCCTATCCTCAACCCTTACTAGTAAACACACCCTTGCTCCACTAAACTGTCCATTAAACTGTCACCCTTGTCGGGAGACCAGTCGGGAGCTTAGAGCTTGTCCTGACGGCGTCCCGCTGATGGAAGATACCCCATTTGGGAAATCCCAGTGATCCACCGTTTAGATTGGCGCCGGATCTCGTCATTTAGCGGTGGAATATCACCGCCACCTCCGGCGATAAAACATGCACTACACGTATGGGACTAATGCCCTTAGCCATTGACGCGCCGGGAAACATTAATTAAACAACCAATCCGAAATTCCATTCGCAATGATAAAATATTGTGGGAGCCGAGTTAAACGGCCGTGAATCGGGGAGTGGCCGCGGGTGAAAACGCGGGGCGTGCGGGCAGCGGGTGACAGGCGGCGAGCAGTGGGCGGCGGACAGATGGGCGGTGAGTAGGCGGGCGGTTGGTAGGCGGTGGGTAGGCGGGGACTGTGCGTAGGCAAGCGGTGGGTAGGCGGGCGGTGGGTATGCTGGGCGGTGGGTATGCTGGGCGGTGGGTATGCTAGGCGGTGGGTGGGCGGGCGGTGGATAGGCAGGCAGTGGGCGGGCAGGCTGCGGGCGGACGGTGGGCGGGTGGGCGGTGTGGGTCGCGCAGTGGCTGCGCGCGACCGCAGCGGAGCATCGGCGCGGAGCGGCGCGTTGTCGGGGGTCGTGTCTCTGTAATGCGAGCCTGAAAACGCGCTTTGTTGACGCACGCTGATCGTCGGCGCTAATGAATCGCGGCGCAGCTGCTCGGAGTACCTGCCGGGGGCTGCGAAGTCGGAGAGCGCCATGTAATAGATCGTATTTAACGGGGAATTGAGCTTGTTTACGGTTTGGTTCGCAATTGTCCGCCTGGAAAATTGAGGGAATTTGAGGCCGAAATTATTGAAGTTCAAAACTGCAAATGTTATTTTGATCTCTCTAACGTGTTTCTTTTACCATTTATGTTACGTTTTAGTTTTGTTTTTAGAATGCGGTTTTAAATTAATCTTATTCTAGTAACTCAAAGTGAGCACTTTTTTATTTTACTTTGCTTTGCGTAATTTATTCTAAAAATTGTGTTGATGTTGGTTTCTAGAGTAGTAATTCAAGTACGTAAAAAAATTGGGCCATTACTTTTTATGACATATTTAAATACTTATTTAAATGACATATACTTAATTAAATGAAAATACTTATTTAAATGACATATTTCACAAACCAATCATCTCAATGCATTTCAAAATGAAATCATTGCAAATTCCTTATAAGGACCTTATATTCTGACAGACGCACGGAGTTGTTTTGATCATTTAAAGAAGGTTTTTTTTATTATTTTTTAGTTATTAGTATATTATTTATTGTACATGTTATTAGTATATTATTTAGTAATATAATTAATTTCGTGCCTCATCCAAATACCTACTAATATATTGTATCTGTTGATGCCAAGATCGAAAATGTATTCTGAGTGCTGATTAGTAAAAATATTGTAGGTTTTTTTCGTATATCCTCAAGACACCACAATTTTATATGGAAATAATTACTTGCAAATACGACTGCAGTAGTCGTTCGTGTCTCTACAGGAGAGCGAATATGCAACCGTTGAATCTAAAGGAAACCCATAAATTCGTATTAACTTACTACACATTCTCGCCTCGTGAACATTAAACCGTTGAATGGGTGCAAACTTAAGCTGCCGTAACGAGGATGATCATCTTTCACGATTGCATCATGAAGCATTAAAAGCGAGGTCGAGCGGAATTATGGTTCGTTCATCTTGGCCACGGAGAAGTCAAGGCAGTCTTCGTTCTGCCAGGTATCTGCAACGGAGCGTGGAAGGCGCGCAGGCGACGCGCCGCTGGCAACCCCTCCGGAAAAGAGGGGACCGCGACTGCGCTGCACCCCTTCAACCCTTATGCCTCCCTTGAGCCCTGCCCCGTGCCTTCCCCTCCACGACGCTCCCTGCTCCCCCTCCTTCTCCGCCATTTCCTGCTGCGCCGTCCGTAACCCGGCGTCTTCCGACTTCCAGTTTTTCTCTGCCAGGTTTACGTTCAAATTTGTCTTTTCGTCTTCAATCCTAAAACGAAACATTCGTTCTGGAAATAAATAAACAAGGAGGGGAAATTTTTGAAGGATTTTATTGAATTATTGAAGATTCTATTACATTGGTTCTTGTTAATATCGTTTTGATGTGCTGCGGAATGGTAGAAGGCAATTATATCAATCCGTTCAATGGCACTTTAAAGAGTTACTACAGTCTTAGTCGCATTGTTAGTAGTCAATAAAGAACATGGTAGAATTAAAGAATTTTCTTATATGTTATGTATCCTTAGTAGTATTGTATTACAAAAACAACTTTCGAAAATATTTTAAATTTTGGAGAAAAGTACGAACACTTTCAGAACACGAGCAACATTTTCTTAATCTAAAAGTTCACGAAACAGTGGACACAAAATGTTCTGAACTGTGAAGTATGAATTTTGTAATAGACGCCTTGAATCCTTGACGAAACAGTCTCTGCAGCTCATATCATGTAACGACGCTAAAGGTAGTGATGCTAATGATGTGACGCTGAAGGTAGATGATTATGTTCGAGAGGAACAGTTTTCATAATTACAAGTTGTCTCTGAAGTTTAAAGACATATTTTTCCATAATGTACTGTAATGTTCCTAGAAGCTTCGCAGATAATTTTGCAACTTTAGGTGACATCACAGACAGTTTCATTTATTGGGCAGTTACTGTTTTGTAAACAATACCACATCAATATTCACCCTCCAGAATCACGTTAGCTGCAAGGATATATTGAAGCAAAGAGTTTCCAGAATATCGATGCTTCCTCTTCAGAACACTTTTCTTATGGGAAGTCAGGATCTCATAACACCAGTTACAAAAGGCCAACGTGCGTGTTTCTGGCATTTGCTCCTGCAAATCGCTAAGATGGAGTGGTTTCCAGCAGCGGTGTGCCACCGCTGATGGAAAGCTGGTTGTTCTACTCGCACGCTTCTGCTTACTTGTGCGTCGCAGGTGGAGTCAGGCAACAATTTATAGGCTCCCCGTTTTAAATTATTTCTCTGCGCAAGTGCGCCACGCGAGGAAATCCTTCTAAAATACGTCGTTTTGGTGCCAGCAACCAGCCAACGGCACATGCCAGATATTCACTCATAAGTACGAGTAGGTGAGTTCCAATTGTGAATAAACTTAACCAGTATTAAATGTTTTAGCATTAATCATATGGTTTTGGCCGTATGTTGAACGTAAACATGCCTGTATTTGCATCAAATTCTTAAACAATCCTTTCTGCGTTGAAAATAATATATTCACTAACAAACATTTTTTTTTTTTTTTAATTTTATTTTACATTTAAAGACAGTACAACGTTCAGCCGTGAGGCTCTTCAGTTGATTGGCCGAGCAACTTTGCATCAGAAAATTGTGAAGGGGGTAACTCTTTGTTACCTCCCTGATAGTGATTTCATTTGTTGTACCTTCAACCAAGGTTATTGCGAGGGAATTATGTTAGAGCAATGACAGGATTAAAAAGAAAATACGATGGGAGGGACAGGTAATTGCTAGAAATGTTCCTACCTTATCTAATATCAGAGAGGTATTGAAGGAAAATATGGAATGGGAGTCTGTTTCTTAGGCGGGAAAGTGGGGGCTGATCGGTTCCTATTTCGTACGTGACTGCTCCTTGTACATGATTTAAATTATTGAAAAAATTATGTGCCAGCTTTGTAATAAATGAAGTAATTGGTTCTATTGCAAGATCGTTGTGGAGGGTCTTATTGCTGACAAACCATGGGGCATTTACTGTAATTCTTAAAATTTTGTTTTGGAAGATTTGTAACTTGTTTAATGTGGTTGGGGCAGCTGAAATCCAAACAGGACATGCGTAGGTTAATATTGGCCGAAGAATAGATTTGTAAATGGTTAAAGTGGAATGAATTTTTAGCGAAGAGTTACGGTTAAGAATTGGACGTAAAATAGCTAACTTTCTATTGGCTTCAATTACTTTGGACGAGATGTGACTGTGCCAATTTAGTCTTGTGTCCATCAGAACGCCGAGATAACGAATAGATGAGTTCAGAGGAGACCAAGGAATGATAGAAGAATCCAAAGTCAAAGGGCGAGGAAAGACAGGATACCTTAGAGTAAATACTTTGGCAATTGATTTGTTTGGGTTGATTTTAATTTTCCACAGTTTAGACCAATTTTCTATGTTTTTTAGGTGACATTGAATTATACGACATGCTGTGTTTAGATTTCGGTTTGCATAAAAGAGTAAAGTATCATCTGCAAAAAGAGCTATATTAACTGTATTACTAGTAGGAATATCTGCGACGTACAAGTTAAATAAGAAAGGAGATAACGGGGATCCTTGTGGAAGACCAGCAAGAACAGCCCGAGGTGAAGAAATGAAAGAGTTAAGACGTACAGAGAAAGTGCGATTCAGTTGGAAACTTGATAAGATGTTGTAAAGATATAATGGTATTCCAATTTTCCTTAATTTGAATTTTAATCCATCATGCCACACTCGATCAAACGCCTGGGCAACGTCTAAGAAAACTGCAAGTAAGTGAAAACCCGATTGAAATGAAAAATGAATTTGTTCTGTTAATCTTAATAACTGATGAGTTGTTGAGTGGCTTTCTCTGAAGCCAAATTGGAAAGAAGGAAGCACGTTAGTATCAAGAATGAATTTTTTTAATCTTTTTAATACAAGTTTTTCGAATATTTTTGACAAAATTGGAATTAAACTAATTGGTCGATAATTTGAAGGAAGATTTAAGTTTTTTTGAGGCTTTGGAATAGGAATTATTAGAGAGTGTTTCCAAGAATTAGGATAATATCCTAGTCGCAATGCCGAGTTAAATATATTGTTTAGATACGCAAGACCATGTCTGGGCAGATTCTTTAAGATATTTGCAGTGATTCTGTCATGGCCTGGTGACTTTTTATTTGGTAGCTTTTTTATTAGTTCAAATATTTCGTTAGGTGATATAAAAGAAATTCGATTTGGTACATCTAAATTTGGTGACTGCACAAAATGTGTTATTGTGCAGTGTCCTCTATCGTTTACAGCATGCTGGGTGAAAGTAGTTTCGAAATAATCTGCTAATAGCTCAGCTTTTTCAGAAATCGACTGTGCAATTTTGTTGTTACCTTTTAATGGCGGAATATTGGTTGACTGACCTAACAATCGACGTGTTGCTTTCCAAAGAGATGAATCTTGCGGATTAAGATTTGAAACATATTTTTTGTAGCTTTCCATTTGGTACATCGTAAGAGCGTTTCGAACCAATTTCGTTAGATGGTTTAATGCAGATTTCAAATGAGGTAGGCGATGTTTTGCCCATAAACGTCTGATTTTGTTCTTTTGTGATATTAAATTACGTAATTGCTCAGGTAGCGGATATTTGGTGAGCCCTCTGCGAGTAGCAGTTAGTGAATGAGATGAATAGTCAATTGAATTTGTGATGGCATTAGTAAACAAAAGTGTGCCTTGGTCAATTTCTGCAGGGGTTTTCAGATTCGAGAACGGAGGAAGGAGCGATGATAACCGATTTTGAAATGTGTGCCAATTTATTTTGTGAGTAGATAAATGCGGTGGAGAATTAGGCAAAGAAGTGATTAATTTCGAAGTTGTAATCACTGGGTTATGATCTGAATCTAGTTCGCAGATAGAATATGAGTGGAGAGCAAAGTTTAAATTTGTTAATACAATATCTAGAATATCTGGAAGGTAATTCGCATTAAAAGGAAAGTATGTCGGATCAACGGGCGCAATGATTTTGAAATTTGAGTGCTTTGCGAGATTTAAAAGAAAAGTTCCGGCTGGTTGATTTATTCTACATCCCCAAGAAGTGTGTTTTGTGTTTAAATCACCAAATAAGATAATGGGAGCCTTTAGTTTGAAAATGTCTTGAAGACGTGTTGCAGTCAATTGTTTATTAGGCGGCTTATAAGCTGAAATTATCATTACATTATTACCGTTCTGAAGGTTGATAGTTACTGCTATTGTTTCTAACCCTGGTGTTATTGGGAGAGATGATGTCCAGTGCGGAATACCGGATTTCACTAAAATTAATACTCCACCTGCTGGTACGTCCCCTGGTCTATCACGTCTATAACATTTGTATCCTTGAACTGTGAAAGATTTGGAAGAAATAAGGTGAGTTTCGGTTAAACATGCTATGTCAATATCATGTGAAACCAGAAAATGTTTCAATTCAGATCGTTTATTTAGAACACCTCGACAGTTCCAGTTTAAAAATGTTAGATTATTGAAGCACGGTGTTTTAAACGTGATTTTGGAAAATTGAGCTAAGAATTGAGGTTTTTATATTATCAATTAAAGTAGGGAGGAACAATTGAATTAAACGACCAAAGAAATTGACAATATGGCTAGTCAGGAACTCACATAAGTTAAAATTTCCGTTTGCATTGTTAGTTGAACTATTTGAAGAAGCATCATTAACATTGGTTGAGGCGGGAGGGGGGTTTTGTGAGCGAGTTGAGAAATTAAAATTAGGAATGTTATTAGTGAAAGGCAGGCCAGGAAACTCTCTAGCTTGATAAGTAAAATTATTGTTATTATTGTTATTGTTATTGATATTATTATTGGTTGAAGGTGGATTTTTAGTTCCCTTACCGTTTTGTTTGATTTAGATTTTGCAATTTTGTCATAATATGAACAAACATTCGATCTCACATTTGCCCTGTGACCTTTCACTTTGCAATTACTACACACTGGTACAAAGTTGCTCGGTTCCTTACAATCTTTGGTGAAATGATTGCCCGTACAAATAGCACAATGAATTTTTCTATTGCAATAGTTTTTGGTATGATTATAGTCTTGGCATCTTGAGCATTGAACTGGCCCTGGGAGACGTTTTCGCTGTTCAACACGAACAACAGCATGACACAGTCTATTTAATTTAAAAATATCTTGCCACCTATTTTCTTTCACAATTATCACTGAAACGACAGGAATTGGCTGACCTTCTTTGTTATGTAGTCTATTGACTTTCACAACTTGAAAGTTTTTCGATACAAGTTCTGCGAGAATTTGATCTTCAGTAAAGGATTGGTGAACATCTTTTATTACAATAGATAACTTTTTTGATAACGGGTCAGCGTAAGTGTGAAATGATTTGTTATTAGTATTTAGCATGTTCACTAACAGTCTGTAGTCTTCGCTGTTTTCCGTTTGAATTTTAACCTTGCCAAATTTTAACTCGGTAGAAAATTCACTTTTTAGGGTGTTTTTTAAGAGATCGTGAATTTCTGTGAGGTTATCAATGTTATACACAAACACTGGGGGGATCGGATTGATTTCCTCAGAGTCTTGGAGATTTTGTAAGGCGCTGAAACTATTACTAGTGGGGATTGAATATTCTACACTTTGATCTTGACTAATTTTCTTCGACGGCTCATTTGGGTCACTGTTACTACGCGGTCTCTTGGACGACTGAACTATGGGTGAAAGAACATTCGTGAATGTACTTGCCTGAGCAGTTGATGTACCGTCACTTACAGTTGGATCTGAGGGAAAATTTCCGTTGGAGGACGTTCCACTTTGTAGATAGAATTCTGCACCTGCTGAGACGTGGTGTTGGCCATTTGCATGGGGATCCATGTTTTGTGACTCCCATGTTTTGCTGATATATTTGCTGATGACCAAGTGATGATTGCAGAAGGTTGGTCGACATCAACTCATTTTGTGAATCAGAATTCAATATGTTGAGAGATTCCGATATGCACCGGCCTACGCCAGCGCATGAAGTAGAGTCTGTAGTTATTTTAACTTCAAAACTTATGACACCTTTCTACACATTGAAACTAGTCACAAGTAAAAAAAAACACAAAATAGTATGAGAATACTAGTTTACACAGTCAACACAGGACAGAACAACACTTTGCACATGAAAGACCGGGCCTAGACTGGTTCGGCCTCTCCGGTGCGAACGAAGGCGACTACTGATAACGATGTGCTCGGCTCAGCGGTCGGAACGAGAATGACTAACAAACATAGACACATTTATTCAATCGTAAAATGTATGAGTGAGCTTAGATTTAATTTTATATTTAAAGTGTGCAATATGATCAAAATTATAGAAAATTCTCTTTCGGGTCTGTATAACTAGCAAAAGACACACTTCGTGTAGTTACATTAGCAACAGCGCCGGTAAGATCCAGGTCTACAAATTGCAAGGATTGCAGTTTAAAAACTACAACGGTCAATTTTTTTTATAGTTCCACAATAATTTGTTTAAAACATTAAAAAAGACAAGGAAAACACTAGCATTATGGCATTTATTTGTTGCTTAAGATGAGATCTTTAATAGTGTGAATTTTTGACGCGTCTCAGTTAATGACTGCCACGAGCTACTACTGCTCCTTCTAAATAGTACAGAGAGATTATTGTAAGAAGCGACTGTTTTGAAAGCTACCACCTGGCTACTATAGTGCGTTCGTTTACAGTAAGTTTACCTGAAATGCTTTCGAGACAATGTCTTGTAATGCCATCGTCCAACATGACTTATACTTGGATTTAAACACAGGGTTTAAACACAGTTGACGTAAATCAGGTGTTACGGTGTCATCCAATCGGGGGGTTGAACGTCACCATAGTGACGTGACTTTGGTGGCGTGTAAACTCCCGATTCGATGACAGTGCGGTGATCTGTCATAAGATGCTCTAGAGTTTTGTTTTCCAACCTGTCAAACTGGCCCCTTCTTAAGGCAGCTCCACACTTTCGGCATTCGCAAAGCAGCAAGCTACTGCTCGCCTAATCCCGACCAGCTGATGTGTTCGGCGAATGTTCGGTTTCTTCGATGTGTGCAAAAGACCGACACGCGGTGGGTAGAGCGAATATAGAATGTTCGTCTCTCGGCAAATAGCAAGCAACTCATCCACACTACTCGGGATTTGGTGAGAGGTTGCTCGCTGTTCGCCAAATCACGAATGTGTGGAGCCGCCTTTAGGCTAACTTCTGTCTTCCAGCGCAGCGCTCGGACTCTCCGACGCCCGCTTGCGTGGACGAAAGGAGCGCAACCAACACCCCCTCTTCCTATCGCACTCACGCGATCTTCTCAGCGAGGGGAACCTTCCCCGACTCCCTCCTCCCTCCCCATCCCTTCCCGTCTCTCACCCCCGCACCTCCTGCAACTAGCGTTTAATTGTGTTTCGAAATTGTAAAAGTCTGCTACGTCAGGGGGAGGGTCGCCCAGGAATTTACGATTATACTGAAGAGAAGGTAATTTTCCAAAGGGGAATTTTATTTTCGTAAATATTGCATCAACTTGTCTCGCGGCGGTGAATGAGAGGAAAGCTCTTAAGGAACTAATTGTGCTCGCTCGTAAGTGTCACTGAGGGAATTGGTCGTATATATTTCGTCCACCAACGCTGCAGCTCGGCGAGTGGCAACGGGCTGTTCGTTCAGCGAGCGACACGGGAAGGAACAGTAAATTACCTGCGCCTTACACGATGTTGGAGCCTATCGTGTTCACGCACCTGTCTCATTCTCAGACGCTCCTTTTAATCGTGGATCGATTGCGCATCTTCCGTGACGGGCTTTGAACAAACGTTTAGCGACGTTAATCTTTCAGTAATGCAACCTGGTGAAGTCTTCTGAAATATTAATTATTAGGATTCTCGCCAGACGTTAGATGTCATTGATTTTTAAGGGATTTACTGTGCATTCCAACATCTTTGTTCATTGGTTTCGCGATGAATTGTTGTTGGTGTTTAAAAGTAAATAATTGTAGGTGTTTTCATTGCTGATGACGGCTAACCCATTGAAAGATGCTATTCAAATAAACAATATTGTTGGCAATGACAATACCTATAAATATTTCATCTTTGTTCATACCATCATTTTACAATTCAGATAATATTAAAAGACCAATAGGAAAGGATTGTCAGTACATTTCAGAATTTGACAGTTTTAGAAAATACTTAAGTGTAGTTCATATAACTAAATTAGTTAACTGAATAAGCATATAACAATTTCTTAATATATAATAAATTGTAGCCCATTAAATAAGTATTAAAACCAATTCATTAGAGATCAAGTCATTAGATTATGAAAGATCAAATAAAAAGGTAGCAATACATAAGGCGTTTGCTGTAAACGCGGCACATTCTATTTGCAAGTTTTTATAAGATAAACAAAAATATCTCGTCCTTGCTCGGTTTGAAATGAATGGGCTGTTATCGCCACATTTCAGGATGTATTAAGCTTTTTTTGAACTGTTTCATTTCATGAGGTTATGAAGGAGTCCTGAACTCAGCAAAAGAGAATTTTGGTAAATACTGGAATGACCTCGTTTTGAAAGCAAGCGCCTCACATGTCCATGAACTGAAAGCGGATATTAGTGAGCTCACATATAATATACTATCCCGTTCACATTCACTATAACGTTCACGTTCGTATACAAGTTCGGTATCAAGTTGTCGTGCATGAATGGGACACCTGTTCGTTGATCGCTAAAGTGTCTTTTGCGAAGGTGTGAAAGCCACTCCCTCGTATTTGTCCCCGGGAGAAAGCAGAATTGAATCAGGGTAGAGTTTCTAATGTGGTATCCGCAAGGCCGTAGAAAGGGAAGGAAGTGGCTATTGTACCGCTGGCACCTCGGGCGTCCGTGACAACAAGGCCTCGGGTCGCCTGCTACCATCGCCGACTTCACCCTACCTACCACACGCTAATAATACGTGACCCTCCTGCCCGTTAGACTGGTTCCAAACTTCTCCTGACATACTTCTCAGGCATTTTAATGATTTCTAATTTCTATACTGATTTCCGAAATACACTTACGCCATCTTCGAGGACTCTTCTCTAGTCCATATCTCTTTCACTTTCTTTCCTAACGTCCCCACTCTACTGCTTTGCCCCTGCTTGATACTAAATGGTGCTTGTTCCTGTTCTTGCTTCCCTCGCACTCTTTCTGTTGTGCCGCCTTCCCACAATTTATCAATAAGGCACAGTATTTATACTCCATCAGTCACCGCGACCATTCTCCATCCTTGAGACTTATTGAAGCCCGCGCAGGTCAGCCCCAGTGCGCCGCCATCTCCAGCACCGGCCGCCCACGGGCGCCGTCGGCCGGAAATTGGACCGGTGGGTGACCTGCTCGATGGGGGAAAGGGGGCGGGCAGGCGCGTTGGCTTCGTGACGTCACGTCGGAGACACCGGAAATTCGAACGTCCTGCGGCGCACGTGCCTAAACGCGGCGAGCCCCGCCCCCGCCCCCGCCCCTTGACGCGGTCGTCCCGCGGGAGCGGAGGGCGCGCGAGAGGCGTTGGGGCGGTGGAAGGCGCCTCCGGTGGCGTCGCTGCCGACGAAAAAGGCTGGGGAGACAAGGGACGAAGCTCCCGAAAGTCTCGTCCTTCGTCACGCTGTCGCCTAATGTACTCGGGCCAGCTTGTTTAGAACGAAAATATGAAAGGTTTCTTCGATGAGAGAGTAAAACAACGTTTTATTCACGAGGGAAAATATTTAGCTCCCGATATGACGATAGGAGACGATATTTACGAGTTTATAAAATGTAGCAGTATATTAAAAATATAAAATATACAAATGAAAGCAAAAAAGTAAGTATATTTTATCTACGCCCAAATGGAACACGTTTTTCGATAATTATTGAAATTATCGGCAAGGAAAATTAAACAAATTTAAGGATTAATCCATGGTGCCCATTTGAAGATATGAAATTGTATGAGTAGTGGAATAAAATTCGCAACAATGACTTCATTATTTTCACTGGAAAATAAAATCTTTGTTATAAACTGCACAATTGATGATTGTTTATGTATTTATAATAGATAAACATTATTTTTATGATAATAATGAATTTCAGTGATATCCAAAATTTGAAAGTCATTGATATAAAATGTCACAAAGAGCATTTCAGACTGCATAAAAATCTTGACGGAATGAATACGGATCAGAAATAAATTACATACATTTTCTCTTTTTGCTTATTCAAGCAATCATGAACCACTCCACCTATACCTTATTCGCTTTTACCTTGCTAATAAGGCCTGCACAAAAACCTTATTAAATTGATTCTCTTTTTAAAGTACTTAGACTGAGTTGTTGCAAAACAGCAATCACTTGTACTATACCTAAATATATACGTAGTATTTAAACTATTATTAGTGATAATTCCGCCTTTAGATAATACTGGAAGGGAATTTTACAAAATCCCTTAAAGGCGTTTAAATAATAGCGTGTTCCTTACGCTTTCCTACGCAAAGATTTTAGAGATTGTCGAGGAAAAAGAATTCATTTTCTGCACGGCCCCCTCCATCCGCTACTAAATCCATTTAAAACAACAGCGCAACTCAATCAAAAATTCTCGGAACGAAAACGCTCGGAAGAAATTAGTTTTGTGCCTGCGGTGAAACGTAATTAAAACTCTTTTCTTTACTGCAAACACACCTGTATTAACCCGTTCAAATCCGCTAAAGCCTTCTAATGCTCTTCTCGATGGAAAAGCCTTGTTCTTTGTATAGAAGCACAAGTCGTTCAAAAACAGCAAAGAATTCGCAGTGTTTGCAATAATTTATCATTCAAACGACATAGTCAGTAATCTTAACTCACTCTTTAAACATCATTGACTCTTAGTGGTGTCTTAGTTTTCTTCTTTCAAACACCTGACATTCCTTTTTTGAGATTTATTCTACTTTATCAGTCCCTCGCGCTTTACTTCTGACTCCCAGTGAGCAACGATGGCATCTTTATTTTGGCTCTTTATTTTAAAAACTTGTCATTTCTCGAATTTTTTCTTCCTCTTTCACTACCAACATATTGTCCCCGTGTTACCTTTCCCGAGATTTCTGTCGCACGAATGAGAAACAACATGGATAAACCATAGAGTCATATAGAATCAAGGTGTCATTTCTTTACGATTGAACCACCATCCAACCATGCTCTCTTCTCTTGTTTTCTCAATAACTCTTTTGTTGTTTCCCTGTCTCATCACCCCTAAGGAAGACCGTATCCCACCCATCCCTTCTTTCCTTTCCCTCCAGCCAGTCAACAACTCTATTGTTGTTTCCTTCACCCATCACCCCCACCGTATCCCACCCACCGCTTCTTCCCTTTCCCTCCAGGCAGTCGTTGGCGGTGCGTGCGGTCGCTGACCGCAGCCGCGTTTCGGCGGAGCGCCCCCTGCCTCCCTCTTCGCAGCGCTAACGATCCCGTGCCGTGTTGTGCTCGATTCGAGCGCCTCGCCTCGCCTCGCCTCGCCTTGCCGCACCGCGCCGCGCCGCGTGGACCCGCGCTCTCCAAACACTACCGCGCGCCACCACTAAAAATAACCCGCAGCTCGCGATGTTGAGCGCTAATTCCCAAACAGCGATGCACGGACTACCGGCGAACCGCGCGCGCTCCATATGGTCTCTGGCGGTTTTATCGAGAGCAAAAACTCAGCGGAAGGAGCCTTCGTAAAAACGATTTGCTTCGGTGCGCTGAGTAAATCTAGAGGTATTTTCAGCTCGAAAATGTTTTGCGTTTGTATGAATTTCCGCTAGAACGATCGCTTGTATTTGTTAAAAAAATTACCCTTATTTCGTCATTAGGAGGTGCTTTCGTACATTTCCCGAGGGCAGAAAAAAATAATGCTGACAGTTTCACATATTTCTCACAAATAGTATTTTTCTATGTCAGTGTTACTTTGAGCACAGAGTTCGAGTATTCATAATACAGTACATTTGCACGTTTTTTACTCTCATCATGTACTCCGATTTATTGAGTAAATTCGTAATTTCATTTTTGTTCATTGTTTTCTTGAAATGTTAAAGATATGTAAAATAAATAATAAAAAGTATATTTATTTTCTAAACAGGGATCTATAAATAATATTAATGTACGTAATATTTTGATTGTAAAGACGATTTTATTTACTATCATATCTGCTTATGTGGATAAATTTATATCCTGGATTCTACCAGAGTACTATGGTATTTTGGTTAGTGTGTGTGTGTTCAGTATATGCTGTACAAAAAGCTATTATTGATCTGTTTAACATAGTTTTCAAATTAATTTCACTCAATATTGTTAATGTATTTTAAATATATCTGAAATATGCTTGAGTGAATAAAAGCATTATTCTGTTATACGTTACTTATCTTTCAACATTATTTTACACGGTGTTGAAAAATGCTTAGATGAAACGTATCTAATTCCTTTCAGACTTCTGATATTTAGTTGAAAGTGCTAGACATAATCCTTCTGAAGGGTTCGAGATTGCCCTCTTCTGGAGGTTCTAGTTACGACTCCAGTTCGCTTTATCACGTCCCTGTCGTACTCCTAGTCCTTTCCTAATTAGGAGTGATATTGTATGTCATCTCCATTAGATATCGTAGAAAGGAACGTTCCTTTCACATCATTAGGATTTTAAGGGTTTTTCTAAAAAAAAAAACAACCTATTCCATTATTTCGTTCATTGAAGGAGCAGTCACGTTGCCTGATTTCCACTCCATTTCTCCTAACGAGCAGAGATACCTTTTTACATCGCTTCCTTCCTTTTACGGTGG
Organism: Acheta domesticus; assembly: GCA_031308135.1. Taxonomy (NCBI): domain Eukaryota; kingdom Metazoa; phylum Arthropoda; class Insecta; order Orthoptera; family Gryllidae; genus Acheta; species Acheta domesticus. Next base: position 130,223,227 of record JAHLJT010009419.1, read on the forward strand.
AAGAACCTCGCAGGCAATTACAGTAACAACTTCAGATGCTTCCCTTAGTTGATATGTTTCAATTAGAGTTCCAAGATACTTTGTGGGAGATGGGCAGGGACAGTTTATAAATCTATTAGACAGGTAGGAATACACTGCATAACAAGTCAAATTCATCGCTTTACAATCTTACAGAAATCATGCTCTGTTCAATCTACCTGCAGTACACACTTCGCAAAGTAAACTGCAAATCATACATAATTTTTGAACTATGGTTGCTCAACAATTACTGGCCATTTTTAACAAAAGATTGATTAAGGTGTGTCACTTCCAGTTTTTTCTAAAAAAATCAATTTCTTATAAAATGTTACCTTTTTATCATTCCTCACTATTCTTTAATCGATAAACTCACGTTTTTCCGAAGGTTTCCTGAGATATTTTTGTATACTATATTTCTTTAAATAATAAAGATAATCCCTCCTGTTGCTCGCTTTCGTACAAGCGTCACAATAACTATTTTATATCACGCAAGTAAATGTAAAAAAATATAGTTTGTAAGTTCAAAGTGTTTAAAGTCCTTCAGTTAGAACACGTGCAATGTCCTAAAATCTCTACCTCTTAACTTTGAGGGTTCTTTCAGAATGAGGTAAAATACACAAGTGCATTTTTGTATTCATGATGGGCCTACTAAGCAGCCCTAAATTTTGATATTACTTTCTGAAAATGTTTGAAAGTGAATACTGAGTGTTGTTGTTACTTATAAGGATTGATAATATTTCTTATAATATTTGCATTTGAAATAAAATCTTTGAACTTTTCAAGAATTTGTATTTTCTTTTCATTCTTACGTAACTGAGAGGACAATAGTTTTGGAATTATTGTTCGTTTCATATTGCGTTTCTCTATTTCAAGCAGCCTGGTACTTATATCTTTTATCTGTCCAAAATTATAGCCTGATATATACGTAATTACTGGAGGAACTAAAGTGATTTGGCACCCCATGTATTGTTGCTATCACCTTAAAGAGAAATGTCAATTCTAGTAGCTACTGCTGCGTTAGCAGCGCTGTCAACGTAGAATTTTAGCACCTTTTTCCGCAATGGTTTATTGATTTCTTCTCTCTTTAATATATATTTTATTTCTGTATGAATAACTCGATATTGACTGCTAATCAAATCAGTAGTGCTGCGAGAATGTAATTTCCACGTTCACGTGGTGGCGGTCCTAACCGACACAACGTGGAGGCGGCGGTGGAGCGCGTGTCCCCTGACACGGCAGTGGCGGTGCTCGAGGCGGTTCGCTTCCCGCAAGCAGCACTGGGCCCACCACCACCCAACCTCCTCCCCCGCTCCGCCCAGCCCCCGCCCAGCCCCCGAGCCCCTCCCTCCCCCGCCCCTCCCCGCTCCGCCTCGCCATGCCTCCGCCACCGCCACCGCCACCGCCGCCATCGCTACCGCCACCGCCACCGCCGCCACCGCCACCGCTGCCACCGCCACCGCCACCGCCACCACCCAACCTCCTCCCCCGCTCCGCCCAGCCCCCGCCCAGCCCCGCCCCGGCCCCCGCCCAGCCCCCGAGCCCCTCCCTCCCCCGCCCCTCCCCGCTCCACCCCGCCACACCACGCCACGCCTCGCCACGCCTCCGCCACCGCCACCGCCACCGCCACCGCCACAGCCACCACCCAACATCCCTGAATATCCAGAGGGTGTTGCACCACCCCGCTCCCGAGGGCGCCAGCGTGTCTCGCCGCGAGGGGCGTGTTGACTCGGCTAATAGGCGCCGCGCGCCGTCGCCAATTGACATGCAAATGCCCTCGCCTCGGCTCTGCTGCCAAGAGCCGCCACTCGCTCAGGTTGACGACGCGACGCCTGCGTAGGTGTCGGAGTGGCCTCCTCCACCCCCTCTCCCGTCGTTAAATTGCGTTGGGTCGGGGAAGGGCAACGGATCAAATATGGCCACTAACCGCTTAAGTAAAAGTAGGAAAACCCAATAAGAAAGATTCCTGTACGACAAGCTGCTGGTTTTTCAAGCAGTACAGCTTCTTTTCGGGCCAATTGTAAGAACTAATTGATTATGAATCTTAATTTTTTCCGTGTTGAATTGAATTAACACGCCATTTAATTGAGAAGTTGGGGCACCTAGTTTTTTTTCTATGAATTCGAATTTGGGAAAATTGCAATAATTCACGGAGTTCACTAAGCAAAATGTTTCGTGACTTCATGATCTTCTATACTGCTTTGGAATCACGACCGTGAGAAAACTTCATCATTTCACTATCCTAATTCAACAATCTGTAAAAAATGTGCAAATGAAGAAGTGCCGAATGGGCTTCTTGCATTAAGAAAATTTAATACAGGGTGCCTCACATGTCACTTTTTGACTTCAGTTCATTATTACATTTTATAAGATTGTTGATCAAGTACACTTTAGAAACAACTGTTCAATTTTGTAATAATATTGAATTATAAATCGAATTCATGGGACCATTACACATATTTTCAATAATTCCTTATAAAAAATAAAGAAGTTTCATTTTGGAACCCAACGTCTAACTTTTCTGGCTACCCTCTTTAGGAGTGAAGATACTTATCGAAAACGTAATGGAATGTCCAAGCAATTATTACGATATAAGAAACTGAGCATGTCTCGTGAGGCACCCGATCAGGGTTTTATAACTAGGATAGGACGTTGTTCTGATCTAGGATACGTCCTTTCCAAGTTACGCAGAGTAAGGCCGAGTTTTCGAACTTCGCCGAGATTGATGAGTTGTAGATACCGTGCGCACTTCCTGTTCCTTCTCTCACTTTATCGAAATAATGCTAGGGAAACCTCGGAAGTCCCGTGACGAACAACCACAAAAGCGAAGGGGAGACCTTTGCCCCGCAGAGCAATGGTCAGTGGCCACATTTGTCACTTTCCCTTCCGGAGGACGCGACGATCGCTTCGCTGCCTCTGCCATCGCCATTGATTCCGCCTCCACCGCTACCGCCACCCCACCGCCTGACCCACTGAGTCCTCCACCTTCACCGCCTCCGTCACCATATCCACCTCCACTACCGCCATCCCCTCTGCCACCACTACCTCCATCACTGCCACTGCCTCTATCCTCTACCTCCAACTCCGCTACCGCCTCCACCACCACCACCACCAACACCCCACCCCCACCCCATCCCTACACCACCCCCACCCCCACCTCCACCTTCATCACCAACTCCACCCTCACCACACCACCACCACCACCACCACCACCACCACTACCTCCAACGTCACCATCTCCACCATCACCTCCGTCAGCGCCTCCACCTGCAACTCCGCTACTGCCTCCGCCACCACCACCTTCGTCACCTTCAACGCTACCACCTCCACCACCATCGCCGTCACGGCCTCTTGCGCTTTCGGATGTTCCCGCGGGGGAGAGGTCGCGCTGGGGGCGCGCCGGGTCGCGGCGTGCGCCACGCGGCGCCGGGGAAATTCGCGTGGTCTACTCTGCCCCGGAGACAGTGCCTGCGCGGGAGGATGACCCGCTGTTGATTTTATATTAAGTTCACTCGTGGGGAAAAAATACATGGTCGAATCGGAAACAAATATGAGCGATGGTGCTAGGAAATTGGACTGCGGTCGTTGCCAAATGTCGTTCTGAGAATTAATTCAGTATAGTGTTGACAATATTTTAGAAATTCCGATGAGTTTATCGAAAAAGGTAATTAAAATATAAATTGGAGTACATTTTGTGAAAATTCCAATACAATGTGGAATTATGATGCGGTTTATGAAATTACTTTTACAGAAAGATTTAATTGACTAATGAATATGAAATAGTTGGTTAAATTAGATAAATTTCTTTGGTAGGGATCGTTAAAAAATAATAAAATTGCAGGTTATAATAATAAAATGCAGGCTCTGTCAAAAAATAATGAACATTTTCGTTTTTTTTTATGAGAGAATGATGTCACCTACCACTTCTAAATACTTATAACCATATTATTGGCGTTCCATTCTTCCGAACACAATTAACTTCCCAATTGTGATCTAACAATCAAGAGTCGGTGGCGCGGGTCAGGGTCGGAGTCGGGGCGGAGACGAGGGTCGCAAGCGGAGGCGCGGATCAGAGTTGGAAGCCAAGGGGCGGATCGGAGTCGGAGGCGTGGATCGGAGTCTTAGGCTCGAGTCGGTGGGCGTGACGCAGCGGTGCGGCGCACAGTGTGTAATTTTGACGATATAGGAGGAAAAAATTAATAACTCTCTTTGAAATGAATTTCTCGTAGTTTTTGGAGATCTGTTGTGTAAATAATGTCCAAATAAACAAATCTGCTTGTAAAACTTAAATTTTTACAAAATATTTTGTAAAATATTTAGGAAATTTGAATACTTTCATTAGCCCTCATGACAATATACGTTTTTCAAACGCTGAATTTGTTTAACTCTATTGGACATAATATTTCAATTTTACAAAACATACTATGCAAGAAAAATGAAATGAAAGTATACAAAAATAAAAAGCCGAAAATGAAAAAATGAAAACAAAAATTAAGTGAGAGGAATGTACAACAAATATTTACAAATTAGTTTGAAACACTACACGCGTATTCTTCTGATGGTGATTTTTCTAAATATGCCGTCTCGTTTTTGCCGTATTCCTTCATTCTAATAACGCGAAAAGTTCATGTTTCACTTTTTTGGGTGCAGTTATAGTTTTGGCGCTTATGCTCGACTTGAATGGATCTGAGCTAATAAGCAGCCGGTGAAGCAAATTCATATTTGCGTTTGCTCTTGACGTTTTTCTAGTTCTTTTTCGCCACTTTCGCTTTATTTTCTTCTACTCTCACTTGCCATGTTCGTATTTCTGAACGATAAGAAATGTGCAAAATGCACTCAAGATGTGTACATACTGTGCGTGTACATATTGGCGGGTTGAAATATTGATATCCATCCTCAAAGCAAGTGAAAATGATGCAGGCTTTTGAAGAATGGATCTTAGAGCTTTGTTAATTGTAATTCTCTTATTCGAAGAGGCTTCACGGAGCTCCTTATCTATAGCTGCCACATATCTTTTTGTCATACTTCCTTAGTTTGATTTCAATAGCTATGGATAACTTTTCTGAGCTAGTAGTGTCTACAAAAGGTTTCAATTGTATGGTTTTAGCTTTAATCCCACAAGATTCATTAGGTCTTCTAGCTCTATTAATTTTTACATTTATTTGTGATGGATCTGGGACTGCCTTTAACATTAAATCAGGAAAGGTAAGAGTTTCTTGTAGCCAGGACGAATTATATTTCAAGAACAACTTTTTACTTCTTATGGAGTTTTGCAATCCGATTTCAACTTTTTGACAAATACATCTAACGTAAGACTTAATTTTGTCCAAAAATGCTTTGTGAGGCTCTATAAATCCTAATTCACGTAAGAAAACATTTAATACAGCTTCAGATCTCTTATCAATTGAATTTTTTACTCATATATCAAATAATAACCTGCGAGTAACTTGAAGATCCTTTCTGTAAAAATGTATATATAATTCAGATAAGCAGGTATAAGCAGCTAGTCTTTTCACGATTAAGAACCCAAAAGTACTAGTTTTAAAATGTATACGGCCAGGAAGGTGTATAATGGTGTATAATACACTAAAACTCTAATTGAATTTAGAGAACGTATAATACATTCAATATAAATCGCTCACCTTTTCTATTAACGTTTTTAGGCACATCAAAAATAAATACTTAAATTTTATCCCCATAAAAATAATCGTAAAAGCATGTAGATTACTAATAGTAAGACCCACAAATCACAGAATGAGACGAATAGGGTATTCCTACCAAGAGAACTTTACGGACTGAAAAGGACCATTCGGAGCTGAGCGCTGGTGGAGCGGCGATGGACGTCTTTGGACATGCACCATGGGGTCCTTGTGACCTTCAAGAGAAAACTAACAACGTTTCCACATAGTTCAGACATACTACTACACAGAAATATAACCATTTTGCTATTTCAATTCAGTCGAAAATTGAATTTTTTCCAGCTAGTTGGCCAAAATTACACACTGTGGCGTCTCGCTCGTGCCCGCGCTTCTCCGCTCCATCGCGCTTCCCCGTGCGCCGCTGCGCCGCAGCGTTTCTTCCGCTCTCACCCGGCGACTCCGCGCGAGGGGGTTCAGCGCTTCTTCCTTAGGCGGGGGCCCCTAACCTTTTTCAGCTGACAACACACTACAGTCCCCGGCTGGCCAACCGCCAGGAAAAGTTGAAGAATCACGGAAGTCAGAAAATTTGCTCATCGTGGGATAACTCGTAGAATTGTTGGTTTTTGGCGAGGAGAGAGTGAAGTTTGCTGCTGTGATACTTTTTTAAGAAAAGGTCGTTGGATGTGAATGAAGAAGCTTATCGATAGCAAAAGTGAAGACTCTGTTCCCTGCAAAATGTGCGATATAATATGTGTCATTGCGCCAGCTCCTTGAATGTTTATTTTAAAGCTTACCTTTTTCGTAAATTGAAGAATCTACCAATCTTATTCTCCGTAAACTTCTGTACAGAAGTTTGACATGCTGACATTTTTACTGTGTTCTTTCAACTGTTTTTGATTACTTTCGATTGTTAATAACATGTTCTGTCTTTTTCAGGTAATATGACATTGTTGAACGAACTTATTGTTGGCGTATTGGTGAGTCTAATAACATAATTTCATTGTACATTTGGCTATGGATTTATCAAACTTCCATTCAACGTGTGTTTGCGACAAATACCTGTATCTGAATTGTCAGTATCCCCCTCTTCATTTTTTTTATTTGATAAATCTAAAACAATATAGTGTGTTGATAAAGGTTAATATGATAAAGGTTAACAACGCTTACATAGTGTCTGAAAACTAATCAAGGTTCCACTTCACTTTTTTCCCCATGTACTTGAGCAAATCAGAGACAACCAGATTAAAAAACATTAAGAAGAACTAGTATATCTTCTAACGTTTTTGATAAAATTACCATTCTTTGTAATATGGAATCATATTTTTTTTCATCGTTTAGGATTATTTTTCAAAAACAAATGTGAACAAAATATCTCCGACATCGCTGTCCGTATTTGCAGTCCGTCCAAGTCGACTTTCCCTGTAACCTCTCCTGACCTGTGTCCGAGAGAATGTCCGACTCTCGGAGGAAGGCGCATGTAGTTACTGGTGGTAATGCGGCGGAGGTTTTTGTCACGTTATTGCATTTCCCTACAAGAGATTGTCACCTTTGCTTCAGCGCTTTAGAGGTATGACTGGGAAAATTAGTATGCTTTCCCTCTTAGGGTCTGAGTGGGCGAGGTGACTCGTGTAGAAATGTGCTATTTATAGTCGCATGACGTATTAAATTTTGTTTCTTAGTTACAATTGTCACAATACGTCATTCACATAATTAGTGTGATCGTCTTATATATCGTATTCTCAGAATAACTACGTTTGTATGTGACGTCCAAGAATGGTCAGGCAAAATTTCCTGAGAGAATTCTGTAAATTTGGATGCGTCTAATATATACAATTTAGTCATATTGTTCAGAAAATATTTTCTACAAGTTCGATTTGAAAACAGTTTTAATATGTTATAGTTCATACAATAGAGATTTTTAGCATGCGAAATAGTAATTTAAGCACCAAGAGCATTATAAGGTACTAATGATCGAGCGGTGGGCTTTGTCTTGAGAGCTTTTTGTCGCGATCATTAGAACTAGTTAACGCCCGTGGTACATATAAGATTATATTTTTACCTAATTAAATGATTCGGGTTTAATAATTTACTTAATAACTAGAAGTTAACATCACTCGGTTTGTCCTTTCATATTTCTCTTCCATAATTCCCTTCAATGGAAAGCATCATTGAACGGTTTTCATATTTCCTTCATAACCAAGAGCCTCTCGATCCAAGTAAGTTATGCAGTGTATATGAAGCTCCATATCGAATGTGATAACAAGCAATAACGTATCAATAAAAATACACATTATTTTCGTCAAAAATGAGAAATAGAACCCTCTCGTTTTGAGGTCGCAATATATGTAATTTATGGTATGTGTATTCCTACCTAAATTTGTTTCTTTGTACTGTTGACTGCAAGTTTAACTTTAGATTTGGTGTATCTACAAATTACTGTAGAAATATGAAACTCGTTGTTTTCTTCAACATGTTAGCTTTTTCAGAATGCAATTGAATGGTTTCATTTTGAATGTTTTCATTTAACAAGAAAACACATTTTAGTACGCACCTTTTATTTGTTTTCAATGTGCTTTGATATACGCGAAATCTGTGTCTCAATTCTGAAAGTAACAATTTGTTGTATTTAGTTCTACGTTTACTTTGTTTTAATATTTCGATTTAACTATAACTTTATTTTAAGGTAGTGCCGAGTATTGTATTTCATGAAGTAGCACATCATGCAACAGACACGATTCTGTCGTAGCTTGCTGTCCTAGGTAGTCCTTACAACTAGTATTTACTTCTCACAGATGGTCAAATTTCACTCCAAAATATTGTCCTTAAGCATCCTATTCCTAAATGCAAATCTCAATTTGTGAGCATATTATAAGTTAACATAAAATAATGACTTCTCGCTAATACGTTAATAATATATTCTGAAAAGGCATTATTGAAAATCGGAAGAGGCAGTAGTTTGAATTTCCTACGTACGTCAGAGAGATTTATAATGAATGTGGATGATTTGTAATTAATTAAAATATATAAAAACAGGCTATTCGTGTTTCACTAGCTAAAAAGTGCATAATGGAATTGCATGTGTATTTTCGTTATTTCCAACAACAAAAAAATTGTAAAGCGCAGATATGCACCTTTAGATTTTGTCCAATATATCGGAGGTACCCAAGCGTTCTGGGAAGTTTCTAAAATTATGGTATGCAACGACGTACGCGAACAGCAAAACTAAAGGGGCTAGAAACGCTAGCTCATTCTGGGAACTGCATAGAACCGAATGAATGAAGCGGCATTTGGTCTCCCGCCACACAATAGCACGTGCGAGCGCTGGAAACAACGCCACGCGACAGGCTGTCCCCCTCCCAAACCCCCCATTCCCCCCCATTCCCCCCCATCCCCCCATCCGCCCCCCCCCCTACGCTTCGTCACGCTTCACATCGCTGCCTCTCCGCAGTCTGCCTTTCACCAGTACCGAGAATTTCAAAGGACCAATATCACCTCCCCCCAACACTCACACGCACACTGTGTGAAGGCAATTCCTAGAGCTTCCGACGTGGGTTGATATCGGGTCTATGATAATTAGTTTTCCTGGTAGTGTCAATGTTACCATAGGGCGGTAATGTTGGTATTTTCGTAGTTTCTACGTTGTTGCAGTTTTCGAACTTTACTTGCAATAAACCTCAAACGCAAGGTCTTTGTCTGATACGTAAATAGCAAACCTTTATACCCGAAAGTGAACTTTATTTTCACAAAGCAAGTGACATAAATGTAGCTAAACAAGCCCCCTTGTAATCATCGTCGTGTTCTCATTCCTAGAACGGTGACGTTTCATACTATTTTTACGACTGCCCCAGAATCATCGACAGTTATTACTTCGCTACCTTGAGTGTTTCATCCTCAATCATACCATTACATAATTGTCATCATCGTCATCATCATCGTAATCAATCGAATTATGATGGAAAATGATAACAGAAACTGTAATTATTTTCTTTGTTATGTGCAGTTACTAAAATAGAAACACAATCATTTTAAAATTCATAGAATACACGATATAACTTTTCGGCGGACACTCTGTGCTGCCTTTGTGCTTTTATTGTTCTAAAATGGGATACGGCTATTTGAAATGGCTTCAGTACTCCCACTTCGCAATATTCTAAACGAAACGCATAAATTTCCGTTCCGTTGCCTTGTCCTTATCAGTCGTAAAGAATATTTTAAAATAAAAAAAATCTGACTGCAGTACTCCGTGCTCTGCAGCACCCACTCGTGTATGTATTATTAGTATTCCAAACGCACATTTTACTTATTCAGATTGTTCGTTTACATGTTTTTTGGATCACTGTAAGCTAAATCAAAGATGTTGATAGTTGTTTTTTTGTGAATTTTGTCCTATTACTAGTGGTCCCATTTTTGTTTTTCTTTGCTGAAGGGCTGAAACAGACGAAGAAATCAGGCATCTTGAGTTACTGGAAACGGGTAGATAAAAACCAATTGTGGCTTTTCTACAATTTAAGGACTGTAACTTTCTTTTAATTAATTTTTCTATTTAATAATAATTTTCTAGTTAATTTTTTCTTTGTTATATTTTGTTTTATAAGATTTTCTGAAACAATGTGTTAATTATTTTTCTATATCTAAAACTAGCCATATTTCTGTGATTTATAAAATATATTCACATTAAAAATGTAATGAGTAGTTGTAAGGTTTCATTCTTCCTTCTTCAATTAAATAATAGAAGTTTTGAGGATGCAAAAGACTGTTTTCTCGAGGCAGCTTACAGTGCTCCTACGCGCCCGCTTATGTGAGTAAAATAGGCGCGCCCATCGGAAGGATAAACATTGTATAGGGTAATTGTATGGTAAATGAAAATGTATCGCAGAATGTCGGGAAATTCCAAATGTGTAAATTAATATTTCATCAACAATAGAGCTAGTAATGACCTTTTTTTGTAAAAAACGGAATGCACTTATGTATTGTATACTTTTACATTGATTCACAAAGTATTTTTTTATAATAATCAGATTCGGCAGATGCAATCCAGTTGTGGTCAATACTCTTATACTCAACTCGTTTACCGCTTCGACTGGTACTATCTTGCTACTTTGGTCTTGCCGCTATCTCCCAAAATGTAATGTGAAGGTCCCTTTTGATGACACGAGCTGTAATGCGGAGATAATAGTGAGTAGTTGTCGGTCAAATTTTGATCGTAAATAGTTCACCATGAGTATATCCACTGTTCAGGTGGTGAATGAGAAATTACGTAATATATACAGAATCTGCAGTCAGTCAGCGGATTGACCAAGTTAATCTGTTAATACTGTATGGGCGGATCTCCCGCTTTGTAAACTGTCTTTGATGATGAGCATCCTGTACAACTTGAAATTGATATAATTTTCGGTAAGAAATGTAATGAGCTAAGTGCTATGATGGGAGGGATTAATTTAATTGTTTGTTGAGTTGGACGTTGGAGATACGCCAGGGTGCATGGGAGGCCAGACTGAGAAAGTGGTATTGAATGATCTACAATATGTTGATAATATTTGAAACGTTAATCCAAATGAGGCATGCATAAATCATTAGGGGTAAAATTATTGTTTTATAGAGGGTGAAGGCAATATTTAGAGAGTTTCCTGTTGCCGAAGTGACTTCAGTTAATGTGCATGTATAGCGACAATTTAGTAGTTAGAGTTAACTGACTACACTGCGGTGGAATCTGGAGGTAAGATATCCCTTGTATTTGAATAACAATTTACCATAGTAATTTGATGCGCAGGAAAACAGTTTCAGATTTAACTCCATTTGATTGTAGTTCCCTACTTTTGCGGCCACCATGAAATAATAATGTCGACTGAAAGGCGAATGATGATGAATAATAATTGTGAAGCTGACGTAAGAAATGACACAAGATATAATGCAATCCTTCTGCCGCGACCTCGTTTTGTACACCCAAATTCCACCTAGAATAACATGAAGTTGGACCGTTGCATCCAAAGATGAAAGGGTAACGCATTGACGGCTGAGTCACATATCCCCTTCTATTCCTGCTTATTTAACTGCAAAATGTGTGTGTTTAGAAAATGGTCTCCTTGGTGTTTAGAGGTGAACTTCCACATTCTAAACCTTATCTGCCCAGGCTGCATCTTATCCCAAAAGTCATAAACAAAATATTTAATTAAGAGAGAGCGTTCTGAAGTGAGTGGCATTTTGTACCAAGAGAGGAAATTTAAAAATGTTAATATGCTTGAAACACTTGCTCTCGTAGATATCTCAATATCAGTAGAGATGGTGAAATGTTCTTAGTTATTGTTTATACTTATCACTGATAACATCATGAAAACAATACAACGTAAAGAACTTGAACAACTAGATTTCCTTTCTTCACACCGTCATGCACACGTTGACACTTTCCCGCATAGTAATTCACTAATTATTTTAATAAGAAACATTCTTATCTCATATAATAGATCATTAAGGAGATAATACATCTTCTTATTTCATCAATGTATAATGGTCTCATATATTCAAATCGTTCTAAGTATTAACGAAATCAGGAATCGATTCGTAGTCTCTTGGATTTCGCACAGTTGCTTATTGATTTTTAGGAAGAATTATGAACCATTTAAAAAATTGAAATACACGTTTTATACAATAATGGAAAACATTTGCTTTACGGAACACATTTCTGACGTGTTTGCTATTCCAACGAGGTGATAGAGGGATGTTGGGTCCTGTTATACTTCTATACGTTATACCTGTTATACTTCTATGCGATAGTCTTTGGAGACACTAGTAGTTAATACCTTAGAAGAGCAAATTTTTCTTGCCTCTTTTGTAAACTTTTTGTTTCCAAGTCTCAAAATTGGAAATCCTCTCTGCATCGGTTCTGAATTAGCGAATATGACGTACATGTATGAAGATTGGACCGCTTCAACCTTAAGTTTTAGATTGCATTGACTAAATAATACTTTATACTCACACTTTTTGGTACTAATTTTGTTGCATTATGAAACAAAACTCACACTTTAATTCATTCCGTCTATTTCTCAAAACTGTGACGTACGAGATGAATCTTCAGCGATGAAAATCTTTACCTTAACCAAGGAATATTGCATGGTGGTATAGACCGAATCATATAGCTTTCAAATACCATAATCTAATTTGTAGACTGTCGTGATACATGTACAGAAATGATATGAATTCTCTTTTATTTGTCATTGATATTTACAATAATTCTTCGTTTAAAACTCGGGGAGACTGTTTAGTGACAATCATGGTTTCCTTTTCAGAACGTATTAGAGAATTTAAGAGTTCTATTTAAGGAAAAGTCATTTCACTTCATGTCTTGCAAGCGTGAATATGTTTACATGTAAAACTAGTAAAAACATTTGGAATAATGTAGTAATTGTACATCGCGGGATAGCAGTTCGCAGAAATACATACATGCAGCAGCACTGAATGTACGTAATTCATTGTTATTTCGTTTGACCTAGTTTTCATTTTATGCGCCATATCTGCACATCTTCACATTTTGTATTCAGCCCTTTTGTAGGATCTTAAAGGAATATCTGATTGCGCTACAACCCCTGTTGGGATGAAGCTCCGTCTGAAGCTTGGGGTCAAGCTCCGGAATCTGTGAACTCGCTCTACTGCCCGAGTCTTTCAAAGTACTGAGAAATGATCCACATGATTTCGGATTCCGAGTGTGCTTATCGCATTCCCATGGGGGATGTGTCCGTTGGTTAGATACTACACCATCATACATCAGGAAATTCTCCGAGGAAATTAGTGAAACTACTAATCACAGCACCCAGACTATCACTTTGACCCAGGCCGTGGGTTCGTCAAACCCAAATACCTTGTGCCTAAAATGCACCACGTCAAGGTATACACGTCCATTTTATTAACTAAGTACTGGAAGAATTCAGGAAGATCTCCCGTAATACTAGCTTTTCTGTACAAATCTGCATCCAAGCAGCCTCGCTCAATATATTGAAATCACGGAATCCATCTACTGAAACAGCTGCATGCTTAAACAAGAGCAATTTCCAAATCCGAGCTGAACGGGAGAAATACTAAAATGCTAACACACCCACCTGCTACAATCGAAATTTTCTCCATATAAACCAAAAACCTTCGGTTTTTGACATTCCTCGCAATACATGGAAGACGGCAAACCGCATACGAACTGACATGGAAGATGCGCGGCTTCCTTCTTCAAATGGGACGTGGTACAGTGTCCAGACTGTGAGTGTAATGCCCTCCAGACCGTGCGTGTCTGAGTGGAGAATTGTGAACTCACACCCTATCGTGGGGATCCTGCGGATTTCCTACCTCTGACACCGTCGCGACGGTGGTGGAATGGCTTCAGGAGCTGGACGTGCCCGTCTATGGAATAGCCATTTATTGCACCCCTCTGAAGACAGTTTTTTGTTGTTGTGATGTCACATTATGATGTTTTGGACTGCATCTGTTATATTCTGAGCCGTGTGCTTTTGTCATAAATAAATAAATCATTAACTAGTTTATAGGTGATGATCCTACTTTCCCCACTACCTCTCCAGAGTCGCTCACGATCTCCTCTCTCGCGCACCCCAGTTGCCCCATTCAAGGGCATTCCCCATTCCTTGGCAGCAACAAAACCCTCTCGGGCTATGCAGAGCAGCCAACTGACGGCCGACTAATAAATGTAAACAGTGCCGACATTGATTAGCTATCCTTTAGCGCCATCCATTCGGGCTTGACAGGCCTGCATTACCGGCCGCGGAACTTGGAAAGAGCGTCCGACGTGCGCCGGATAGAAGTGAATATAATGGCAGAGCGAGCGGAGTGAAAGACTGGAGCTTCCGAAACAATGCAAATGAAGTGAGAAGGCAGAGCCGTGGGGGAAGAATTTGCACGGAAGAGAGACGGGAGCGGTGAGCGGTGATGCGACGGCGGAGGCGGTGCCGGAGGCGGCGCCGCGCCGCGCCGCGGCGGCGAGAAATAAACCTCGGAAGGGAAGGCGTGCCGCGGCGCGGCGCGGCGCGGCGCGGCGCGGCCGCCAAAGAGGAATGGCCTTCATAAAGTACAATTCCGAGAAAGGGTGCTGATGTAGGGTGCTGCCGTGGTTTTTAAGCTCGGCCAGGTTTTCTCCCTTCCAATGGAACTCCCGGGAGAGATTAAGGAGGGATGGGGGAGAGCGACGCGGGAGAAAAATGGAAATGCACTCGCGGTTGAGGCGAGCGAAGTAAGATCGCAGGAGCAAAATTAAGAGAAAACGTACGAATTAACATTGTTAAGGTGCCGGTAGGTAGTTTCCAATCCCTGTGATTATGCGTAAAATTCAAAAGAATGGTAATTTGCTTGAAGTTTGCAACACAATCTGAAATAAAATGATAATCAAATAAAATGGCATTTGGGGAGAGAGTGAATATGACTATCAGTAGAGTCATGTGATGAAATGAATGTTAACGAAATTAAAATGCAAATATCTTGGTATGGGCAGGATAGAGATATGCAAATGAAGTGGATAAACTAAATTTGTGTTTGACACACCAAGTGTTTGACAGTGACTGCAAAAATGTTAGATCACAATGGTAAGATTAGAAAATAGATTGAAAGGTAAGGGTTTTCTTTGGAATGATACTTAAGATATAATGATAACACAAGGTACATATTATACGAAGCAATAGTAAAGACATTAACAAAGTAATATAAGTTAGAACTCTGTTTTAATAAGTCTCCACGAAATACGTAAGATGTATAACTGTTTAATTGGTGAAATACAATACCTCAAGGTCAAAAAATAGTTATAAATGCCGGCAAATAAAAAAGAGAATAACGTTGAATAAAATAAAACAAATTTTTTCACAGTCCGGTCGCTTCCGGTATGCTTTGCAATTCGATGTAGAGGTACACTTTAAAAGCATGAAACGATATCACCTACGAGAAAAACGACGTCAAAAAACGATCCGATTCTTTAAAAAAAATTAAAACGGCATAAATGACTCGTCATCACGCTGCCCCAAAGCGTCGAAGGGTGATGATGTCGACGCGGGGGTGGAGACATGAGCGAGTCGCGCCAGAACGCCTCTCTTGGAACAGAGAGCGCTGGGGGCAGTTTTTCGCGCGCACGTCGACGGAATAGCGTTCCTCCGGCCCGGAAGGCGATTGCGAACCGTGATGGTACCCGCGTGGAGGCTGCCGTTTTCAGAGCTGCTCCCCCTGATGTTTATGGCCGAGCCGAAAGAGTTTCTTCTTCGTCGTTCGTCGTCCCCGTCGTCCTTCAGCGTTCTGACCCGGAAACGAGAGAAATGCAATTTCGCTGACGGGTGGGGCTGCGTCTTGTGATGGAATTTGAACATTTCTTTTCAAGAGATATCAAAAGAAATCCGGAAACAATAAAGCGTTAATGGTGGACGATGTTCTTCGGAAATCTTGGAAGCACGTTTCTTCCATAAATACAGAACACATAATGGCCGTAATACATGTAATCTACTTGATTGTGTTCAAGAAAAAGTTCTCAAGAAATTCGTAAATCTTTTTCAGTTTTAGAGAAATTCTGTTATGTAATTTAAGACATACTAAAATTTTATTTTATACATAGTTGCAGTAGTTCATTTAATTTATCTTTCATACACATGTATAAATTTTGTGGTTTTTTTTTTTTTGTAATTACAAAGATTCAGAGATTTATGTTCACCAAAACGCCAATTTCAATATACTATTTTATTAGGGAACTTTTGTTCACTCAGTAAAATCATATTTTTCATTCACGTTACTTCAGTTACTTAATACTCTCCAAAGAGCATGATAATTTATTATGGATTTTATTTTAGTTGCATATGTTAATGTATTTCTCAGAAACTTTAAATTTGTAAGCAAGAACAAAATATAATTTTAACCCTGGTATGTTTAGTTAAAGAAAAGAAATAAAATCTCACTACTTCTCAGTTCCGAATACATTTCGGCAGTTGCGCGAATAGTTACAATTCTATGGACATTGTATGCGATTATTTGGGTGTGCATCTGATATGTACACTGAAAGATTATATCAGTTACTGACAGTTTCTGGCGAACTGCGCGTTCAATGACTCGCTGCATTGTTGCCAATTCTTGTCAGATTTGTATATTCTCATATTTCTTCACTGTCCCGCATTCATTTGGGTTGCGAACATTGGTTTGTCGTATTTGTATTTTCTGTTAACCTGCTACATTATAGTTTCTTATTCATAGTAAAAAGTATAATTTTATTAGTTGATGTTGTGGATTAGTTACTTCTACAAGAGACACATTACTTTGATCAATCAGATCGTTTTTTTAGGACCAAAAGGAACCAAAGTAGTTTGGGTAGTGATATTTTACCTCACTAATTCCATTACTGTCATTCTGTTACATACACTAGGGCAGTACTATTCTCGTACGATAATTCTGAAAATACTAATTATACAGAAAACAAAAACATTCCTAAAGTAAACAAATGTATCAGATATTCCAACAATGGTATTAGTGGTCCCTGTTTTATTTCCTCCACACATCCTCACACGTCAAGATCAATTACGTTTTAGCCGGACTACAAATGAAAACGCATTTGACGTCAGCAATTCTGAAACGGCGTGTTTCCCGTTCGGGGCGGGAGTGAGCCCGAAACAGCTGAAAATCTCGGAGCGCTGCTTCCTCGGCGCCGACGGCACTTCCGGGAAGGTCTGCGTGGTTCGCTCGAATGCGAGCGCCTACCCGGAGTTAAATATGGCCACGTCCCTGGAAACATCGGGAACCGGTTTCATTACTTTACACTCATGGAAACAGGCGCGAGTACATTCTCACGATCGGCGCCCACCGCCGTCATCCGCGCAGTTGAATCCCCTGGTTTCGCTTTGTTTCTGTCTCCAAGGTTAGTGAATTGCATTCTTCGGAAAATTACCTACATTTTTTTATTGTTAATGAATTTTGAATTTTTTTTGTTATTTAGTAGAGAAATAGCGATAACTGACAAGTAACGCGTAGTTTATTTTTTACTGAATGTACTGAATGAGAAGAAAGAAATGGAAAAATTACATTCACAGTCATGAAATCGAATTAATGAATAAATAGTGTCATATGGAGTGGATTCTTTGGTCTACTTCTAAATTTTTACGCCACCTGTAATAAGTAACAACTCTCACTAATATAATATAAAAATGATTGGAACAATGAAAGGACTTGAGACTTTTAGTTCAGAGAAACAATTCTCAATTACAAGAAAAAGCCTAATACAGAAATATTTTCTTATGATATTGTTGTCTTGAAAATTATTATTTAAAATTAATTTTGTTGAATAATATTTCAACGATTTTCCCCTCAAACACATTGTAAAAACTTGTTAGCATGTGACCTGAGTATGTTATATGAAAATAGGAATGTTATAAGAATGCTTTGTTAAATGAATTCAGGATATTTTGTAATGAAAAATGCTGAAATAATGAAAGAGAACTTTAAAGAATGTTTGGCATTTGCGATGCTTCTCCATCGCAATTTATTTTGGGATGCCGTAACGTGTCGCGCAGAAAAATTACAAAATTCGTACCTCTGTTTAATACCATGATATCGAACATTCGCGAGAGAATTTCAATCATTCCTATTCGATTTCTTTCCTTCCTCTTCTGTTTATATGAGGAATTTATCGATATTCAAAAAGAGGTTTACTCTTTCTTGTAATGGATCGCAACCCTTGAGTATTGCATCGTATACATTCCAACCAAGTACTTCTAATAAACCCTCTGTCAATCCTTCATTTTGTTTGTTTTTCTCTGTAAATAAATCTTCAACAAGTTCGTATCTAAATATCAGGTTTTCTATTTGCTTAAAACCATCTTGGATGATTTGTAAGTAAATTTAATAATGTAAGAAGACAGTGAGAATGTTGGAGAAAATTGATAGCCCGTACTATTCGTTCCAAGTAAATGACCCATATTTTTCGATGAAATCTGATACTTGTCTGAGCCCCGAGGTATTTATTTCCCATATTCATCACTTATTTGTAGAGTTTCATAGCTTAAATATTTAATGGATCTTTATCTTTAATTCATCTCATTCTGCTTTCTCGTATTTAAGTGGAAAGCTTAACTACTATATTTTAACTCAGTTTTTTCCATTGCAGTTTCGCCTATAATGCAGTTGACATTGTTCTTTCTGCTCTTTGAATTATACTACACATGACAACTCAAACTTCATGGTATCACTTGCCCACGTTTACCGTGTGTATTCGCTTCCCATCTCCCAACCAACCGATCTTGGTTAAGAGAGATTACTGTCAGAAAGGACCGCTTTAACAGCTACTACTTGGCCACTCCTGACAACGTAATTGCAGGTTATGTCCATGAATGCAGGTCATTTTGTCCGTGCGTTCGTTTACAGTCAGCTGATTTCTAAACAGCTTAATCACTATCTCTTGCAAAGTCATCGACCTGCATGACGTTCATTTGTTTCCCGACCTGTCAAAGTGGTCCCTTCTCAGAGTTATTCCTCTATAGCTCCCTCCGTATTAGAGACGAACGCCCCGCTTTGTAAGGTGGGTTTTCCGAGCGGCGCCTTTAGCGAGTGGCACTTTTCATGTGGACGCTCCCCAGAAGTCGCCCTTGCCCCCGCCCCCGCCCCGCCGAGCCGCGCGGGCCGAGAGATAAGCCGCGCCTCGGGGTGCACGCGCCGCTGCCTACTCCCCCTGCACAAAGGCTCGCTGCTCTGGACGCAGTGGCCAAAACCCGAATAGTTGTCGAGAAAGTGACCTGGCCATACTGTGGAGTTTTCGACACAGAAGAGCTGTAGAAAAGTTACGATAGAAAATACTGCATATCCATGAATATACATGTGTATATTCGTATGTGTATATTATATAATAATAATAAGAATAATAATAATAATAATAATAAAAGTAATAATAATGCCAATCAGTCATTTAATGCTGACATCGCTAATGGAGTAGTGCAGTAGCGATCTCAGACCAAAGGATCGCGGGTTCGATTCGCGGCTCGGGCATGGTTAGGTTGTGTGTGTCACTGTATGTTTGTGTGTGTCTATTTCATCATTCATCATCTTCATCATCATCATCATAATTTCATCACATCCCCAGGGCTAACAACCCATGGTATAAAAATGGAATCAGCATTAAATTACTGATTGCCCCCTATAGAAAAATGAAAGTGCACGTACCCCGATAATTACGTCTGAGCCCCGGTGTGATACACGTATCACGTGGCCCCATCATGGCCGATTCGCAAAATAAAGAATAATAATAATAATAATCATTATTATTATTATTATTATTATTATTTCTCTTTAAATAGAAAAACTAAGAGCAATTAGTTTAAATTAATCCAAGAAGACTTGATGATGAGCACTTCAGATTTCCAGAAAAATCCAAATCTAAAAGAGTGGCAAAAATGTCAGAAGAGAGAAAAAAGGCAACATCTGAAATAATGAAGAAATATTACAAGAACGTAAAGAAGAAAAGCACATAATAACTAATTGAATCAACGTACTCCAAAGTGAGTGATCCGAAATAATAATAATAATAATAATAATAATAATAATAATAATAATAAAAAATACAATATATAGTAATGATTATAAGTAGAATAATAAGAACGCCTTCACCCCTTTTATGTTTTCCACTGATATCCCAAGAATGACATTTAAGAAAGTACATTGAAAACTTACAATTGATAGTCACAAACGTTTTAAGGATTACACAACACGATGTTCTCCAAGCAAGATGAACTGCTCTTCCATTTCCCACGAACTAGCCAAGTTCCGCATGAAGCTATCTTCCCCTTTTTTATTCTAGCCACGCATTTCAAACAACGCAAATTTCATAGCTTTTTATCAACAAACGAAAGCTGCGATCTATTCAATATACAATGCCCTCCACTTCTAAGTATTTTTACCTCACTTGTTTAAAGCCGTTCACTGGGGGGCCGATTAGGAGGGACATCAAAATAGTTCTATTTAGAGCCTTAAAATATATGATAACAGTGCATTGTAGAGCCGAGCAAAACGCGTTTTTTTATCGATCGTTCTCGCTAGCTTACTGTCTCAGTATCATACGGGGCGCGAAATATAAACGTAGGTTCTTGTCAACAAATGGAACTTTGGCGTCGCTTAATCTCGACTGTTCTCGATAGTATATCGGCGTAGCGTGCTCTTTTCGAAATTTGTTGGTAGTTTTTGTGTTTCGCTTCTGAGATGCACAATGGGCTGTCCTACGAAAAAGACTCATTTAATACGGAACTTTAATTAATGTTAGTAATACAATTTAAACCATATTTGTTGTTGAATGTTACATCTTCCATGCTGTGGGAAGATAGTGCATCTCGTTTTAGTCGTACCAGGTTGATCTAAAGATCGAACCACAGGGAGGCTCTATGGCTCGCGAAGGTACGCGGAAGGTCAGCAAGCGTTAGAGAGATGTGGACTACGGAGTCCGCGGAGCGTTAGAGTGAGGACTACGGAGTCCGCTGTACAAAAGATTGGTGGGTGCGAGGGTGCGGTGAGGGCAGCGGGGAGGGCGGCGGCGAGACCGGCGGCGAGAGCGGAGGCGAGAGCGGTGGCGAGAGCGGAGGCGAGGGCGGGGCGAGGGCGGAGGCGGCGGCGGAGTCGAGAGCGGAGGCGACAGCGGTGGCGACAGTGGTGGCGAGAGCGGTGGCGAGAGCAGTGGTGAGAGCAGTAGCGAGAACGATGGCGAGAGCGGCGGCGAGAGAGGCAGCGAGAGCGGAGGCGAGGGCGCAGGTGAGGGCGGAGGCGAGGGCGGAGGCGAGGGCGCAGGTGAGGGCGGAGGCGAGGGCAGAGGCGAGGGCGGAGGCGAGGGCGGAGGCGAGGGCGCAGGCGAGGACGGAGGCGAGGGCGACGATGAGAGTGGAGGCGACGGCGGCGGTAAGGGCATAGCGAGGGGATAGGGGGGCGAGGGCGGGCGAGCGCTCAAAGGCCTCGCCAGCAAAGAGCGCTGGGTTTCCCGACGCGCTGCTTGCCGTGCGAGGCGACGCCTGAGACGAGGCGCATGATATACGGTCTCGCAGCGCGCACACGTCAAAGCGCGATGGACGCCTCTCCGGGCGGAGCCGCTTAAACTTTGCGCACCTGGGACTGCCTTTTATGCCAAGGAATATTTTGCCATCTCCCAGTCTCAGAGGAGGAAAACGACATATGTAGAAATTCGTGCATCAGGACTCAGCATGTAAAAAGGTTTATTGGCGTTGGAGTTGGCTTACAAATTCACGTAAGTAACCTACTCAGCATTTGTTTTCTTTGTGAACAATTTACAGTAGTAAAATTTATATCGTAACCCATTTCAAAGACGTTCCTAACATTTAATTTTGATTTTAATATTATGCTTTTTTGCAATTTTGTCTTCTCACCTTCTACGTATTATTTATTCAATCAATCTTTGTGTGATTCTGAAATTCATTCTAGAAATTGCAGAGCAAATGGTAAAAGATTTCATCAAAGACATTAAAACAATGTTGTTATTACAATTAATATCAACTTCTAAAGTGACTTCTGTAATTTAGCGGTAATTTCTATATTTCTTCTTGTTTGCAGTGATTGAAAATCAAGATATTTATTAACATTCATCGGTATTTTCTCGTACGTTTTTCAAGTACAATAATTTAGACCTCTACTTTTTAAGATATTGAGCAGTTGTGTTTTCTTTAATGCGGTTCTACTAAAATCATAGGTGCAGAAGATAAATCGCAACTGAGGACTAAAGACTTTCGAGTTGCACCGAAATTGAAGTAAATTCGCTTTCGCGGTATTTAATTGTTCTTTCCAGTTTAAATATGTAAAACAAGCTGTCTGTTCACCAGTCTCCTTTGTATTGCTCCTACGTTTCAACAAAGCTCCCGGTGAGCACCAAGAAGCAAGTTTAATACCACACACGACCTGTGAGCGTGAGAAAACTGCAGTGGTGGAAGAACCTTGCCAAGCCTGCCAGCGCCGGCACGACCGCTATTCTTCGCCCAAGACCGCGTTGCAGAGAGAGAAAAAAAACGCGAGCGTTGAAGCGAGACGCCGCGCCGCCCGGGAGCGAGGCAAAAGGTGTATGAGAGGAGGGAAACCGAGATAGCAGGAGCGAGAGAGACTGCGTCGGCGATGCGCGAGAAGCGTATGTGCGTGTCACTGTGAGGAATTGGGCACGGTGTGATGTTTGAGAAGGCTGGTGGAACTGAGGTTGAATAGGCAGGTTGTCTGGTGAGCGCTGAGCTAAGTGAGTTAAATTAGAAGAGTGGTAAGATGGGAATATACGGGTCAGGAATGTGAGAGACATGAAAATTGAGGAGCCGAAAATTGAGTGGGTAAAGAGTAAGTGGGTCTAGGAACGGAGAGGTAAGCGACGAGAGAGAGGCAC
The DNA here is from genome assembly GCA_031308135.1 of Acheta domesticus. NCBI lineage: Eukaryota > Metazoa > Arthropoda > Insecta > Orthoptera > Gryllidae > Acheta > Acheta domesticus. The sequence continues at coordinate 130,246,237 of JAHLJT010009419.1, forward strand.
ACAATCAGCGAGAGATACTGTGTGTGTGAGAGAGAGAGAGAGACAGAGGGAGGGGAGAGAAGGGGTTGAATGGGTAGAGAGGATGTGGACTGAGAAAGTATTGTGAATGGGGAGAAATGAAGCTGGAAGGAAAAAGGAGATGGACGGGAAAGAAATGTGAATAGGGAGACGTGAGTAGTGAAAGGCGGAGGAGGTGGACGAAGGGAGTGAGAGGGAGGGAAGAGAAGTACGGAGAGAGAGAGATGAATTAGAAGTTGCCTGGCTGGGCGTGAAGTGGCGAGGAGTACAGAGAGGAAGGAAAATGAGGTGAATGGGAATGAACGTAAAGGGCGAGTGCGGATGTCGCAGATTCCTCACGTGGAGATGAATGAATGAGCGGCAACGGTGACACCACAGAAAAGGGGGCGGGGCATCCAGCGGAGGAGCGGAATGACTGGGGCGGAGGCGGGGCGGAGCGGCGAGTGAGAAAGTGCGGCGGCGGGTCGAGGCCGCGCGCAGCCGCCGCCGCCGCCGCCGCCGCAGCGTCGCCCGCCGACAGGCGCGTGATTTGTGGGTCGCCGCGGTGGCGGCACCCCGACGCCCGCGCCCTCCAACCCCTCAGCGCTTCGTCTCTCTCTGCCTCGCCCGGCGCCCCGCTCCCCGCTACCCCGCGGTGCTCATTGCAATTACTAGACTTTCTGTTCATAAAGAACTAGATCATGCAAAGGAAGTGGTGAGGTCTGTCGCTTATGTGGTTCGAGTAAAGAAAATCACGGGCGACACACGAAGTTGGCGTTTCTTGAAGCTGAAACAGGAATAATTAAATAATACGAAACAGCTAGTTGGTTTTAGTCAGGAAATTGTAATGCGATCGCGACAGTTGCCGCCTCTCTCAATCAAAGTCCAAGAGAAATGGATTCCTTTCAGTTTGATTATTCCAGCTGCTGTTAGTTTTTCCGTTGCCCTCACCCCTTCGTGTTGTCTCCCCTATTCGTCTTGACTTTCGCCACTGGAGCCCTCAGCCAGCAAGGACGTCTTTCCTTCGCTCCCAGCAGCCCTTTCCGGGTCACCTCCCTTTGCTTCGCCTTGAACCGCGAGGGCTATTCTGGGTCATTCGCGTCTCTTTGTGGCCCCCGGCGGCTTGTTTTTCCCCGGCTCTTTCCAACAGCACGAGCCATATTTCACATAACACTTCCGTGTATTACTCACTTTCTCTTTGTCATGTACCATTTTGTTTATCAAAATAAATGCTTGCCAATGTACAATTTTCGTATTCTGCCATGTATGTTTCAACTCCTATCTTTGACGGCTGCGATTCACTACGTAGCCATACATCCTTCATTTTTTTCACTTACATTTTATCGCAATTTTTTTGTTCACACTAATTTTCTGTATCTTTCTGTTATTTCTGCCTTTTACAATCAAACATAAAAGAGCAAGAATACTATATCATGGTTTTAACTTGTTTTACATTTACGTAATCAGCTTAACTGCCTTCCATTCCAGAGCTTTAATCGCCTTCATCGGCTCCACCATTCCGATAAATATTACGATACGTGCCTGAAAAAAGAAGTCGCTACAATCCTAGTGTATTTTTCGCCCCGAAATAAACAAATGAAAAATTCGCCCTGTGGCTGAGTCTTTCTATGTGCCCTCGGCTACACAGAGTTCCCTTAACTATACTGGACTTCTTCTGTCTAGTAAAACAGGTAACTGTATGTTTTGGAAATATTTCCCTACATTTTCGTATCTGAAAATAGTTGTGTTATTTTGCTCTTGTGTTGCAACAATAAATTCATTGAAAACTACGATAGGCAAAACTGGACAATGAGTTGAAGAGTGGTAGTAGATGAAGATGGTGGTGAAGCATTTGTGAAGGAAAGAGAAGCCATCGTCGGAAGCGGAATTGCTTAACAACGCTCCGTGAAGTCGCGGAAGTTCAGAAACTCGAAACACCGCGGGTTTCGCTATGAATGATCATCTTGGAATCCCGGGGATCTAAGTCTGCCGAGCCCCTGACCGAAGAGATAAAGTGCAAAGGCTGACTACACTGACGATGACTAACTTACGAGTGGATTCCTCCACGTTTGACTCCAGTAAATTGTTAAGAGAACGTTGTTACGAAAAAAGGAAACAGAAGAAAAAGAAAGATTGTTGTTTGTCAACCACCGCGAATCCGAAATACGGCACACATTTCAGAATGCGCACATACGTAAATGTCGAGTTTTGAACCCGAATACCTAAAGGCGGAAAAGTTATTAGCTGAGCGCACTGCTACGAGTGACCATGGTTAGGACTTTCTTCTTGACAACCCTTCTCCCCGTGCTTAACCGAACTTCATCACTTCCATATTGAGCTCCCTGCCGTCCGCCTGCTGTCCGAGTGTCGCCTTGACCCGCCACGCGCCGCGCCCTTTTTCCCTTCGAACGACGTTCCTCGGAGGTCCATCCTCCCCCACTCCCCGCCTTGTGATGCTTTCCGCCCTCGTTGACCTACTTCTCCGCCTCGCCCCACCCTTCCAGCAGCCTCTGTGATCCTCATCCTGCCCCCTCCCATGCTTTTCTTCTTCCACCCGCTCTATTACTCGTAAGTCGAATGAACAGAATTGGAAGAAGCCGCTCCTCACATTGAATACACTGACAGTTATGAACTGTTTATCATGCCAATTTATTTGAAATTCGACAGCGTTCTCAGGTCACAAAGCGTGGGATAATATATCACAACCCATCCCAGTGCATTTACGTTACGTATGATAATAAGATGAACAGGTCGCGGAAAGAAATTAAAATGAAACCCAAACCGCCATAGAAAATGTGTTGCGTGTGCGAGGAAGTGGTTGAAGAAACCGCGCGTCTCTATATTCTTCGTGGTTCACTTAGACTTTTTCTAATAGACATTTTTCTGGATCATCCTTCTTTCCTTCCCGACCATATTTAAATATAGTATCTCTATTTTCTCAATACTTTATATTTTCTTGGCTTCACGTACTACAGTGCCCGTCTTTCACATCAGAACTGTTAATTCGTCACTGTCCTTTCCGATGCCTTCGTGCAGCTTAGCCACTTCGCACTAGCTCTTTCACAATTCAGTGGCTGGTCCTTTGAAATTGCGAATAAATTACAGACAGCTTAAATATCTCGGATTTAGAGGTATTTATTTAAGATCAAAGGAATAGGAAAATTCCCCTAACTGAAAGCTGAATGAATATTTTTTTGTTATGAGATGAACACAAATTCAAATTTTTCCAGGCATCGAATGCAGAACGCTAGTCTCTTAGGTTATACACAGAAATGTCGAAGAATAGAGAATTTACGAAAAGAGATTAATGTTTTAGATAAGCAAGTAATAGATTATTGATTTCCATATTACTCGAAATACTTATTCGTAATGTTATTCATTTTTAAAAAGTTCAGTTTTTGAAGTTTGTTTATTAAAACCATCAAAAGACATTTGTAGCCATGAGAACAAATGTTTTAAGTAAATCCTCTCGCAAATAAACCACGCGAAAGCACAACATTGATTATTCCAGGATAAGTGTGTGCGCGTGTGAGCATACGTGCGTGTGCATGTGCCTGAAAAAACTCTCTCCCAATCTGCAGAAGAATTGTCCAGATTTAAAATGAAACACAACTTCCATGATTCTTTTCCGAATCTGTGGTCCGCCCAGTTCGTAACAGCGGCCGCCATATTACTCCGCCCAGTGGTGATTGCTGATGTACTGCGCCCGCCACAACGCCGCGCCAGGGCGGCCGAGCGGCGGCGCCACCGTCGCTTTTTGGTCCGCGGACAGAAGACGCACGAGCAGCGCGTAATAGCTTGGCGTTTCTCTTCTGCGCGCAAACAAAAGACGGCGATGGCAACGTGGGTGGGGGCGGTGACGGCGACGGCGAAGACAAGCGCACTCTGACCGCTGGGGAAGGTGAGGCGACGCGGCGTCGTAACAGGTTGCTCGAGCGATGTGTCTTGTGAGCGCTGGAAAGTAGGTCGCTTGTAGAGGGGTTTCGGGATTAATTTTGTTCAGAGATGTGGGTTGTATGGGTGCTCCCGCAAAAGGCGAGGAGATGTTATGCGCAGTGGAATGGGTCCCTGGCGATCGCAAACGACATCTGTGTAGACGTAAGGAATATGAAACGTTACTCCCCCAAGGCATGTGGAAGTAGGTTTTGACGTAGAGTTATGGATTAAGTTGAGTTTGGTCAGAAAAGCTACATGAACGTCAGAGACTTAAAAATAATTAAAAATATATTTGTAATCGAAGACAGAAGAGTCTCAAGACTATTATTTCTAGTATTTTATGTCTGCCATGTACGATAAAGCCATTAAAGATGGAAAATTAAATAAAGATAATTTAATTAATTATTTTATTTTTACAACTCAAAGAAATAATTTAATTAACATTCTAGAAAGATGATTCGACGGAGCCTAATTTTATGAAATTTAACCATTTCAAGGAATTTAACTTTCAACTAACCCGAAGTGTAAATGTTATTCTTTATCCCCGACTGACCAACCGTTTATATTCTTTAATGAAATTTTGTTATCACATACATGTTAATGGTTACAGAGATTTCTTTATATTAGTTCTTAGAACAAGTGGCAGAGAGAATATATCACAAAGGATTCGTCGGTCCTTCGAAACCTTGCGAGGCGACTAGAGTGAGATTACCATCTCGTACTTCGCGAATCGGGCGCGCAAGTCGCGTTTCCTCGCTCCCACAGACCCGATTCGGTCGAGATACCATGACTTCACCCCCAAAGGAAACGCACAGCAAAGAGACGTGCAATGTTGTCAAAACGAGGAGGCTTGTTTCTGTTTTCCGAACTGTTCCTCGAACTTGTCAGAAGTCTCTTCGTTCTATGGACTGTTTTAAGCTTGTTTTGGAATTGATTTCTGAGGCGATCCACGACGTTTCCAATTTTTTAACCTCCGGTACTGTATACTTTAGAAGAAATGTATTCTTCAACATGAAACTACAAAATTGAAGTGTGGTTACAGCCAAGGAAGGATAGAAGAGACGAGGTAATTTTGAAACCAGTGAAACTATGCATGTAAGACTTTTATCATTTTTTTGTATTTCTTATTTTATATTTTTTATTTTTATCGGATTTTTCGTGAATCCGAATGTATTGTCACATGAATTCACACGAAAAGAAATGTAATTTAAGGTGCATTTCTGTAAATATAATGTAGGATTATGGACGTTTATTTAGGCATATGCCGTTCATTACTTGTTTATACGTTGTATCCCATTCATTTATTTCTACATTGAATATTGAAAATAATAACGAACAATTTTCTGAGCCATAAATCTTTTGGTGCATATAAGAGGAAAATTACACTTGCTTAATGCAACTTATTATCCTCGTGAAATACAATATAACCATAGGGATTAATTATTTCGCTATTTTAGGCAGGTAGAATCTGAAAATCGTCGATTTCGGGACCTGCAAACTTTTATGTTTGTAATTATTTATTAAATTATGGTAAATAAATTGTAATTATTATTAAAGTTTAATGTCTTTGGTTGTTGGGTTAAGGTGTTAATAAATTGAATGTATCAACAGTTCAGGATATACACGATGATTGAGTATTTTCAATCAAAAGTTCAGAACATTTCCAATAATGTGTTACGCACTAGTGTGTCTGAATCAAATTCAAGAGAATAATCTACAATTGAAAAACTGAATCACAAAACTAGTGGATCAGCTCATCTTTCATAAGATCTACAGATGCAGAAAATTACGCATGGTGTACTGTACTCCATTCTTATGTCATATTTTTTTAAGATTTACTTCATACTTCGTTATGTTCTAAGGGGGTTTCTGGAAAAGAATATGTTGCATACGGCAGTAAAAATGGCTATTTGAAACAGTTCTCTTTTGGTAATTGGGTGCCTTTATTTCCCGTCAACATTACTAACACAGAAATCCTAAAGTGTTCATGGAAACGACTTGTTTTCCAATCTAAAGGAAGCCATCATGTGATGGTCCTGTCATATCTGGATCGCAATTCTCCGCAAATCAGGTTGGCTTACAGTGAGCTTCGCGTCCTGCAACTCGGTCTTGTTGAGGTCATTATATGGTTCTGAGTCTCGTATTGCAATGGCCAGAAGAGCATGCATGCTCACATTACACAAAAGCCCATTCTCTTCCCGAATTTCCGTCGCATCCGCTCCTGGGAGAGATAGCAGGACAATAGCTTCGCCAGCGGCGAGCGCGGCCGGCGAAGTCGATTGTAGCTGGCAGCGCGGTGGTCGGCCGAACGCCGGACACAGTGGCGGTCCACCGCGGTGCCGAGCCGGTAGCGTCTCTCATGACAAGGCTGGAGGTGGAAGTGGAAGTGGTAGGAGTGGCAGTGAATCCACCGACGTCAGCTAGCGTTAGCGACACCTGCGGTAGACTTGACGCGAGGAATCTGTGCACTCGGCTGACGTCACAGAGGAGGGAGACGGCTACTATGAGTGCCGTCTCAAAAACATCGACTTCCTAGCTTCACGACAGGGTGTCTTTGTACAAAGAAAGCTAAATTTACATTTTATGTAAGAAAGCAAACAATAAAATCAAATATATGTTACTAACGCAAGCCGAAAAAAATTCTCGGTGAATTACAATCCCTAGTTCGCATTAGGTTTCCTGACGATATCTGAGCAACATTCGAATGAGTAGATGGATCTACTGCGCTTGAGCAATGTTTCTTAGTCTCGTGTGTCTCGCTCGCGCTTCAATGATCGTCGAAGGCGCAGATATCATGCACGAACTCTGTATAACTTCGATTTAATCATAGTATCCCTTGACAGTTCATCAGCTGTTACGGTGTCATCCAATTGGGAGCTTAAACGTCACTGCAGTGATTTCACTATGGAGACGATCAAGCTCCCAATGGGATGATACACTTATTAAGGTGGCTTAGGTCCTAATTTCATGGTCAACTATGAATTTTAGAAAATTGCAAAAGTTTGAATTTTCTCCGGCCTCTTCCTACAATTTGTTCTCCATAGCGAGTTCTTTCATTAAGGTCATGTACATTTTTTAAAAGTTTTAGTAGTTTTCGTGCAATATTTTCAAAAATGTTCTATTGAAAAATAGCTTCAAATTTCGCATTTAGAGTAGCGCTTAAACGCCATTTTCTTAAAAACGGCTCCACATTTTTCAAAGAAAATTGCCATTGAGACTAGGTTTTACTGTTCTTTAGTGTTCTTAAAATAATTAAGAATTCCGTTCTAAGAAAATATTGGAAACCGAAAAATTAATAAAATGTCAACAAAATGTACTTTGGCAGCGATAGATGACTGCTGGCAAGAGAATGTGGCAAGTCCGAATAGCTAGCCGAGACCAAAGGAAATAGAAAACTAATACGGGAAAATCTGTGACGTTCTGTAGTCCACAAGTTTCCTTTTCTGCTCTTTCTCCTTACAGACGAATATATACACACGTCATGTGACATTTGAATCTATGGTGATAAGACTCAAATTTATTTCTATTGCTTATTCTTGATTACATAGATCATATAATATTAGGAAGGTATTAATAGGGAAATGTATACTTAATCGTTTCATCAACTTTGCTCTTTTGTTGCGAACCATCAAAGCAGATGGTAATGAAACTGAAAAATAATAACTCGAGAGCTTGGGTTGCAGGCAAAACGAAGAAGTTTTGTACAGCAACTCTATATCCGAACTTCGACAAAATTCCCATTTCTTTTTACTATTCCAGTTATTACAATGTTGAGTATGTAAGAATAATCTTTTAAAAAATATAATTTTGATGAACTATGTAAAAAAACAAGATTTTATTGCCTCTAATTCATCAAAATTTACAGAATATCAAAGCCACCATTTCCCCCTTGTTCTTTGGATATGGACAAAGTTCTTTGGGCTTGTGGACGAAGTAGTTGTTTAGAAACAAAAAGTACCCTGTAACACATTTTCTCACTGATTTGATCAGGCTTCAGCATTGAAGTGCATACGCTATATTCAAATTATAGTTATTTTCTTAATGCACGTGCGCCCCCGGTTTCACCAGTTGAATAAGTTTCATCTCTTTTAACTTATTTTCCCTAAAACCTAACGCATAACGAAAACATTGAAGTATAAGTTCTGTTGGCTCGATCAATCACTGCGTTTACGCTTCGGCACACTCATTCAGGAAGAAAGCTCTTCTACTTCATGGTCCTCTGCATCCGTTAGAAACATTTGAATTCCTCTACAAAGATATACTGATCGGTAAGGAAATGTAATTTACAAAATGTCTCACACCTCAATTCATTTCCTGGGAACGAAGACTGGCGATCGCCTCGTGAATGGGGGGTTTTCGACCTGCATTCTCGACTTCCTGCACCCTCAATGTGTCAGTTTAAAGTGCGCAAAAAAGCTGCTACCGTTCTTGCGTGAAGCTGAGCTGAGTGGAGTCACGGTTCTTTGTCGGTGTAAGCGAAAAAGCGACTCCTTCCGCGGGCGATGCGAGATCGACAGCTTCAGCTGCAGGCGAGACGAAGGAAGTTTTGCACAGTAGCTGTATATCCGAACTCGTACAAGAAAAACGAACTGCTTAAAGAACAAATTTCTCTCGGTCAGCTATATTTCACAAAACAGGACATTGCACCCTCTAGGTATTACTATGAAAACATACAGGGGAATCATTTTAACAAACTTCAGTTCACAAATACACAACTTCATAACTTTTGCTAATAAAGTACATAATGAACACGTGTAATGTTCAGAGTGTAACAACCAAAACAAAATTTAACGTTTTACAAATTGAATAATTTCTAGAAAGTGATGTCTTGAAATGTTACTTATAATTACCACATTTTGTATTGTGGTATTTGTGAAAGTTTTGTTGATCTGTTTTGCTAACTTTTAGTGTTTCTTGTAAATATTAGGAAATGAGGCTCTTAATATGAAAAACTTTTATCTGTTTTGAGAAATTAGTTTTTATTAATAACATTCTCAGAGGTTTCATTGTCTTTCTCACCAAGTATCATTTCCATCACGCTTACAAAGTGAGCAATACTATTCTGTTTATTCTGTTTTTATTCATTATTTATGCATTCAAAATATTTTGAATTTTTTTCACATTACCTCTCAATTTTCCATGCAGGAATAATTAACAAATCTGTTATTGTGTACAAGTAAGAAAGTTAAATTGATTTTAACAATATTACCAATACAATAGTGTAACATCACCAGTAATGTGACACCCGGCAAATCCGAATCACGAATATGAATGTTATCAAGATTGAGGAACTACTTGTATAGTGTAATGAAATGAGCGAGTATGTGTGTGTGTGTGTGTGTGTGTGTGTGTGTGTGTGTGTGTGTGTGTGTGTGTGTGTGCAATTTAATACCCGAAGAGACCTCCAGGTTGAACAAAAAAGCCGAGAACGAAAGAAGGCAGAGAAAAACTCGCATTAGCCTAGCGCAGATGGCAATCTCTGGTTGAAACCAAACCCATGTCTGTCCCCGCTATCATAATTATATTCAGTCCGCTCTTGTTTTAACTCTCCTCTCTCAAGTGCCTCAACCTCCCTTGTGCGGCGAGTAAATATTCCCGCTCGCTTTAAAAAGCTTTGCCCGCAAGCTGGCTGACTGGCCGCGAGGGGCTTGCAGTTGACACCTCTGGCCCTTGCCTCGCCCGCCCTTCCCCGCCCCACCCGCCCAGCCCCCCCGCCCCGCCCCTCCCCGCCCCGCCACGTCCCGTCCCGCCCCGTCCCACCCCACCCCGCTCCGCTCGGCTCGGGTGCCGGCGCGGCGACGGCAGCTGCGGACGGCGCGTGGGCGAGGGTGGGGGCGGAGCCGGGTGGCGAGCGGGTGCGCACTCGCCTGGCACGCGTCGCACGCCTCGCCAGGCGCGTGTGCCGGCCACCTGGCGAGCCGGCGGCCGTCGCCATGGCGGAATAAGTGCGGATGAAAAGATGGTGGCGGCAGTCATAGCAGTGGAGGTGCTGGGGTTGGTGGGGGTAGGGTTGGTTGAGGTGGTGATGGTGTTCGTGATGATGGTGGGGATTGGGGGTGACGTTAGGTTTCATGGTAGATATGGCAGCTAGTGCGGTTTATATTGTAGCGGTGACAGTGACATTTTGGTGAACAGTGTTGATGTATTTGGATAGCCTGTTGAAGATAAAATGTTATCATACCCCTTGTATAGAAGTGACGTAAATCAAAAACCTTAATTTTGCAGGATAACCGCTTTTTTCTGAGCAATTTCATTTATTTCGCGGCAAGAAATAGTGCTTTATTATATGTATTGGCCGTCTTGTGAATCAGTTGTATGAAATTTTTACTAGTAAAAACCGAATGTTTTCTAAACATTTCTTAACTTACCTAAAAAATGGTGGTTTCTTAGATATACCACTTTTGTAGAAGTGGAAAAAAGTAATGTTGAATGGGTGTTGCTTTGTGATCAGCTTCAAACAACTTTGGAAGCAACACCTTGATACTGAGGTCCAAACGTGTTGTTTTGTAGTCACGCACGACGAATTCTTCTCAGAATTTGACAGACGTGCTACTTCTACAGTCGTCTTATAAGTATGGTTGGAAGCATGCAGTTGTTCAGTACGAAGGGATGATTACGCAAATTTGTTGAACAATTACAAACGGCATGTACAGTGTGAGAATCGAACTCACCATCCTTCGAGGGGATTTCATCTACTCGAATCGGATGTATTGATGTAATCGTCGTAGTGACAATTGTAGTGGTGGCAGGGAAGTGGTGGTAGTAAGGTAGCGATAATTATAACTGGGGCATTTGAGATGGAGGTGCCTAGACCATCAGCAGTTGTGGACATTACTGGTGAAATAGGGGCGAGGGACGTTAGTGACAGCCACGCCGGTGGCAACAGCGTTGAAGGTCCCGGCGGCGTTGGAGGTGGACGGCGTTGAAGGCGGCGGTTGTGAGAGAAATGCCGGCGGAAGTGGTGATCAGGGTGGCCACTCGCACGACCAGCTGTTGGGATGCGGGAGGATGTACTTTCGCCGTCGCGGCCACGTGGGAGCCCAGTGGCATTAACTTGATGTGGGTACCGATTCAAGCAGCCTCGATGTCTCGAGTGTTCGCATCGACGCAACGGTTGGGAAGAGAAACGCGCTGCCAGTTCTCGACTTTGCTTTTTTTATCGATTTCATCAAATAATGTATGTTTATGTTCGTGCAAATCAGATGTTAGAGATCAAGAATTGGCTGGCCAGAACAATTTTGTTTTGTCTTCCTTCGTTTCGTGTACAGTTTATCTCAAACACATCAAATAATGTACACACCTTGTCACATGATATCATCCAACTCTTCATTTTTATACATGGAAATTTGTGTTTTTAATCTGAAATTAATATCAGCGAATTCTGATAGCGTAAAACATTGTGTTGTTGCACTATTCAATACAATACCCTTGAATTTGGGAATCATAAACAAAAAATTAACATATTTGACTCTTTTCGAAACCGTTCGCACATAAATGGCACGCAATTCTTATCTAGGTGCCAATAGTGTTAGCGATCCATTTAAAACGTTTTAAGTTTGAGCCTAATTACCACAATCCATCATCTCTTATCTAGCAAACTTCCAGGATTCCACAGTAACGTTAATTATCTCTTACCCAAAACGAAACACCCGGTTTCGTTTTATCGAGCTTCGTTTATGTCGGTTTCATTTCCTTGCGCGTCAGATCACGCTCTAACATCAATTTCGTGGGCGCCTTCACTCTCGTTTCGGGAGCAGATCACGCCACCTTGTGTCCCTCGCGTTGTTTCCCTAATTCTGAAGGTGTATATATCCTGCGATAGGCGCCGTGCCGACGTCTGAGCTGCAAGTTCCTGGCCCTTCGTGCTGCACGAGCGCAGCACGTTCAGTCATTGAAAGCGCACAGTGGTTCCTTTCACTAAACTGAATTGTAAAATTTTTTGTGTTGCTTGCATCTACAGCACGCCTTCCAAGTTTCTTGGCCACAGCGGATCATTTTAAAGAAGTCCTTATTTATTTTCTTTTAAATATTATTTTTAGTCGCCTAGTGAATGCGCAATGCTATATCATGGCTATTTAAAGTGATGTAATATTGATGTAACTTTTATTTTTTCGGTTCAATTCGTCTCCGAAAATTAACGTGTTTATAAAAAATACACAGGTGGGTTTTGCCAATGTTTGGTTCAGTTGCCTACAATTACCACCAATTGCCCACAATTACGTCAATAAACTCTCTTCAGTCGACTCTGAATAAAAAATTATGATGAATTAATTTTAATATTTATAATACTGTCACCCAAATAGTAAACAAAAATCCTGTGATTCATTAGTTGTTAAATTTGTTATCGACACATGCGCTCCCGCAAGCATCAACACATGCACACACACACCATTCTCTTCACACACAGTTAGATTCACATTTAATTAAGGATCAGTATGCTCATTTAACGGCATCCATAAACAGCGCCCGTTATTTTTATGAAACCACCTAAAACGAAAGGACGCGAAACGAATCGATGTTTTAAACACGCACTAACTGCAACACAGAAACTTGCAGCAAACCGTGCATCGCCAACCAGCTTTTCCTCTCGCTCGTGCCGCGTCAGAAGCGAGGTGCGCGGCGTGCGTCGATGCGTGAGCGCGCGTAGCCGTGCGTGAGTGGCTGCCCGCTCGCGGAGCGCGTCCGAAGGAGCCGCCCGCCCGTCCGCGCTCGAGCGTTGTTTATGGCTTTACGGCGACGGCCGCCTAATGAAGAGCCGATGCCCAGCCGCGCCGCGCCCCGCCGCGCCGCCCCGCTCCTTAGAGGGCTCCTTGCGTGATGCGTGACCTTGCCGCACGGGCGCCGCGCCGAAGCGCCCTCTTCGCACGCGTGTCACGACCTCTGGATCGCTGCCCCGCGCCGCGCCCCGCCCCGCCGCGCCGCGCCTGCGTGCTTCGTGGAACGAGAGGGTGCTGGCCGCACAGTGTACTTGCGCGATGTGGCTTTTGTTTGCGTTATACTAAGTTTTTATTTCTTGGCGTTTGGGGCGTGTCATCAAGATGGAATATCGTACGGTATTTCGCGTCGTTCTCGGTTGTGCCGCAAGGGGTCGCATGATCGCCAGCACTGCTCGATACAGTCGCGATCATCCGACTCCTAGCAGCACGATTGAGAACGATGCGAAATACCGTGAGATATTCCATCGTGATGACAAGCCCCCAAGCGCCAAGAAATAAAAACCCAAGTATACATTCGGAAGGACATGTACGAGTGGGCGGTGTAAAACGAGCAGTATGTCCCCTTGAGGGAATATTGATTTTGGCACGCTCACTACAGAGGTCACTAGTCCCCTACGCGTAGTGCATGTTATGCCCCGCGAGGTGGCCATGTTTCTGCCCGCTGTAACGCGAGATCCGGCGCTGATCCGCACACAGCAGCTTGCGGGTTCTCCTCCATATATCTCTCCCAGCGGGGCACCACACCTGCCGCGACAAGTTCTAGGCTCCCAAATGTTCTGTGTGGCAGTGTAGTGCAGGAAAGTGTAACTGTTTTGTCACTGATCTATCGCGGCTGATGCACCATGTTTCAGTACGACTGTCAGCCCTGTGGATCCTAACACATACTTTGCAGTATTAGGATCCAAACTTTTCATTACTTCTTGAGAGAGGGAAGTAAGAAGATGCAGCTATTTTGCATACTCGAGTAAGAGAAATAGGGATACTTCTTTTCTGGTTTCCTGGAGTGGAGAGATGAAGGTACCGATATTTGCAATTTCGATATTTATGATGATATTTACAATGTCCCATTTTAATGCCTTCCTATTTCTTACCTTCGGATGGGGAGATGAAAGCAAATGCTTTTGTTTTATATGTGTGTTTACAGCATATAGGCATTAATCATTCTGTCCTTAGTTGTGGGAAAATAAGAATGTTTTGCATCTTCGAGTGCAAGTATTATAAACCCCCAACTTTCTCTTCGTCTTGAACTTAAGACGATGCCGTCACTTGTATATTTCAGTACAGAGATTTAGAAACCCAAGCTTTCTCCCCATTTAGAAATGGCGATGTTTCTCTTGTTTGAGGACGAGTTGTGAATATTCCATCTTTTTTCCTTTCTTGATCTGGAGAAAATAAATTTCCGCCGGTTTATGAGACCGGGCATGTTTTTTAGCTGCTCTGGTATTGTCCTTTTTTAGATGGACGAGGACGAAAATGACTGTATTTCACATGGTGAGTAGAACATTCTCTTTGTTTGTTTGACAGCGTCAGTTAGAAATTATCGTTTTAGATTTTCTATATTTAGATGCACCATCTTCCTACGTTTCTCCCGATAAAGATCTGTACGGAAATGCAGGTTTTTCGTTTGTCTCTCTTCAAGGGATTTAAGATTCCAGACTAGCGTATTTGATATGCAAAGATGCCGACTCTTCACCTGCTTATTTTAAATCTGAGTTGTGAAAATGCATAAATAAGCACAGGCATATTATTCCAAAGCTGCAATGAGGATTTTAGTTGAATTCGCGCATCACACTATTAATCACGTTTGATGTGAAGGGCTGCGACATCGGTATTTTTGTCATACTGATGAAGGAAAGTATACTATTTAATAATATAGTTTTTGTGCAACTTGCTAACAAAAACAACTGGCTATAATATCTGCAAACACAGTCCTAATGAGGCCAGAAGTTATCAGTGAAACCTTTCTCATTCTATGTAGAAAGGTAGAGTCTTAACAGAAAATCCACCTTGATTATTTTCTCTAAAAAAGACTATATCAATGCAAAACTCCAGTTTACCTTTTTTCATAAAACCAAGCATATTTCAAAGAAAAAATCGATTACTACTATCCCTAGACATTTTAGACGTACACATTAACCACTATTTCACGATTTGACGATTGTACATGGACAGAGGCTCTTTGAGTCGTTTGTATTTCAAAATCCGCTTGGAAACGATATTTGTCTATTAATTAAAGAAGATTACGTTATGAGGATTGCAAAATTGTATGTGCCCGTCTTTTTTTTTAAATTTCGTTTCACAGAATCCTTGAAAATGATTCACTATTTTTAATCTCCATGCGCAGAATTTACACAAAATGTAATATGCTTCAATTTCTCTAAACTTTTTATATTTTAATGAAGCACTATGAAGTTATGAAATGTTATCTATATGAAAGAGTTTTATAACAACTACATTCTCCACCAATCTCTGTTATCCAAACTTACTAAACAAAACATGGTAATTAATGTGAATTTCAAATGTAGTCAGCAAGAAAGATGCTGGGCATGCAAATTTAAAATAAATGCACGTTAATGTGTGTTTAACATTAGCATAATAAATTGAAATTTGCTGTAAGTAGGCGAAAGTTAATACATGGTTAATATTATCTTATCGCAAAATGTATCTGTTGGTTTTGAAAACGGTAAATATTGTACGCTGTCTTGGAGCCTCACACCTAATTAATTTAAAGAAAAAATAGGTAATAATTAGTTGCACTCAGGGGAACAAAACACTGTTTCTCACACACGACTATTTCGTTTGTTTCAGGTAATTACCTTCTTGGATCAGAACCGTAGAGACATGAGCACTTCCGTGGTGACGGACAAGGTGAGTAAATATGGTAGCATCATTAATTTTCTGTTACTTCCGTCGTTCCGTGGCTGAACGTACGCTCTGAAAAGTGATTAGGGTGGCCATTGTCGGAGATATAATTTCGCCGGGCATTAAGCCCTTTCAGGGTTCTTTTACATGCCATGGGCATTACATGGCACACTGAGGGCACTTCCTGCCCTACGAAAATCTACCCCCTCAGCCAGGATTGAACCCGCGAACTCAAGCATCGGAAATCAGGCTATACCAAATTCAACCCCTTCTACCGAGTCGGGCTTCCCGAGCATTTGGATCCCCTGCCCCAGCCGCGTGCTCCATCACCCCGCCGCCGCGGGTCGAGCGGAAGCCCTGGGAGCGTCGGCGGCGCAGCGTGCGTGACCCGTGGCACCGCGCGCGGGAGACAACTTCCTTCCCGCCGAAGCCCCCGCGGGACCGCCGCCAGGCGCCGGGAAGCGAGTTCGACGCCACCGCCGTCACCCGACGCGCCACCACGCCGCGCCGCTCAACCACGCGCTCTGCCACCGCCGCGCAACCAAGTACAGCCAACTTCCCCTGCACCGAAAGTTAAACGAAGCGCTCCGCCCTTCGCAAGTTCCCTCACAGCGAGCAGTGGGTGGGAAGGTGGCCAAAAAAATGATTCAGAAGGAGTATAACACGCGTAGCCTTGAGAGTGTAGGCTTATGCAGCCGGAGTCAGTAGCTGCTTGACTGCCCGGGAGGCCAAGCGTCTTAGGCGCAGGTGCCAACATTTCGGCCGCCATTCTGCGACCTTCCTCAGGGCGAAAATGCGCTCATTTGTGCCCTGAGGAAGGTCGCAAAATGGCGGCTGAAACTTTGGCGTCTGTGCCTACGACGCGGCGTCTCCGGGGCAGCCAAGCAGGTAATGCATAGCCTTCTTCCTCGGATGTCCCTTATATATTACCATTTAAAAACCTCAGGCACTTAAAAAAAGGTTTTATGAACTATAAATGTAAATACTTATAAGCAACGATAAGTGTAAATACTCGTATGTACAGGGTGAAATGATTCCTGAGGGTTATGTACAGCCAATATATAAATAAACGTTGGATTCCCTTATGAGCTGGCCAATATAATAAACATAACATGAACAAAAATGTGCAACTATTATAGAAGAGCATAGAAAACTATCTGGATGCCTGGGCGTGACGCTCACGTCGTAGGAAAATAGTCTCTCGCTAAGGGATCCGTGGGCGTGGGGGAAGGTTTTCAGACGTATGTGTTGGCGGTTATGCAACGGCCAATTGATACCACCCAATTATCGCAATACCCTTGTAATCGTGTAGTATCAACTGTCACTGATATGGAACACGGTGACGACGTAATTATAGATGAAGGAGGGAAAGTTTCCAAGCTGCAGTCGATGATTGTGATGAGGTATAGGCCCGAAAGTTTTAGCACACTATGGAAGATTTGTCTCTGTACGATTCACCTTTATCGTGGCAGCTGGAAAGCGCGTAGAGTATCAGCGTTTTTAAAGTGGTCAGTCGCTGTTTGATTACACCCTGTTTCTAAAATTGAACTAAAATTTGAAAATATTATTTTTATTATATTTATTTGTCTCCATTATCATTTAAGATCACAAATTATAAACTGAGACTCGGATCAAGCAAAAATCATCCTTAGTATTATAATATAGTATTATCTTTCTGTAACGTGTCAGAAGCCCTCTGTATTAAAAACACCACTTTATAATTAACTGTTGGCGTGTGCTTACGCTCTTAATATAGGGAATGATCAGCTAATGAATCGATAGCATTCAGGAATCGAGTAATACAGAACTTTCTTCAGTTCATAGAAGAAGGAATAGTTGTAATATTTTGATGATGCTCATGAATAAGCTTTATGTAATTAATTACCAAAATTTAGTTTCACTTTATTCTACGAATGATATACTATTATGAATCTTTTCCGAATTCAATCAGTAATTCTTAAAACTTACGCTCTCCCAAAATTGATCTCCATCCACTGTGCACCGCTGGAGGAGGGCGGACGCTTGTTGCACGCGTGCCTGACCTCCGAAGTTCCTTCTAGCGCCGTCGTGGCGCGCGTGTCGTAGAGAGACGCTTCTGCGTGAATTTGTAAAACCTCCTAATGGAAGAACGACGTTTGACTCCGCGCCCTCGGCAGTCAGTCCGGTTCGCTTCGCCCTTTCAGAATCAACTCGCCTGACGCCGGGGGGAGGGAATTCGGTAATAGAATTGTCAGTGGCGACCGGTACGGACTTCTATTGGTGGTGCCAGTTAATTATGCCACTTCGATAAGAAAACATCGATGTTACCAATTATCGATGTTCAAAATTAAAATATCGATAATAAAGTATCGATAAAAAACTTATTTTTTAAACATCGATACAATGTTTTAAAACTGATTTAGTAATCTCTAATAGAAAATTCGAGACCAACAAAATTTAATTATACAGTGACCGTGTTTATTAAGTTATAATGAAGATTCAACTGAAAACAAACTAAAAATAATAAGAACAAATAAAAATACTCAGCCTGAAAACCTGAGCGCCCACAGTAATCTCAAGAGGTATCTCTCGCTCTTTCAAATGAATTACTATAAAGAAAAATATTTTCAAGAAACTTTTTTTTACTCACAGATTTATGATGAAAAATTAATTTACATTCATTTTTGTTGGTGGTACCATGGCACACTGGCACTACCCTACAAGCCGCCACTGAGAACTGCCTCGCGCAAAGTTGTGGACAGCGGCATTGATCAGCTGGTCTTTGTGGAGTCTAGGGCCAGCAACTTGCTGCTAACTTGGACGCTGCGTAGGAGAGCTCATTCTGCCTCCATTAGACTCTCAGCCGCGCATCCTCGCTTCATTAATGAATGCATGTACTGCTATCTATTATAGGTGGAATCGTATTGATCTCCCACAATGGGTACTGTGTTCCTATGGCTGTGTTGATGTTTGCATGACAAAGGGAGATTACAGAGGTAAGCTGATTTCCTTTATCACCGGCTATGTAGGAACGGATTGAGAAAGGAAATGTTGAGTGGAACAGGAGATTTGCTTATTCTGTCGAGTTGAGCATTCTCATAGAAACAATTTCATCGAGAAATTTCCAATCAGTGAAATGACGTTTCAAAAAGCTCTTGCGTTCGTGGATTCATTTTGCTGAAGTACTTCTCGATGTTGACAATTGTATTGAACCTGCTACACAAAAGTCAGCATTACAGAAATGAAGACCGTTGTGGTGTACCCCGCGTTACTCAACAAATGAAACTCACGTGGTTTGGTCGTGACTTTGCACGGGGTTTTGTTTTCAATATTTCAACGCGTTATTGCGCAACATTGCTGACAACTTTGTATTGTAGCCATTAAAACTCCTTCGTACCCTGTCCAATCTGAATTGTAAGCACAACACTGATCTTTTATATCGTAAACCATAGTTTATAACCCTAAAATGTTGTTGAATTTATTTATTTTTTTACAACTTTGTAAATATACAAAAGTTGAATTCGCTTAATACATATGTAATACAGGCTCTATACGTTACAATACAAGTAGTGTATGATTGTAGGCTACATACGATGCACTTTCCTGCATCTACCATACTGATCCTTTCATCTTTGTCCTAAATCACCTTACCTTAAGTATTCCACCTTTCCCACATTCTTTCTTCCTAAAAAAACGACATCTCTCCAATATATGTTCCCAGACTCCATCTTCCGTACCACAGACTCTACATTTTTTCCTCACTAATTAGCCAATATCTACTCTCTCTAGTTTAATTTCCCTACCTATATTTTGCTATTTTTCATCTGTTACTTTCCTTACATTTTCCTTTTAAATAATGTAGAATATCATCCAAATGAATCATTTTACTCCATTTGTTATAAAATAAGTTTCCTATCTTTTCGTAATCTTCCTTCAGTAACTAATCTTTATCCCTTTTAAACCAATTCATAAGTCAACTTGCTCTCCTGTTAACTTTGTCACCTCCTCGAACCTTTATTATTCCAAACACTTTTCCTTTCCCACTCAGATTTCTCAGCGTCTTTGTTCTTATCTATTTCCTAAACTTGCTTTAATAACTCAAGTCCCCTTCTCTCTTCTGATACTTTTCTCACATTTACAGGCTATTTTGCCAATATCTATTCTCATTTTGTGCCTCTTTGTATCCCACCTTATCATGTAACTGGGTGTGCAATAGTGTTTTATGTATCGCTTCCAGTTTTCTCCTTTCCTTCCACCCCCAAATTTCCTACCTCAAAATAGAACCAATAATACTGTAGCGTCATGGGCTGGACTTCCTGCTCAGGGAGACGGGCTTGCAAGCAATGGGCATGAGGGAGCTTAATACAGAGAACAGAACAAAGGCCACCCTCCAGAGGGAAGTCCAAGTGTAAGAGGGAGGGATTCATCTTTGCCCAGAAATCCCTCAACTTTCTCTTAGTTATACCCCGCACTTATTTTGTAGCCACCATCCTCTAAAACGTTTTTGTTGATGTTTTTAATACCCGGGCTCTGGAAACATGTTCATTGCCCTTCCATGACATGACATATTGCTTAGCATTTTCAAATTTGACTACACATGGGCCCCTAGCTACTGTTTTTTGCCTCCCATGATCGTTTTCAGAAACCAACACAATGTGGGAACTGGTTAGGTAGACTATTGTGGGATGGTTTTATTTTCCCGATTTCTTTTCAATATCACGATTGTGACATGGTTTAATAAGGATTTCCCTCTCTTCGAGATCCGCTGCTACTATTCGGATTTGAACTGGCGAACTTGGTTTTAAGAAGTCAGTGTGTTACCGAATACTACTGGTGCAAATCGTATCTCTAAAATAAGATAGAAGAAGAAATGTCCGTGATCTCGTGCTAATTTACATAAATTAGTAGGACCATCATAGAAAATTATTTTTCGACAGCCCTAATTTTCTCCCATCAATCCTATCCTGTTACCTGTCTCAGAACTGTATTTTAAATTCACACTAATCAACACGTTTCAGAAGTTCATATTCTACTTTCATCAATAACAAATTAAACATTGATTGCCTCACCTCAGCCAAAATACAGCGTGAATATCTACTTTCTCCTATAAAGTTATTAATTCGGTTCTTTCAAACAATAAACTCAATTCATTTGTATTAATGTCCAGAAACGTGTTTCGAATGCCATATGCGCAGAGTTCAGTATTCATTCTAATAATTTGTAGCCGAGCTCACCATTTGTTAATTGAATTTGCAAATGGAATCTTAAACACAGAATCCAGAATTTGCAATAACTTTTCACAAGATATAAATACAATGTTACAGTACCTTTCGTAAACCATGCCGTAAACCATGCCATGCAGTAAACCATGGTCGTCATCCAACTCAGCGAAATCAAGATGATCTAATCAAGAAACTTCAGTTGTTTTCCTCACATGTAGCAAACATGGAACCTTCTGAACTACGAGTGTAAGAAAACGCTTTCAAAACTATATGAATTCACGTGCTACATGATTGAATTACATTAACTGAACAATTCTTAAAATATAATTATTTACCATTTCAACTCAAAAATAGCCTACACGTGACTCAGTCATAAGACCTACCTTTCCTACTCATTGCATTCAGCACATTACGGTATGTGGAAATCAGCTAAACGAGCAAAGTGTGTTCCATCTTGTAGAACCACTGTGTCAGACTTGTTATTGTTACATCATGATTTCGGAAGTTTTTGATATTTAGTGTAATGTGACGGCAAGTGGTGTGGGCAAGTTATTTTATAAACAGTATTGTTATTTTAGGATGTCGCAGTAAAAAGTCAATGTATTTTTACTGCATTTCAGAACTTTGGAGTGAGTACAGCAACATCGTAGCAGATTCGAGACACTAGAGTGTAGAACAGTAAAATGAAGGGAGTCTGAATGAGATAAATTGGGAAGTACGATACACGTCTGGGTGTGTTTCAATACGTTCATCTGGAATCAATGTGACAAACGTGCCTTTTTTCAATTTTCCAGGTGATCGACAGAAATAAAGCAGCTTACTTTGATTATAAGTTCCACCTATCAGTTACTCCATTTCCAATCGTTCATTGTTGATCTGCCTCTGACCAGACTGTTTTGACAATAATTTCCGACTTTACATACAAAACATGATAATAAATGGAAGAAACAAATTTAAAACTGTTCATTGTTGTTTGTCACCATGTACCCTTGCCAATTACCGAATCCAAATTTGATTTTTCTCTTACGGACTGCAATATATGCAATGTATAAATAATACTAATTAATATTAAATTAAATCATGCATTTTATTTTATTTTTTCGCCTGAAAATTACACTTCATTTACCGAACTCGCGGTTATACAAATCATTCAAAATTTGGCTCAACACTCCTCTCTCATACTGATTTTGCAGCCAGCGATCTACGAGAACACTAATTCCAGCAGTCGGTTTTGTCTCATCACTAAACACAACTTGTTATTTAACCACCGATATTCAATGAAGCTTGTAATTTCATGCGGGCTGTCACTGCACGGTAGACACTTCCATCAACATCGCGTGGTGAATATTTATGAGCGGTGCAGCGATCTCCTTTCCCACGCAACGGCGGGCGGCGGGGTGCCATTTCCGCGTGCACCTACGGGGAGAGTAATCGCGCCTCGTACTCGTGACCTTGCGGCTCGCGACGATTCGCGTGTCGCCGTGTAGCACGCTATTCGATCTAAGATTGCGAAACGGTGTTGAGGGGGTTTGCGAAGGACGTTTGAGGACCTGTACGGGAGAGACCTTCATGTGTAATATGGATAAATGATATGGTCCTATACTGCGATTTTCGTAACTTTGCCCCTGACAGGAATCAACTGTTGACGGTTTCATCCAATCGGGAGCTTGAACGTCACCATAGTGATGTCACTGTCGCGAAATATAAGCTCCTGATTGGATGGCAGCGAAACAGCTGATTCCTCTCAGGGACAAAATACGAAAATCGCAGTATATTGTTGAGGTTTGAAGGTGGATGAACACGTGTTAGTTGCTTTGGGGTGGTTTTGAGGTAACAGAACGTATCTTAGAATACTTCGTGAGAGCTGTAACATGAGTATAAGCTACTAAATGGTGGATTTTTCATAGCGGTAGGAGTTTCTATAATGCAAACATGAAATACATTTGCAAAAATATTTGCTTTTTTAAATTAATTACAGGGAAAATTTCTTCAATGGCGCGCCAAAAGTTTTTAAAATTCCACTCACATATTTTGCTTAATTACGTTTTTGTGAAACATTGGAAGAGAAGAATTATTTTCTTCATCGAATTATTTAAACAGATTTTCTGCAATTTGTGAAACAATAATTTCTTTTCTAAAAAAACGACTTTTTTCATTCCTCATATTTCTTCCTTTTCAATTGGTTGTTTATGTTTCAAAAGGAAAAAACAGAGTTTGAATTAATCGTGGTAAGAATTTACAAATCGTTCATTTAGTTGCAAGACCATTTAATTGGATTGATAAATCCAGTGTAACATGAGTTTTGTTATGCTTGACATTGTTGTCATCTGCCATTGTCTGTATTATATTTACTTTATTTTCTGTGCCCTCTAAGCCTTTTTTCACTACACGCTCTTCTCGTCATCATTCCTCATCTTTGGTAGCGTTGCAGGAGGGAGGACTTCATTTGTCGACTCCCAAACCTTCAGATGTCGTTCGTAGACAATGAACCCTGTGTTACCCATCTGCTGGATGATATATACTTCCAGTCGCCCCTTTCCCCTGCCATTACCCCCTCCCGCCAACACCAGCACATCTGGCGCGACGTGCAGGCAGCATCAGGAGCCTCTCGCTAGCTGGCGCTCCGTCCTGCATCTCGTTTGGCCAGAGCCCTCTGCTCTGAGCGCGCTATAGCTGCTAATCCGCAAGTATAGTTTAAGCCTAAATTCATGGGGACAAGTGAGACTCAAAGGTTCATGTGAACATCTCTTGGTCATGACATCCAGCTACCTCCTGCCCTAATTTGCCACACCCCACCGGACACGTTGGCTATAATCGCGCTTATGGAGCATCAAATGGAAGGATGCGACTCAAGTTGACGCCATGATCTTCAACTAAAAATCAAATTTGTTTTGTGGGATGATGTGTATACTTTGCGTTGGTAGACACTGTTATGCTCGCATTTTTTACCGTTCTCTTGTCACTTTCCCCACTCAGTTACGTCATTGTGTGTTTGCGGCAACACTGTTTATATCCCGTCTGCCCTCAAACTATGCAGTGAGCTGAGGAAATGATCGCATCATGTAATTGCTCTCATGAGAAGTAATTTCTGTGTGTCCTTCCAAATGTGCTTGTTCACTTCGTAGTAAAGAGCGAGTGCTACGGGCTCTGTATTTTTAGTGGCATTGAGCATTCAGAGATCTCTTGCTCATATTATAGTACATTGTATTATTCAATGTGTTGACATTGTTCTATCAGAATATTGAATCCAAATTCACTCTAAAAACTAATTAAAGAATTTCAAATGTATCGCTCGTGTTTTCAAATGAAAAAAAAGAATTAATTGAGACTTCCTGTATCTCCGTACGGTTATTTTATGCACCTATTTTCTCCTTGGGTTTTCTTCAGTATTGAAAAATATCAATGCCCTTCTCTTGAACAAATTTTTTCTTTGTCTCTGGGAACCTAATAAGAAAGTGCAGCGCTTTGACTCGAAAGAACTGAAATTATTGCTTTTGAAGTACCCTAGGCACGAATAAAATTGAAGCCATTTCTGTTTTTGTTTTTTTAAATTTTTTTTATTGATCTTTGATGATATATACATAGAATAGTTATTTAAAAAAACTTTACATATGTATTGATGTCTTATTTTCTAACTTATAATTAACTTATAATTAACTTACAACTATTACAAATGGGAGAGGGTTCCCAAATGGGTCCTCTAATCAGGCTCCAGTTCAGCGAATTTGATGAGAAATAAGTGAAAGGGGTATTTGTTTTTAATTCTGATCTGATGGATAGGATTTTTGCCGAGTCTGAAAGGCACCAGGGAGGGAATTTGGGTTAAGCTGGAGTAAAAGTTTGTGGAAAGATAAGTAATGTGCTGTGATAACGGTTCGAGGTTAAATTCCTTATGGAGTTGGAGGTTGGAAACGAACCATGGGGCGTTGGCTATTGTTCTAAGGAACTGATTCTGAATGATTTGAATTTTTTTAATGTTGGTTTTGGAGGCGTTAATCCATACTGGACAGGCGTACAGTAATAGAGGTCTTATGATTGTTTTGTATATTAATATGGCGGAATTGAACGGTATGGAACTGTTCCTGTGTATTAATGGTTTTAACTGCAGTAATTTTGTTTTAGCTTGAATTATTTTGTTGTCTATGTGTTGCTTCCAGTTTAGTTTGGTGTCTAGTTGAAGTCCAAGATATTTGACCGGTTTGTTGGGGGGTAGCCATTCTATTGTGTTGTTGTTCAGTGTCATGGGAGTGGGTGGAGTGTAAGGTCTTAGTGTAAAAATCTTGGCGGAAGTTTTACTTGGGTTTAACTGGATCTTGAGTTTGGTAGCCCAACTATCTAACATGTGCAGGTACAATTGTATTCTGTTTCTAATAAGATTAATAGATGAGTCTGAAGAGAATATGGCCGTGTCATCTGCAAATTGTGCTATTTGAATATTATTTAGTTTTGGAAGATCAGCGACATATAGGTTAAATAATGTTGGAGAAAGTGGGGAACCTTGAGGGAGTCCAGCGTTTATTGTTCTTGGGTTTGACATGTGGTTGTTGACATTTACCGAGAATGTTCTTTTGTCAAGAAAACTATTTATTATAGAGAGTATGTAGTATGGAGTTCCAATTTTGGTTAGTTTGTACTTCAGGGCCTGATGCCACGTTCGGTCAAATGCCTTCGTGATGTCTATGAAGATTGCTATAGTATGGTGTTTTTTTTTGGAAGGCTGTGTATATATGTTCTGTGATACGGAGTAATTGATGTTGGGTGGATATTTTTTCTGTGAATCCAAATTGTTCCATTGGTATAGCTTTTGTTATATGGAGATGTTTGTTTAGTCTTTTTAAGATAATTTTTTCGAAAATTTTTGAAAGTTTTGGTAACAAGCTTATAGGGCGATAACTATCAGTGAAGGCTGCATTTTTGTTTGGTTTGGCGATGGGGATGATTATTGCATGCTTCCAAGTCAGTGGGAAATATCCAATTCTGAAGCATGAGTTTAGAATGTTATTTAAGAATGAAATTGCTCGCGGTGGCAAATTCTTTAGCGCTGTGTTGTTAATGCGATCATGACCTGGGGATTTTTTGGTTGGAAGGTTTCTTATGATTTTATTGATTTCGGACGGAGATACGTATTGAATTTTGTGGTGAGGCCCATGAATACATTCTCTGTCTGCTTTTACTATGGTGTTGTGTTCGGGATGAAATTTTGTGTTATTTTGGGTGAATGTCGATGCAAAATAGTCCGCCAGTTCTTCGGCTTTATGAAACGACGAAAATGCTTTACCTGTCGTGGTTTTTAAGGGAGGGATTAAGTTTTTCTTTTTTAGTACTTTCTTCGTAAACTGCCAGAGCGAGTTGTTGGTGTTTAGTGAATTTAATAGATTGTGAAATTGTTGATTTTTGTGATTTTTATGAGTTTTTTGACAATGTTAGTGATTAGATTCAGTTCCCTCTTGAGTTCTCTAGTTCTAAGTTGTATCCATAGCCTTCTGGTTTTGTTTTTTATAATTATTGCGTTCAGGATAGATTGAGGTAATTTGCTGTAAGTGTTTATGTTAGTGTTAGGTAATGTGGTGGGTTGAGACTTTTTAATAGTGGAGATAATTAGCTCGCTCAAGTAGTTGATAGATTGGTCTATTTCCAATGGAGTTTTCAGGATTTTTATTTTAGGGATTGCATTTCTAATTAATGTTTGGTACTTTACCCAGTTTATTTTCAAAGTATTTATTTTAGGGATAGGGACGTGTTGAGGAGTTAACTGTTGGGTGGTCAGTAATACCGGTATGTGATCTGAGTCGAGTTCGAAAATTGTTGACACGTGAAATTTTGCGTTTGTATTGGTTATGGCTATATCAAGTATATCAGGTTTGCGCAAACGGTCGAATGGGTAATATGTTGGTTCGGATGGGGATAAAACTTTTAAGTTAGCTTGATTAATTAAACTAGCTAAGATTTTGCCGTCGTGATTATTGTTTTGGCAACCCCAGCTTGTATGTTTGGCGTTGAGGTCACCTAATAATAATACATTTTCCGTGGGTTGGAAGAAATTGTTTAAGTTCGCATTTTGAATTTTAGCCCTTGGTGGTTTATACGCTGATATTGTTTTCCATGGTTGATTGTTTATGTTTACATTGATAGCGATGGTTTCAATGCCTGGGGAGTCGGGCAGATTTATTTGGTAGTGATTATAGCTTGATTTTACCGCTATTAGTACGCCTCCGCCTTTAGTTTCAGATCTATCAGCTCTGTAAATAGTGTAATTTGGGATGAATAATTTATTCTTATGATTTAGGTGGGTTTCAACTATGCATGCGATATCTACGTCATAGTGGTATAGAAAATGAACTAATTCTACTTTTTTATTACTAATGCCATTGGAGTTCCAATTTAAGCAGGTTAAATTTTTGTTGGATTTATCTGCCATTGTTATTAGTCAAGTACTCGGTTACGGAGTTTTGTATGGTACTGATTATAGATGGTATTAAGGAGTTGATGAAATTGAAGATGCATGATGTAATGGCATTTATTATTGAGTTGATTATCGGGTTAGTGGAATGGGGATCTTGTGAATGAGAATTTGGTGGAGAGGTGTTACGGGAGTACTGGGCGGGTGTGGGTTGGTTTTGTAAGTTTGAAATATGGTTGAAGTTCGGGATTGTGTTGGTTTGAGGCAAATTTGGGAATGATTCATTACCATTTAGGTTAAATTGCGAGGATTGGCTGGTATTGGATTGGTTTTTAATTCTATTACCATTCGCCGAATTTTTGGTTTTTCTTTCACTTAACTCTTTGAAGTACGCACAGTTTTGATTCCTAATGTCCGCCCGGTGGTCACCTTTGCAGAGAGCACACGTCGGAGTTTCATTTTTCTTGGGACACTTTACTGAATAATGGTTGCCCGCACAGAACGCGCAGCTGATAACGTGATTGCAGTTGTTTTTGGTGTGACCGAAGTCCAGACATCTTTGGCATTGCAGGGGGCCTTTTGGTTTTTTTCGTCTTTCTACACTCACCCGATGGTTACATATTTGATCTATTGATAGTATGGTATCTATTGGTTCTGATCCGTTGAATTCTGCGGCTACTACAGGAATGGGGTTACCGTCCTTTTGGAGTCTAGTCACTTTCAGAATCGAAGGGTACCGGTGTTTTAAGTCTAATATTATTTCAGATTCTGTTATTGATTGATGTAGGTTTTTAAATACCACAGAGAATTTCTTGTTTGAGGGGTCTTTGTATGAATGAAAGCTTCTTTGTGTTTCTATTAGATATTTAACAATATTCCGGAAGTCTGTTGGTGTTTTGGCATTGATCTTGACTTTATCGTCTGATACGAAATTGTTTGAAACTTTATACTTGAGTTCCTTGGTGAAGTTACTAATGTTTGTTATATTAGACACATATATTGGGGGGATTTTGACTGTATGAGACAGATCTTCATTTGGAGTATTGTTTAAGTACGCAAATCGCGTATCATCGATCTCGGCATTGACATTTCCTAATAGACTAAATTTGTTTCCCGTAGGCACATTATATTGTAGTTGACTTGACGATTCAGGTGTGGCACTAAGTTTGTTGGGATCTACACTCAATTTCTTGTTTTCGTGAGAGATAGGAAGTTCACTGACTGACCTTTTTCTGGTAAGAGACGTTGCCATTGAAGAGAAGGTTTGGACGTTGGTCGCATTTGCTGATAAGTCGCCAACCTCGAGATTTCCTTCGGGGTTAGGCTGGTTCTGGGCTGCGTCTGTGATGTACTCCATGTCTTCACTGGATGGTGGCAATTCCGAGTTTTGATGCACTTCACCTGTGAAGGAAGTATCGAATCCACCGTTGTTTAGGGTTAAAAGAGCATTGCTTATTGCTTGCCCTGTTGATGAGTCGATACCGAATGACATTCACTTATCACACGATATCATTTAAGTATAACAGTCACTTCGAAGTTCACTCACTACGGGATACTAGTTAACAGACGAACTGCGGGAGCTCCGCTTACTAGGTCCGCACGGCTCGGAGTCGAGCACTGGAATGATCGAAGCCATTTCTGTTAGTGGTTGAAATTCTTCAAGGATATGAAAGTAGAAGTTGCAAAGAACGGATCTGAGTTCTAGTTTGTAGTAGTTGTCGATGGCACAGGACCATTGTCGAGACTAGTCTCTCTAAAACCGGTACCCCAGACGGAGATGTGCTCTCGACTGCATGGGGCTGTATACTCATATATTAATAGCGTTTGGACGCCCTGTACCATGCTCAGTGCCCTTCAAGTGGGGCCCTCAACGACCTTCAAGGCGCACTCCTCGAAAACTCTAATGGCCGCTGCTTCTACAGTGGACTTCGCTCAGGAAATCTGTGCTCACAGCTGATTTCACAGAGGAGTGAGACGGCTACACCGGATGCATCTCAAAAACATCAACATCCTCGTTTTTCGGCAAAAAAAATAACTGAAACGTCTTTATTATTTAGATTAATGTGAATTTCTTTGAGTATCTAGCAATCCTGGCAGATCAAAATGTAGTACATAAGAAGCGTAGTAATGTAATTAAATATTTTTAGAAAACATTTATTTGCGAATTGTCTATTGGTGCTATGGCGGATCATTCGCCTTAATTCAAGGCGCACATAATATATCTGATCACTCCTAGTCCCTTTGTCATTGTATTTTCCTTGAGCCAATAATGAGTTCGTTCAATTCATATATCAAATTAATCTTAAGTTAAGCGAATCGTCTGAAAAAACTGAAGTCGTCTGACCGATGTGGAAGTTGTACTGTATTGTAAACATGTCTTAGGTATAATAGTGTTGATTTCGGTAATTCATTTGTGTATTTTTGTGAATGAGGAGCAATACAATAATGAAAGCAGTAAAAAGGATTATCAGTATTTTTGAAATTCAGCACATAAAAATTAAGTTGCAAAACATTTAAAGAAACCATTGTCAATTTTATAGTTTATAACCTGAAGTTTATATAAGCCTAATTGAAGTGTGGTTTGTAATAAGTGGCATCAGTGATTCAATAATGCTAATACATGTTAGATTTTCTATATCCTTCATTTGTTTCAAGAACAAAGCGAAATACTCATGAATATCCCATTATGCTTAACGTGTTATCGCTGAAGAGATCAAAGGCTGGAAAATTTCAATTTGCGTTGAAGGTGTAAAACTCGTTAAGCAGTTGAAACAGTAGGTGATGAGTTTGAAGTAAACCACATCAATCATTACTTCACCTTCGATAATGAGAATTTGTTTCGACAAAGATCTCTCTGTTCAAGCGTGACATGACAGAGTATATAGCGATAAAAGGAATACCGTGTCGGTTCACAGGATCGCTCGTAATTAGTTATGGTTTTACCTTTCATATAGTTTCTTTCTCTCAAAGTAGGAATATTAGGTACTTTGAAGTAAACGATTCATTAATATCTACTGTACAAATGGAGAAAGAATCTCATCCAAATAAATGTATAGGGCGAGGAAGGACACATTGGGAAAAATCAAGAAGATAAATTGGTACGTGTAATGAATAAACCAACCTCCATGTCCATTAGTACATATTTATGGATCATCATTTACATCAGGTTCTACACTATTGTAATTGCCTCTGTTTACCTGAGTATTTTAGCGTCTTGAATCATTCGTTTGGGAGGTCAGTGACGTTCCAAAATCAATACATAGTGTTGATTTTTATGACTTATGATTACATGACATTAAAGTAACTTTTCGATTTTTCCTCCAGAAGTTGAGTGCTCCCTTAATATAGAAGCTCCGTTCTAACAAGAAAATCTTCCCAGAACCAACAAAGAATTGAACTAGAGACTTCCGGATTTGACCTTCAGATTCTTGGATAGACTCTTTAGGTACTGAATAAAAAAATGTTTATTCAATGTTGTTAATGAGAGTTTTTTTTACTATACACAATTTACTATACGTGGGATTTTAACGTTTCATATTAATTATCATTTGCAACATAAATTTCAAAAGGCAGAACCTTGTTTAAACATGTCTATTGAAGGCCAGATGTTTAATTTGATGACAGCTGTTAATGAGTAGACTTTATGAGCCGTTTAACGCTAGGTTCTGGTCTTCCTCTTCCTTCCTTGTGTCGAACCTGATACAATGAAACTTTTTGAGCAGAATCATCTGTTTTATAGACAACATTTAATTACGAAAACCAGCAGCGTCTTTGAAGAGGATGAATTTCATTAATTCCTCCTCCTCGTGAAGTTGCATTTCTCCTTTTACTCCGAATGGTTCATGATGCTTGACCCTCACGTACTGCACTGACGGCGCCAGGCGCTGCAGCTAGAAAGCCACCGTCGCGTCGGCGCGGTGATCGTAGCATGTCCATGCCAGCGCGATCGCTTCCATCTTCATTAGCATTATTATCGGCGGCCCCGCGTAAGCGGCTTATGGTCTCGCACCGCCCTCCCATCTCCGCCAAGAGCAGGAGCCCGGCGCCGGTCACCACAACAGCGGGGAAGGCAGCGGTGTGGACGCCAGGGAAGATGCGGGAGATGAAAGACTGCGTAAGGAAATGCGGAGCCGAGCTGTGACGAATGTTTAGCTATGAAATGGAAACCACTGGTAGTGACGGCGAGCGGAAAGACCGCATCGTCTCCCGCAAAAACAGATTGATTGATTGATTGATTGATTGTTAGCAATTCCTTGCGCGTCAACTAAGGAGATAATTAGTCCCGTAAGTGTAGTGCATGTTTTATCGGGAGGTGGCTGTGATCTTCCCCCGATGGATGGCGAGATCGGGCGCTGACCTACCGTCGACTACCGCGTTTTCCCACAACCAGGTATCTCCCACCAGCGGGGCACCGCCCCAGTCGGGACAAGCTCTAAGCCCCTTTCTGGTCTCCCGATGTGTGTGGCAGTGTAGTGCATGTTAGTGTGTGTGTAAGGAAGAGGTGATGATAGGACAAGGAAGAGGACGGAAAGATCACGCGAAGTCCGTGGCCCGTTTGTTAGGCCACTGCTCCGGCATTCGCCTGGCGTTGATCGGAGAAACCACGGAAAAACTACTGATCGGAGCAGCAGGCCGCTAGAATTCTCCTTCAGAAAGCGACTGAAGCCCAAAAGCATAAATTCCCAGGAATTAATATTTTAACAACAGTGAAACCTCTCATGAGCACACTCTCTTCCATATAGAGACATTATTGTAGGAAAGGACCTAAAAAACTTAGCGGATCCCTTTTTGCTTGTCCTAGCGGATCCCTTTTTTCTTGAGAGGACCCTTTTTTGGTGGCGAGCGTATCTTTTATGGTAGAGGATTCATTCACTATAAATAATTGCCTAAATATTCGGTACAAATTCTTAATCAATTCGAAATTTGAAAACTCAAGGCGACGCTGCTAGAACAATTGATGATGTTAGAAATGGGCATTGGGAAGTTACTTGACCAAGATATGAGGACAACACTGAGGTTGTAAAGCAAAAGTTGGAAGCGGTGGGAGAGATAGAAGCATCGACTGCATGATATGCGCCTTTGTAGCGAAACTAATAAGAGTGGAGTAGATGATGAAAGCAAAAGCGGTTAGCACATAGTCGCACAAACATTAGAGGTATTAACAGAAAATTGAGAAGAGCTCCACCATGAGTCGCTGAGACAAGGGATCACAAGCGAATTCAAAACAATGGAATTTAATAGGGGCTTTTGTGGGAAGGGGTCAAAGAAGAGATAGAAGAGACATTTGGTTATACATTATGGATGTCAACGCGTTATTACAGTAAAGGAGAAAATTCTGCAATGTGATAGAAAGTGGAAATAAAGCGCAGGTAGTGAAAACGCTAATATTTGGGGCAACAACATACCACGAAGGAAGTGGTGAAGAAATGTTAGAAATCAAAACGCCGTCTAAGACAATTAACACAGTCATTAATAAATATTGAAATGAGAGAAATCATCACTGGAATGGAAAGAAATGTCATGAGTCATACATAATGCGGGGTTCCAAATTAATGTGATATTTTCCTAATCAAAATAAAAATATGAAAACTATTATGAGAGTTCGCTCCTTGTTAGAAAACGTAGAATAATTCTCAGAACAGTAATACAAACGAGAGGAACAATGTCTGCGTTGAAGACAAGAGCGGGGAAGCCTATGTGATGGCAAGTGACGTAGTCCGGGAGACGAAGCACACATTTTTGGCGCCATCTGCGCCTCCGTTGACTATCTGCTTCCCTCCATTTTCTCCGTGTCTTTGTCACTTTTTGTGACTGTGTCCGTCCTCTTTTACCCTTTGATTTTTGACTCACTCTCGGTATCGACTTCTCGGTACGTCTAGCTCTGCCTCCTTAACTCTCTGACATCTCCCTCAACATTCTTTCCATCTTTCTCTTCCTCATTTGAAACTCTCTCATATCTGTACCTTCCTCTCGAAAATCGCTCTCCCCCTCTTAGCACTATTTATCCCTAATATCCATATCTCTCCCCATCTTCCCTTTCACTCTCACTTCTTTCTCTTTCGCTCTCTCCCTCATCACCATCTCTCTCCCTCATCGCCATCTTTCTCTGTCATCCTCATCTCTCGCAATTCGATCTCTCCCTTCTTTCCCTCTGTCTCCATTATCTCCTCTCGCTCATCCTCTTTCTTCTTTCCTCTCTTTCCCCTGCTCTCCCACTGTTTCTCTTGCCCCCCACTCCTTCCTTTGTTCTGCCTCATCTCTTTCCCCCTTTCTCGTTCTTCTTCGGTTTCCTCACTCGTCTCTCTTTTTCTGTCTCTAGTATATTTCTGCGGAATTAATTATCTCTCCCTCTCTCTCCCTCCATCTCTCTCTTTCTCTCTCTCTCTCTCTCTTTCTCTCTCTCTCTCTCTCTCTCTGCCATAGAGAGCACCTCGGGCGCCCACTTACCGATAATCCGGCCGGGGCTTTGTGCAGAGAGCCGCAGTATTTAACATCAGGCCGAGCTTCACTGGAGACCTAACACGATCGGCTCTTTTTGTGTTGCTAATGAACGAAACGCTCGGCGCAGTGTACTACACGCAACCGAATGAAATTTGAACAGCTGGGTTAAACTGCGCGTTTATTAGGTTGTATTAAGCTGAAAGGTCCGGTTTATTTTTCAAAGGTAACAATGAGTATGCAATAGGGAGATTCTATTTGTGTTGTTCAGGTTGAAGAAATTGCGTTTGAAATTCTGTTTTTAAACCTCTCTCTTTCCCGCTCTCCCCCTCTCCCCTTCCTCTCCCCTTCTCCCCCTCTCTCCCCCTCTCTCTCTCTTCCTCCCTCCCTCTCCTTCTTTCACTCTACGCAAGCACAATGGGCTTTTAAGAACAGAAAAAGCCCACAGAACACATCACAGGGTCATAATAAAACTATTCGAACCTTTGTTCATGTCGAACCGAGCCAATAGGATGACCTGCAACTAAATTATTATTTTTCCCACGAAGAAATTAGTATCTTGCCATGAAAACAAATGGGAAACGGGAATAAAATTCTCAAATACAGAACTCGACTTCACGTGAAAATTGTACTAAGGTTTATGAAACAAATATTGCGCACTTACTTAATCAGGCCGAATATCTGTAAAACATTATGAATCCTACTGTGTAAAGTTTTCTAAGCTAACTCATTCCAGATAAAATAACTTCATGTTAAGTTAATGACGTTAAGGGAAATTACGGAAATTACGTCAATAATTTTGGTAGAAATTAAATTTGTAAAATCCTTTGGTTAAATGTGTGTTTAAACTTGAACAATGAAAAAATGTCAATCTGTCAATGAACGGCTTTTATTTCACGGGAGATTGACTAATAAACTCCTAGGTGAATTCCGAACCAGCTGTTGGCAAATGAAACAAATTGCTCGCATCATGCTCACCGATAGTGATTTTTGCTTGGTGTATTGACAGTGTGTGTTGATTTTCGTGACTGTTACAGCGCGAGCAATTACAGTTGACCACACATACCTTTGAATAACCAATGTAGTTGAGATAACTCACATTACAAATCGGGCACGTGACCATTTATTTAAATGCTTTGTTGTGAACATAGTGTATTTTTTGAGAGCAAACAAGCGCTCACAAACACGGAACAAAAAGAACAGTGAATGGAAAACAAATCCTGACATTTTGAGAGGAATTGTGAAACCAACGTATATTCCACGTCACTCAATACTCCATGGATTCTGTAGATTATTTTCTAAATCGCAGCCATTGGATTTTCAACCACTTTCCCTTAGTTTTTTAATCAGACATAGTGATTTGTAAAAATAAAATGAATGTCAGAAAGACTAGGAAATTTTGCTCGCAATTTTGCTCGGCCTGCCGACCTCGTGTCGCAACCTTTTATACTCGCAATGTGAAATTCTACTTTTACCACATGCATCATAAGTAGCTATTTCAGACGTGGACCTTTTCTCCTTTATTCATAAAATTTACGTGGGGTGGAAAGATGTGCGACATATATAGTGAAGGTAAGAGAAGATTGAATGATGTTTGTGATTGTTCTTGCTGCTTCAAAACAACTGGAAACGATCCTGGAAACCACGAAAATTGGCATTCGACCTACAACCCCCCACATCAAGCAAGTTTTCGGCTTCCAATCGGGATTCCATCCGCAATCACTAGCAATGCGACCGTCATGTTGCCTTAACAATCACGTTGCCGCTAGTGGCCATATTATTCATATATTTTAAATATGCGATGCAAGTAATGTTAAAAACAATGTATTGTTTACACAATCTGGTTTAGAAAAAAAAACTTTTGAAGAAACTTTTGTGTTAATAATGTCTATATTTTTCGGGGATGATCTAAATTTTTCGTTCGCCTCTTTGGCGCGGGAAATGGATTAGGCAGAGGGCGACTGGGATCATCGCTCGCTCAGTGCCGCAGTTTTGATTGGTTCGGCGCGGTCGTCCATCAAACGGCCAATAACGAAGTGCATGTGCTGGCCGTCGTTTCAAAATGCATGTTTTCCTCGACCTCGTTAATCCTGGTGACATCGGACTAATAATCTTAAAATATCGGCAGGATAACAGGATTTTTGCCCTCTCTCGTAGATGAAACATGAGATGGCAAGATTATGAAATGTCCGCGTGAGATGAACTCGATTGCTTGGAAATGATTTTTTACATGGATCTTTAAAGAGAAGGGTTGTTGAGACGGGCCGAGTATTTAAAAAACGTCTCTTCATCTTTTTGGTTTCACTGTATTCTGGAGTATCGTTCATTCGCGCGATAGAAAATTGCAAACAGAGAAGAAGGCGTGCAATCTTAGTCTGTTAAAATAGGCAATTCAGTGTATTAATACATTCAGTTTATTATTACATTGAGTGTACATTTTTAATATTATTTGAGCAAATAATTTTTTTCCCTTAGAGTAATATTACAAGGAAAGGAAATTCAACTGTTTCTTAACTGCAGATTTATTTCTTTGATTTCTCTAACCTCATGGACACCAAAGATCTCTCAAGGAGACTTAGAAAACATCATGAAAACCATGCATTTCAAATTAAATCGCACATTCAGTTTGCCAACGTAAAAATATTTTTTATTAAAAGTTGCGTGGCTCAAACATCAAAATACCCGCCGGAGGAGTCATACTCGACTAGTTGTTAGTATTACTTTGACTGCTACATTTCTGACGAGAGCTAATAAAATATTGTTCTCAATTCAAAAATAGTAAACCATAACCATAAACGATCACCAAAGCAATCACACTTTGCGGGGATTCGAACCCATAATCCTGGCGGAGTGGTTGCCGCCGCAGCCGTCGACGCCCATTAGCATCGGCCTAAGTACTCGTAAGCTCCACAAATCTGATAATAGGGTGCTATACACTTCAGTTTTCCTTTTCCCTCCCCCAGTACATCACGCCCTCGTGTTCCCACACAAGAGAATCGCCCTTGATCAGCGAAGCAGTCTTTCGCATCAAAGGCGTCCGGTCGACCGGATTCTAAACAGGCTCGCCATTCACCGGGAGGACGCCGCCCCGCCCCGCCCCGCCCCGCGCCGTGCCCTGCCGGCCGGGAGAGGTACAGCGCCTGCAGGCGGAGATCGCGAGTTCGTGCCTCCGTTAATTGAGGATCCGTGTAGCGCGCTCCCGCGGGAGGCGGTGAGAGAGCACGGCGCGGCGCTGGGGCCGGCCGCCCCGCGGGGCCCTCCAGCCGGGCTCCTCGCCCTCGCCCTCTCGCCCTCGCCCCGCGACCCGCCCCCCTGCAAGGGCGTTGGCAACTCGATAAGCGGCTCGAGGACACGCTGCAGGATACGTCATCAGAAACGACACTACTCGCGTTGTTTCTTCAATTTTTAATGTAATAGTTATTTTTATATTAAATACGTGAAATGCTTTTTTTTCCTTCTTTCGTTTGTCAGTTTGATAGTGAGTTTTTTTTTGCCGAGACCGATGAATAGCGAGAAAAACCCATCGAGATCGTTTAAGAAACTTATGTGGTCTCTTCACGAGTTTCTTGTATTACACTCTTTTAAATTGAACTAAAATGTGTAATAACAAAGTTAAACGAATGATGGATAATTTTCAATGTCTTTTGCAAAAAAAAAGAAGACAAGCAGGCGCATAAATCAGAGATATTTCCGTGTTCAAACAATGTGCATCTTCATTGTTAAGAATTTTCATTACTTGTGGCTCTTTAACATTTGCCGTTCGTTACATCACACCGTGCATTACTTACCTTCTCCATTACCCTCACATTGTGGGGCTCACTGCTCCTCTCGAACGCTTTACGCTAAGCGCTTACAGCGGTAAGCTTCCTCCACACCTTTGGGTGGTCCCAGGGCGTCAGGTGGGTCTTAGCATTTCTTCCCTCCTATGGAAGCTTAGGAAAGTTTTGTCTTAATTTCGCTGTTCGTTAATGAGTAACAAAATGTAGGGCACTCTGAGAACTTTGAACCACACGCAGTAAGAAACAGGTTATTTGACAGAGATACGTTTCTCCACAATTCATATTGTGTGCTAGAGGAAATGTGTTCATGTAAGAATGTGATTCTGTAAAAAGAATTATAAATTGAAATGTAGTATTGATAGCTCGATTCTCATGATTTTATTAACTTATGCGAGTTAATTTATTATACATTGATAAAACATTATTTATTGGTGTGTATTACATTGTAATAGACTTAATATAAATGTATTCATGTATCTTTTTTTGTATATCTTCAATTTTTACCACCAAAAAATGTATGCACCCTTACTCGAGAATATAAGTAGCAGTTTCAATGAATAATAAACTCTCATAAAACAAGCAACATTAACATGAAACAACGGAAATCCGTTGTTCTTGGAAAATCATCTACGTTTAACGGGCGTCAGTTAGCTGGTCGTCTTCTGCAGATTACCACACCGGCAATTAGAAGGTTTACGTGTCAAGCGCTTTGAAATGGCCAGACTGTACAAAGAACTCGTTTTGAGAACTCAATTTTTTGGATGGGTAGATTCGGCGCCGACCTACGACGGCTTGCTGGCATTTTCCCAACCATGTTTTTCCCATCAGCGTGGCTCCGCCCCTACCGAAACAAGCTCTCACACACACACACACTCTCTCTCTCTCTCTCTCTCTCTCTCTCTCTCTCTCTCTCCACAAGTGTGATAATGTAATGCATGTGAGTGTGTGTGTGTGTGTGTGTGAGTAAGGGATGAGGATAGAACAGGAAGAGGAAGGAAAGATCGCGCGCGGTCCGAGTCCCGTTTGTTAGGATACTGTTCGGGCATTCGCCTGGTGTTGATCGGAGAAACCACGAAAAGCCACCGATCAAAGCAGCCGGCCGCTATAATTCTCCAACGAATTCGAACCCTAGGACCTCCCGGTTAGAGGCAATGCAGTGTCATCAGTTGATGTCCTGAGCTGCCTTCGTCAGTACATTCCAAGGGAAACAGCAGCTGCTTTTAAAAATGTTATTCCACAAGAAGTAGAGTATAACTCAAAAATATAATTTTATTTATCAATTATTTCTTGTAATCTACGAATCTCGATAAAAACAAAAGATAAATTAATCATTAGAGGCGGATGACCACTATATTTCGAAAGAAATGCAGAACATAAACTTTAAGCATTGCAATTAAAAATTAATCTGATTACATTACACATTTTCTATGCGCAATTGCGAGTCCATTTCTTTCTCTTTGAGTTTCTCTCGACATTCACGCCGCATTAGCCACAAACAAGCAAATAATTCGAAAGGCATGATTGTACTCGCTGCCATCTTGTCATTTTCAATCACGCGGAGCAACACGTAGGCCCTCGGCGCGGCGCGGCGCGGCGCGGCGTCGCGTTTCATGTCCTGCCGAGGTGGAGCGTCCTTATAAGGCGGCGGCCAGTGGCGCGCGGCGCGCCGCACGTGCGGGCTCCGCCTCGTTAAACAGGGAGTGCCTCGCGGAGACAGCACCGCCATCGGTACCGGCACCATCAGGCAGGTTGTGATGGTGATGGGCAGGACGACGGCGGAGGCAGTGGTGGTGGCAGTGGTCATGGGATGGTTGGGAGATGGGGAGGGGATCCGGCAGCTGTGGGAGCGTTAGGGCAGAGACGGGGTTGAAGGTGATATTCTTTATGAAGATACAGGTTCATTGTCACCGTCAGAGGCAGGTTGTAATGGTGATGGGGAGTACGACGGCGGAGTCGGTGGTGGTGGTGGTGGTTGTCATGGGGTGGTAGGGGGGTGGTTCGGCAGCGATGGGAGCGCTAGGGCGGAGAAGCTAGTAAAGGTGATGTTCATTATGAAAATTTAGGTTCACTCTTGGATGCTGAAAGGATTGATGGGTAGAAGGTGTTGATGATGACGATAATGATCAAATGGGTGGCATGACATACGTAGAACTCCCTGAAAACTCATGATCTATTTGTCTACTACAAATTCCGTATATAAAAGTAAGAATTTGATCCTCAATTCTCAGAGAAAGAAAGCTAGTGTTCTCGCAGCTACAATGCGAATCTTTCGGAGGCGAGGAATGTTGACGATGGTTGGAATTAGGCCAGATGAGGGCTATGGTGATTATGACAGTTGTGAAGATGGGAAAAAGTGATTGTACGATTATCATGGAGGTGCTCGGGCCCCCTGGCTGGTGGAGAGGACGATAGTTGTAAAAATGACGAGAAGAAAGGTAGGCAAACTTGATGGTCGTGGTTTAGTATTTTCTTTTTTTTATCTAACGAATTTTACACCATTTTCAAAAACATGAGTAATATGCCAGTATTATATTTCTTGCTTACGTGAGAGCTGAAAGCAGAGCTTTTGTAATTATTCATACTCGTAATGCTACAGCTCTCTCTAAATCTTCCAATTTAACTTCCACGTAAGCAATTAATGAACTTTCATATTCTCGTTTTCATGTTTCAGGCACATGCATTTATGTGCACATGCGTCATACACTAAATGCAATTACATTTTTCATTCTTTTGAAATAAATTAGGTCTTTTACACTCAAAGCCTGTTCAGAGAAAATATAAAATATTCGTCATTCCCTGATTGAAATTTGATAATTCACATTTATTCCAATTACAGTTCTAAAGCGGATAGCTTTCACAAGCAACGCAGTTCGAAAAATGTATTGATCATTTTGTCTTCTTCATGGAAAGGATTTTAATTCTTGAATTATTTAATGGCCAGATTCGAATGAGGTATTTGATGCAACAAAATGTAGTAGCGATCAATCAGCACTACATAGTTCGATTTAGATAGTGACTTCTAAATTTTGATCAATTGGACACAGCTATCTAATCGGGAGCTTCGTTCCGACTTAATTTTTGGTATTCAATTTCCCGATTGGATTGATTGATTGATTGAATGTTAGTGATTCCGGTTGTGTTAAGTGCTAATCATCAGTATCATTAGTTCTGTAAGTGTAGTTTATGTTTTTCCTCGGGATGTGGCCGTGGTCTTCCCCCGCTGGATGGAGATATCGGGTGTCAACCTGCTGTCGGATAGCGGGGTTTTCGCCAATCAGGTATCTCCCACAAGCGGGGCACCGCCCTTGTTGGGACATGTTCTAAGCTCGAGTCCAGTCTCCCGGCATGTGTGGTAGTGTAGTGTAACTGTGTGTAAGTAAGTGGTGAGGTTAGGACAAGGAAGAGGAAGGAAAGATCGTGAGCGATCCGTGAACCGTTCGTTAGGGTACTGCTCCGGTATTCGCCTGGTATTGATCGGAAAAACCACAGAAAACTACCGGTCAGAGCAGCTGGTCGCTAGAATTCTCGTTCAGAGGGCGACTGAATTCCAGCTAGCTGACATGCTAGCGACAAATCGTGCAATCGTCGGGACTCGAACATAGGACCTCCAGGACAGAGGAACTGCAGTGACATCAGTTGATGCCATGAGCCACCTCTTCCTGTTCCCGACTGGATAACCCTCTCCGCTGATCACACGTCAGAAGTCACTCTTCTTAAATCGGAGAATAATCCACAGACTCCATCCTAAATATCGTCGCAAGTTGCTGCGGAGACGTGTGTGCGCTGTGTTCGAATCCCGCGAATGTGTGTGTGTTTTCACCTTGTGAATGTAACACGGGAGGCTTCGGCGAGGAGCGCATCCGGATGATGCCGTGGCGGCTGCGGCGGCAGGCGTTTGCCACGCGACTGCGCTTTCACGGGCCGGCGACCGTGTCGAACGCCGCGCCGCCCTCGAGGTGCTTCCGCACCGGCGTTGCAGGCGGCGCTCCCACCACATAGGGGTGCGTCGCCGTCTTCACTGTGGCTTTTTTCTTCTTTCTTTCTTGCTTTCTTGCTTTTGTTTTTAACTTTCTTGCCCTTACAAAAGAACTTCGTAAGAAGAGAAAGTTATGCAATTGTGCGCCGAAAACGGCGAATTTTCGGAAGAAAAAATTCACTGCCAGGCTCCGATAACGAAAAGGTGGAGAAATCCTGGTGTAGCCTCAACCCATGTTTTGTGCGTCTTTAATACCGAACAATCTACAGACGGCAAAACGTTTGACCGTCCATTCGTCTGCGGTCAACACCAAAGTCCCAGTCGTTCATACGATTTCCTCCAAAACTGATATTCCCCGATCGGTCTGAACGAACTCGAGGCTTTGGGAGTTTCAAACGGATATTTTGATTTTTGAGGGTTTGTTTTATATGAATCGAGCATTTACGTTTTATGTGTCTGCCAGAGTTCAACTCACAAGGGACTTCTGTGGTGTGATATGACTGAGAGCAAGTCAATTCTGATAATCTGAGTTGGGGTCTCTGAATGGAAAAAAATTGTTGGTTGAAAACACTTTTGTAGGGTATGTAGTAGTATAATATAGCGGAACAGTTTGAAAGAATGCGAGAAAGTATGTGCGTTTGTAGCGCCACTAGTTGTTTTTTTTGTTTTGTTTTGTTTCCTCTTCTTCTCCCCTAAAGTAATAATATAGGAACCTAAGTTATCACGTTTTAGCATTCCTGAAAATTGTCGCGGGAATTCTGATCCAGAGAGAGGCCGATGTAAAAAGACCCACTTTCTTTGGGTCGCCTTCACTTCCGCCACTGTCGTTCGTATTTCATTATAATTGAACGAGGAGATGAGGCCATGGCCTTCTATTATTAGAAACCATTGTGAAACCCTCCCTCGACACAAAGGAGGGCCTTGAGGTAGGTCTGTTTGAAGTCTATCGACGCGGAAATCGATCGCCGCCCTGTGCAGTGGACTGTTGACAATGTAACCAACAAGAAGAGCTTGCGAGGTCGGATACGTCTCTAGAACAATGAATGCTGCTGTGGGAATGAAGTTCCACAAAGAAACAAATAATGGGAATGGATAAATGAATTTATATACCACACTAACTGGTAGGGTACGACGTCAGTAGGTGTGTTAGCGCTTGGTTTTTTATGTTCTGAGAAAATCAGTTGGGAATCGGTATTCGAGTTGAAATAAAACTTACAGAATTAAAAAAGCAATATTTCATTTTTTGCTGGTACAAATGGTTCAATCGTGTGTATCAACAATTTTATTTACAGTTCAGGTCTCACGTATTTTTTTATCGTTGCGTCAAGGATTACGTGTGTAGATTTCTTTTGAAATATCACACCCAAGTCTCCAAGACTCACTGCACTTGTGAGAAAAGCCACATGAAAA
Source organism: Acheta domesticus (assembly GCA_031308135.1). Taxonomy (NCBI): domain Eukaryota; kingdom Metazoa; phylum Arthropoda; class Insecta; order Orthoptera; family Gryllidae; genus Acheta; species Acheta domesticus. The sequence continues at coordinate 130,288,953 of JAHLJT010009419.1, forward strand.
ACATTGCTGCCGGCGACGTTGTGAGGATGAGAAATGCAAAGCAAATGAAAGAGACACGTCTGCAAAGGCTCCTTTTCGCGGCTGAATCCACAAGAGGGAACTTGTCCCACCCATTACCACTGCAGCCCTAGGGCTGAGCAGTTACTTTTCGCAGCATTGGATCAAAGAAATATTTTTTTCAAAGGAGTATTCTTAAAACCTTCCGTTTGCCAAAGGAGGAACGTTATCTTCCTTTGTAGTCCTTCTTAATTTTGAATCACCCTTCTTATGATTGCTTTTGTTTTTGCCTTGTATGATATTTCGAGATGTGTTGGTGCATACCCAATTTTGGAATTTCCGGTTCGGAATGACCAAGGAAAGAAATGTGTGCGTTTATACACACATTTAAATCTCATTCAGAATAACAATGGGTAAAGCGTTTAAAAAAATGTATTAACAGTTACAACTTTGATATCCGAAAAAAAACTAAAAGTTAAAATTTCAATGACCAGACACATTTTTTTTTTTATTTAGGTCATATTTATCAAATTCTGTTTCCTTGAACAAGGATTTCATGTAATTTAAGAGAAAGTGAATTATTTCAGTGATTCAGTTGGTACAGTCGAGAAAAGCTCCATTCTCTAACGCTTTTTGTATCGGCCAGAAGAGCACCATATCATCACTATACCCTTCTGATTAATTTTAGTTCAAAACATATAAACACAATACTTCTTCGGCGGCTACGTGCGTAGATTTGTTAGATTTGCTCTCTAAGAAGCCCATCTATCTTCCCCCTGGGATGTATTCGCGTTTATTTCGAATCGCCTTAAGAACTCCGGAACTCTATCCTAGGCAGTTCTCCCGAGGTTCTCTCGTTTCTCAGCGCATTCGACCCTCCTTTGCTGCGTGATAATTCGCGGTAATTTCGCCTCTTCTACACCTTCATCATGAGTTGCTCAACCGCCTTTCGATGATGTAACACGCCCGTGTAGTCACGTTATACAGCCATAGTTTAATATTTACAGCATTAAACATGGACATGGATGCCTGACTATCGCCTTGCAGGGCATTTCGCCCTGAGGAAGGTCACAATGTGACGGACGAAACGTTGGCATCTGTGTCTAGGACGCGGCATCTCTCGGACAACCTTATACAGGACCCTACTTTCTCTAGCCATGGAAGCCTAAACTTTCATATGGTTTACACATTTAGATGAAATGAAATTCTAATATAATTTTACTGATGCTTCGTACAGAATATATCGTTGCCCCCTCACATTGAATGTAAAACCTTCCGTACGCTGACGCAATAATCCAAGTGGTTAGCCTTAGAATTAATGGCGCTTTGGATGTGGAGAAACACCCAAATCAATGGCATGTCTCCGCGATAGCGGAAAGGCGCAGCGAAATCGAACGCAATTGTTTCCCTACGGGAAGGGGTTGGGGTGGGGGAGAGCGTTCCGCTGTCGGCGAAGCACATTTCGCGGCGCGCGCCCGGCGGCCACCGTCATTTGTCGGCGCTGCCGGAAATTCGAATCCGTCGCCGTCAAAGCCACGCGGCATGGCGGGCGGCGCAGGCGGCGCCGTGGGCGGTGGCACGTGTCGTGTTACGCCGGGCGCCGCCGTCGCTGTCCCGTTGCTGTCTCTCCGCTTTTTACCGGGAAGCTACGGACAGCGCTTATTACTTCCCGGATGTGCAATTGGGTTTGATGTCGAGTAAGATCTGATTAATAGATGTGCAGTTCATTAACTCCCGAATGAGACTCTCCATCAGAAATGCGTTAAGTTAAACTGTTAATCATTATACAAGTGATTCCTTGAATTTTACACTTATTTTTGAAAAATAATATATTGAAGAGCACTGTCGTATTAGAAATTAATTGTCCTTCTCATTATAGGATCTCTTTCAAAAATGTGTATTACAAGAACATTCTCTGCTGAAGAGAAACTACAATATGAATTATGATTTTGACTGAATTGAGCAGTCTAACTATCGATTGACTCGGAAAAGCATTATGTTTTGTATGATACGTGGTGCAATAAGAAGCTGGCACGATTTCATTAATTTATGAGATTTAAATATCTGTTTCTATTTATTTCTGTTTTGCTGATTGTTGTAATATAAATTAATTGTAAAGGTTTATATATTTCCTTGCTTCTTAATCGCAAAGCTGCGTAATAGGGATTTTGATGAAGTAATCAATTTAAAATGGTTTAAATCGCAAAACTAATACCATTCGACATAAACATGAAATTTCATTTTTAGATTCCTTCGAATTCTCTAGCTAATAAAATTGGCTGAATTAACACACTTTTAAAACTTTTCTTGAAATTATCGTAATTATTTCATATAACTTTTTGCTGCGCAACCCTAACGTGCTGAAATCTGCCTGAAATGTACTTTTGCATGTGAACATTCAATTACAACCGTAAACTTTCAGATATATTCATCTTTTCAAGAAAATTATGCGTGTATCAAATTTGCCTCTCCCTAGTCATCCGCTCCTCTCAAAATGAGAAGTAAACACTCCATTAGCTTCGAAAGCTCTAAGCTTGCACCGCTTTACTTTTCACCAGTTACCTACTTTTGCAACAGGAGCTGCTCCACCTCTTACGTAAATTTCGGAATAGCAAGGCCATACTTCCGCCCGCTCGCCCGCCCGCGCCTGGGTCCATTTAACTTGCAGCATGTCCGTTTCATTTATCTTGTGGCATGGGCGGCGGCGGCATTGGCCACGGAGACGACGACGCGACGACAAAGGTGATATCGAGAGTGGCGACGAGGAGATGGCGTCATGGGCAATGGCAGTGCGGGCGATAGCGGGGTTGGCGAAGGGGAAATGGTGTTGAGGGCAGGTGGCCCGGGGACGACGAAGGCATAGGCCAGTGTTGTCAAGGTCGATGCCACGAGCGAGAGCCCGTGGCACGAGTGCCTGGACGAAATCGCTTCTCCACGAAAGTTCATCACCCCGCCACCAGAGAACGCTGTCCCTATTGTAAAACAGCGAAGTTACTAATACGAGTGTAAGTCAATAAGTATCTGCAATCAACTTTTATAATTTATAACAACAAAAGTACACAATTTTTATTTATGTCGTTTTTGACGTAGTCACCCTGCTTTTCAATGCACTTGGTCCACCGGTGAACAAGATTTTCGATTCCCTCGGAAAAAAAGTTTCTGGTTGCGCAGCAAGCCGCGTATGCACCGCTTCCTTTACCTGTTGATCGGAGCAGAATCGACGGCCTCTTAGAGCATCTTTAAGTGAACCAACAGACTTTATGAAAAGTTCAGCCTGTTGTGCATTATTTCATAAGCAGAACCATGGCTAATGTGCATATGGTTTGCCACTTCATCAACAGTAACTCGTCTGTTATTGAGTATCAATGCACACACTTGTTCAATATTGTCGTCATTTACGGCTGCAGCTGGACGCCCGGTTCTTTCCTCATCCTTCACGCTCGTTCGACCACTTTTGAACTGTTCATTCCACTGGTACACACTTCGCTGCGGTAATACGACATTGTCCCCGTACTGTACAGTAACTTTTCTATGAATTTCCGCTCCTGGAACACTTTCAGACCACAAAACACGGATTACGGAACGCTGTTCTTCTTTGGTGCAAACAGAGGATGGCGCGACCATTTTTACGTCGGAACAGCGCACAGTGGACTGATCTGATAACGCTGAAAATTACCACAGACAAACACAACAGTGCCACCTAGTGTCTGATGAACATACTGATTCATACTGATTCACAATCTAAAGAAAATTACAGCAAAATTGCAGATACTTATTGACTTACCTACGTAGTTTCCTTTCCCGACGCTAGTTGCGCAGAGCAGCTCGTGGCATGCTACGGAGCTACGACGCGTATCACTGCCATTAGCAGAAGACCTTGACACCACTGCCTTACGGGGACAGGACAGGACTGCGCGCGCAGCGTGGTGGGCGGAGGGCTGAGTGCGGTGAGGGCGGCACGTCGCCGCCTGAGATTCGACCCCCTCGCGCTTCCCGGGGCGCTAACGAGCGAACGCCAGGGCTGCCGCCCCCGGCCCCGCGCGGGCGGAACGGGGTGGCGGCGGATGTCGTCAGTCAGGGGACGCCGGAAATAGCCCCACACTCGTCACGTTCAACTCAAACTAAATCTGACATTTGGCAGGAAGTAATGTTTAGTGAGAACCGAAATATTCAAATGGAAATACTCAGTGAATCGAGAATAATGTACGAGGCAGTTTTGCATAAATCAAAATATATTATAAATAGTAAAATAATTTCGATTGATTTGTTATTTGAATTCTTTTAATACTATTGTTAAAAGATTAGTGTAGGCACGGAAGCTTAAAACTTAAAGATTCGTACCACATTTACATGAGAACAGTGTTCACACTCACTCTCTCCGAGAAGAAATCCAAAAGAAAAATTAGTTCTTGATTATGATTAGTTTTTTGAGTTAAAATATTTTTTTTAATTTGAAATATTGAACAGTATCTCCAAATGTTAATAAATAAATACTTTCTTTCTCATGTACGAGCTCTGATATTAAAGTTGGGTTCTGACAATGCGTTTTTGGGTGGAATTGTGTAGCAACTTTTGAAACATTTGAGCGTTAAAACATTAGCTTTAAATGGCTTAAGCTAGAAAATTTTCCTTCAGCATAAAAGCCAAGAGATTGCTTTGCGACAGTTCTTTTGCACGCACGAAGTCGTTGGTAAATGGTGAGTTCGAAATTCGTGGAAATATTTTGAAATACGGGAAGGCCAACGCCAGGAGAAAATAGTGCTGCATTTAAACAGGATGAACGTTGAAAATCGATTTTTGTTGTCAAGTTTAAACAGTTAAATGAGAGTGGTAAAGTAGTGGATCTGCGACGGCGCAAAATATTACTTTAACACAGGTCATGTATTCAATCGGTCAAGGAATTTATTTTGTTTAATGAGAGGAAGAAAGTAAAAGGTTTGGTTGCTTACCATAATTGTTACTTTAATGAACATTCAAATAGTAAATATGATCGTGGCTAACGATTTTTGATCTTAAGTCTTTATCTTGTTGTTTCTTGGTGTAGAATTTGCAGGAATGATTTGTTATTTCCGTTGATGAAGATATAATGCCATTGCTAATTCTTCGATGAATGTAATTTCTCTAAAAATGGGACACTCATAAATGCTAGTTTTTAAGTTAGTTCAGTGAGTGTCGCTTGTTATCTCTAATCGCCATCAATATTATATTAATTCTTGATTGGCGATCCTGTATAAAATTGGTGAAGATGTAGACAAGTAAAATAGAGATAGTCGTTTTTATTTTAACATTCTTATGAGGGAAAGCTGTGGTGTGAAAAACGTGAATGCAAAAAGAAAATAATCAGAAAACGAATGATAAAACGATATTCACTAGAACATTGACGATTGAGATGAGAGAAACAGATGACGGCTTCTCTTACTCACGGTAGGATAGAAGAGCCTTGAAAGACGAGATGTCGGTGAGTGCGCATTAGTAAGGGAGGCAATGCAACCGATGCGAAGGCAGCGTCTACGCAAATGATGCCTGGTTGGAGCGTCGTCGTCTGCGGTCCTTGTTAGCGGGGTCCTCGGTTCGAGATTGCACAGTGGGGCTCCGCTGTGCAGTAGTTAGCGAGATGTCTTCTTTTAGGAAACTTCCTCATCTGCAGTACTGACATGTCAGGAACGTTATTCGCCCAATTTCTGAGGAGTGTTGAAGTGACTACGTGACATGTAACGTGATTTATGAGCATGTCTGTTCTTGTTTCCGTTAAGTATTTTTCATGTAGTTTTCGTTTGATTGTGATCAATTGGTAAGATTATTTTTGAATGATATACGGCACATTGATATTTATATTTTTGTATAACGATTCTGTTTCTTTGTTTCAGGTTGGTTGAAGCAACTTTCGATTTGTGTGAACATTGAAGTTGTCTACATCTGTTCTTAACGGTAGCTGATCTCCGTCGAGTGAATAACGTAAGTAATTAAGGTTCAAAATCATGTACGATCAAATGGATTAGAAGAAATGTTTATAAATATTTGTTATTGCGACATTTCAGTTGAGGTTTGCATTATATCGTGCTCTTCAAATTTTATCGAGTTGTGTTTTTAAATCGGTTCTGAACATATATGTTTTAAAACACTCCATAATACTGTTTATAAACATTAGGTAGTGTACACTAAAAATGGTTTCAGTATAATTTTTCAGAGTGACCATTACGAAATTAACGTCGGTAAAGAGAAACCACGAAATCAATTGGTAGCAGCTCTCAACCGCAAGTTTCGAATCCGCGTCCCTTGTGATCCCCCGGAGACAAGAGAGCGGCGCTAAAGGAAGGCGCAGGCAGCGGGTAGGCCGGACGCAGTTGACGCCGCGCCGCGCCGCGCCGCACTAATCGTAGGGCGCTGCGCTGTCTTCACGGGGCCCGAGTTTCATTGAGCGTCGCCGCCTAACGGCACCGCCGCGCAGCCCTTCATTTGCCGACCGCAACCGCCCACGCACGCTCGCGCTCGCTCTCGCGGCGCCTCGGAGAGGAAGCGCAGTGGTGGTCCGGTCGCCGCGCACAGTGGTTCAGGGCGAGGGGAAAAAAAGAAAGAAAAAACTTGCTAACGGGAACGTCTATTGTGTCCATGGTTATTTATCTGGGTTCTCTGATTTTCAAAATGAGGGGTAAAATGTGGTTTTCAAATTTCTATCAAGTTTCCAGGGGCATTTATTAGGGAACACAGATTTTCAATACGACGAAAAAATTGTGGTTGTTCTGGAAGTCTAATTTCCAACCTCTGGTTCGTCTATTGGTTGAATCTCGATGAACGCGAATGCGAAGAGCGAATGTAGGATGTGGTTGGAATGGGATATTGTCAGAGGAGGTCATTTTGCCGGGAATGTAACCAATGTTCATATCAATGTTCTTGACCACAAAGGTGATACCGCTGACTGAAAAAGATTTACAGCATCCAGCCGTATTTGACAGTTTACAGTGACGATTTGATTGATATTTTGGTGGCGATGTTCCTTCCCACTAGATGGCGAGATCCGGCCCCGACCCTCACGTCAGCTTACGGGGATTTCCTCCTCGAAGTATTTCCCCCTCTCTGGACCAGCTCCATGTTCTCGAAACAAATTTAAGAATTAAACATGAGTTAATGTAAGCCAAATTTTATTTGAAATTCCTTTCCTCGGAAAAGGTAGTACGCGCACAAAATCACTGCTTTCTCTGGTGTGGAGCATCTTTACCGAAGTCCCCGTTTGGCACACAATCATGATAGTTTGTATTTTGAAGGAGAAAATTCCAGAACTTTAAATTACTTCAGCAGTCGTTTTTGAATAGCTAATGAGATGGCTAAAATGATGCTTGTTTTTTTCCTCTTTATCTAAGAAACTAATATAAACGTGCTATTAGGCAAATAATTTTACATTACTGAAAATTTAATAACGATGATCAATACTATTGATATTTTACTTTTCCTTTGGCTTGAAATTGGCTACGGTAGATGACTTGAAAATGAAGTTACATTATTCAATTGCAAATAAGGGTGTTTAAATCCATAGGTGTTTTTTTCTTGTATTCAAACCATCGTCCACCGACAGTGCGGGGGTGAGGCGGCGGCGGCAGAGCGGAAGACGACGCAAAACAAGCGCGGTCCGCTTGAAACCGCTGAGGCACGCTTCTTTGAATGGCACGCCGCCGCCTCTGCCATGTCGTCATCGCGCCGCGCCCCGACCACAAAGTGCCCGCCCGCCTTGCCGCTAATGGGGACGCGGCGTCGCCCAGTGCCTCGCGCAGGCAGCCCTTGCTCGCTCGACAAAATCCTCCGGCTAATGTAACTGCGTCGATTGGTTTTCGGACTTCAAAGACCGCTCGCCATACAGCGGCCACAAAGAAAGGAGATTGTTTAACGGGTATTGTTGGCAGCTCACAAAGGCTACGTCGCTTGAGTGTAGCGTGAGAAGCTCACGTTTGGATTTTGTTTTTATTTTTAATTGTTGCCACAACAAGCGGTTCTGCTAAATGGATTGTGTTAACAATTCTAAAAAGTTAAGTCGGTAAGTTGGTTATTTACAAACCAAGACAGAAAACTTACAATTCACGCTCGATTTTCTGAATATACTTTTTTATTTTATAGGTAATTATTACTCATATAATTTAAATAATTTGATCCTGTGTGGCTAGGCCGAAGGCCTTTAAGCCATTACAGTACCTTCATCAGACCTACAGAGTTTTAACCTTTGAAATTCTGGTTTCACACTAAATGGTCTCTCCACCGCATCAAAGCCGCGGGAAAGAGACCAAAAGGTAACCCAGAGGAAACCCGAAAAGGGGAAAAAACCTGCTGACAGAAGTCGAATACATGCTAATCGACCAAACTTTTTCTAAACAATTTATTTCCTAGTGCGGACGCCATGTATTCTCCTCCCAGACTTTGGCCTCCTCAGCACCTGATATCAAACAGCGCCACAGAAGATCGTCCGCACCATCACCTCTACGCTTACTTTTCGGACAACACTCCATTTGCCCCTAATGTTCGTATTTAATGTCTTATATTCAAGGAAGTCATTTTTAATGTCACGTATACTAGTGACTGTAGTGCTGTAGTGACTATTTGCTAAGTGCTGTTGGCTCCCATGAACGCCCAATTCATCTGTGTAACTTCTATGATTTGATTCTGTACTCCGTTGATTCAGAATTGGCCAATCATTCCCAAAACTTACATTTATTGGGGGCGGATTTTAATGGTCTGTCATTTTTTTCTTTTCACTTTAGAACAATGCCGTTTAGTATATAAAATCATTTTATATTATGTAAAAACGACGATTTTATGTTATGACGAACTGGAATGGCTGACAATGATAATTTACCAAATTAACTTATGTTAGTATGTTTTAAGAGTCTTCCTTTTTAAAATTTGCTTGTTAAATTACTTCTATAGATTAAATAATAACTTGTGTAGTTGTTGAAGTACAAAATAGCAAACGTTTTGTCTCTACAAACGCATGGGGGCATGGTCGCAAATTTTATTTCAACAAATAACAATGGACATTTTTTTATTCTTATTCGAACTGAAAGAACGGCATGTTAACACCCCTCTGTCAACAATGAAATTAATAATAAAGAGAGGGGCAACAAGAGAACTTGAGGAAAATTTCCCTCCAAAAGCATTCCAAGAGTGACGGCTAACGAAATGTAGTGACTTCATTTAATTTATCGTGCACAAATCAAAAATTGACTTTAGTTGTGCAAGTTTGCAATAGAAATAATATTCAATGAGGTGTTTTGGGAGATATACGTATAAGGTTGAAATAACAGTAAATATCTTACATCATTACTTTAACTGTTACGAACCATTATTCACATGTGACCAAGAAGTCACGTGCATACGAGACACTTTTCACAATGAGTCTTAACTCTTGCTTCTCTCTGGATAGGTTATGTTTTGCTCATTCATATCAAGCTAGATGCAAAACCGACATGTGCTGTTCTTATAGCCCCCTTCCTCTCTTCGCTTTCTGTGGAATCCAAGCGCCGAGTATCCTGTTATGGGAGCAGAGAACGGTCTGTTTATTCTTTCTTTCGTAACATCAACAAGCGTTAGCAGCAGCAGCAGCAGATGCGCAAGGTGACGATGCGAAACAAAACTTCTTGCACTGTGGGATTCGGCGAATGTTAAGATTCCCTTGTATTAGTTACAACATTTTATTTATTTTTTCCTCGTTTAGAAATGCCAGTTTTCGTTTTTATTGGATTCACAGCACGCCTTTGGATAGTAATGTACAGTAATGTCTACCTAGGAGACTGAGGTCGTTATGAACCCTTGGCTCCCTGCATTTCAAGAAGGGTGTGTTCGATTAGATACAGATACTTGTGTTTGTACGTTTGCACTTTATAATAAAAATAATAATAATAGTAATAATAATAGTAATAATAATAATAGTAATAATAATAGTAATAATAATAATAATAACCAGCTAAAATTTACAAATATCTGGGCATTGAAGAATGTGAGACAATCTCGAACGACACAATGAAAGAGAGAATTCGCAAGGAGTATTACAGAAGAGTGAGACTTGTCCTGCAGTCTGCTCTGAACTCCAGGAATAAAATATCTGCAATTGGTAGTCTGGCGGTGCCTGTAGTAGAGTACAGTTCCGGACAAGTGGACTGGACTTAGCAAGAAATCCGCATCATGGATCGAAAAACCAGAAAACTGCTAACAATCCATCATGTCGCCCACCCTCGAGCTGATGTACATAGACTTTATGTGTCACGTAAGGAAGGAGGAAGAGGACTCAGACAAATTGAAGCCTCCTGGCATAATGCAATAGTTGGAATGGGAAAGTATGTAGTCAGTCATCAAGATGACCCTCTAATGAGGCAGGTCATGAAATCTGACCGAAGAATGGGAAACAGAGGCACTGTTAGTGTAGCAAAAAGCATTGCAATAAAAACTATGCAAGACACGTCAAATAACACAGACACTGAAATTCTGGTACTACTAAACATGAAATGTGAGACACAAAAAATGTTAAAGAAGTCGTGGAGGGACAGACCCCTCCATGGACAATATCTGAAAAGAATGGACAAGGTGCAGATCAATAAAGATCAATCATTTATGTGGCTTAAAAGGGGAAGAATGAAGCCAGAATCGGAAGCAGTTCTAGTAGCTGCTCAAGATCAGGCGTTGAGAACACGACATTATGAAAAAGCGGTTCTCAAAATTTCCCAAGATGACAAATGCCGAATTTGCCAGGAGCAAGTAGAAACCATTGATTATATTGTCTCGGCTTGTCCAATTCTAGCAAAGACCGAATACTTAAAAAGACACGGCAGGGTGTGTAGTTACCTCCACTGGCAGATCTGTACCGCCCTCGAAGTTCCAAACACATGCCCCAAGTGGTACGAACACTCACCAAAACCGGTGACATCGGTTGGATTGTGTACAATATTGTACGACCAACAAATTGAAACGGATCGCACGATAGCAGCAAACAAACCGGATATTGTTATCCGGGATTTTGAGAAAAAATCGTGTCTACTTGTGGATGTTGCTGTGCCTTGCGATCAAAATGTCGTAACCAAGGAGGCAAAGAAACGTCTTAAATACAAGAGTTTGGAAATTGAGATCAGCCGAATGTGGGGCGTAAAAGCACAGGTGGTACCGATAGTTATCGGAGCTCTGGGATTTGTTCCGCAAAATTTGTGTAAGAACTTGGCTAAACTTCTAAGTCATTCAAAGGATTGGGAAGTGCCAGAAATTGCTTTATTTGGCACAGCTCACATTTTGCGCAAAGTATTGTAGAGGCACCGACAGTCCCTAGATCTGCTCCTTAGGTAGCTGGTTGCAACCTGGAGTAGATTTTATACTCAGCCGACTCATAACATCTGTAGTCGTGATATGAAGCAATAATAATAATAATAATAATAATAATAATAATAATAGTAATAATGGTAATAATAATAATAGTAATAATAATAATAGTAATAATAATAGTAATAATAATAATAATAATAATAATAATAATAATAATAATAATTTACATCTGTTTTATAATTTACTTGTGTTGTTTACGGCCGCACTAAATGGAAAGTGAACATAGACAATACTAGAAGAATGCAGATTGCCGAATAAGGTCTCCTTCTGTCGAATATTTACTACAGTACCCGCGTCGTGTTATTGATAAAAACGTGCTAACATTCATGCCATGGCGCTTCATCTTATCAGGTGGTCAAGAGTCGGCCGAAATTAGAAAATAAGTCGGCTAATACAATAGCCTACTAACTACGCACACCTCCATTAGAAGTGTACCACACGTCTCATGAAAGCAAATTCTCACATCCTTTATGTCGGGAATCTCTCTTAATTATGGACTCGTAGATCTCTTATTTGGAGAGCTTCGTCCCGAGAGCGTGGTGTCGGGTGCACGGCGCAACAACAACCGGAGCTTCGTTGGCTGCGCCATCCATCTTCATGAGGATTCATTGGCCGGTGTTTCGACACCACTCGCGGCCGGGTCGATTAGGACACTTAACTTATCTTCATTGGGCGGAATTGGACGCGATCGAGTCGCGTGGCTGCACGGGACACTGCGCTTCTCTCCCGTCCCCTGCGCTTTCCTCGCCTCTTCTTACGGCTGTGCTTCCACCGCTCCGCTTGCCCTCTGCTCTGTTTTGATGCCATGATTTGCTTACATAATACCTGGCTCTCACAGAGGCAACCTCTGCCATTTGAGACGTTTACGCAAATGAATGAAAGTTTATTTTATTTTAATTTGTTTTTATACTACAGACTCACTGAACCTGAACAAAATGTTACTGCAGAAAAAAAAAGAATGCATTATTTTGGGTTTGTTTGATGCTTTCCTTCAACTGCTTTTGTGCTGAAAGGGAAGTGTGAATGTTTGGAGCTATCCAGAAAAGGGAGCCCTGAAACAATCATTTTAACCGCAGTAGTTACATTCAACTTGTCAAGATTATTGTACGAATTCACTTTTTAAGTAAAAGCAGTATGAAAAACAATTAAATTTCTCCATGTATTCTGTTCTATTAACACCTCTCTACGATAGCCTCAGCGCTATGATTTCCTCTAGCTCCAGTAGAAACAGCGATGGGTGGTTGTGAGAGCTCTGAGAGCGGCTCAACACCATATTTCGCGCAGAGGTCGTGGAAGAGGCGCGGGATTTTACAGAGGGGAGCGGAGGCCGCAGGTGTTGTGAATTGCACACATATATAATCGGAGGGAGGGCGTTGAGGCGGGTGTATATTACTCGGTGGATGTCTCATGAAGTAGAACGAAAAGCCTGAACGCTGCCTCTGTGACCTTCTTCATCATCTGCGCCGCCGCCCTCACAGGCTTTCGCCACTCTCTCCACTCAGTCCACGGGAGGAGACTTCACCTCCACTCCATATGTCGCCCGTAGGTCGTTGTGTGGTCAAAACATCCATTTATTAACCACCAATTGCCATAATCCCCAGCAAAGTGCAAAAATAACACCAACGATAACAATAACCTTATCAACAATAACAACTCGATCAAAATCTCGCTAGTTGCTTCGCCGATGACGCTACTGCTTCCATTTCTCTGTTTATGTTCCTTCCGTGTGAACATTTCTACCGTCCCATGTACCCCGAAACAAATTTAAGGAGAAAAAAATATTACCTTCTCATAAATGATAGCATAAAAATATATTGCCATATAGATAATAACTTTCCAGCATAAACACTGTGTGTCATTTGTCATATGTCATTTGTCCATTAGAACTCAGACCCTCTTAATACAACCCCTTTCAAGGATATCCATTTATTAACCACCAACTGCCATAATCACCACAGCAATACACAAAAATCACACCAACAGTAACAATAACCCCAACAACAATAATAACTCTATCAAAGTCTGAAGTCTTAGGCTTCCGCGGCCAGAGTTCAGATCTTGGTTGTCCGGGTGACGCTGTGTACTAGGACACAGCCTAGTACGCCGCTACACAGCTTAGTACGCGGCGTCACCCGGACAGCTGAGATCTATCAAAGTCAACCGGCATTACTGTTAGCATCATACTTTTGTTACTTCTGGTGAAGAATGCTCTGCAACTGAAAATATGTTTAAATAACAACTAAAAAATCACTGTGAAACAAATTGCTTTTACAGAACATCGTTTTATTAGAAATTCTGACAATTCGTAACTTGCATTGAATGGTGTTTCAACAGTATTTTTAGTATCTGTCATTTTCTGCTGTTCTCCCAATCTGCAAGAGCCTGACATTTGTTTCTGCTGCTGCCTTGTCCGTCTACCCACTTGTTATCCCTTCAGTGCCTGTTAACCCTTACGTAGACCTCTCCACCCCTCTCCTTTGCTTCTACTTGCAGCTACACCGCCAGTACCAACGTCATCGCCCCCCATTTAACCAAAAAAAAATCAACAAATCAGAGCTACCGTCACCACCACTGTGACTATCATGGTATCTGACATCCACTTTCGGGCATCTCGATCACCATCGTTTCACGCACCACCATCACCTCCACACTCGCATCCTTCGCCGCTGTCGACGTAAATCCCGGAAGTTTGTCGAGTTACGTATCGAGTTCCGCGAAGTTACGAGGGCCCTGCGCTCGTGCAGCGCCGCCGCCGCCGTCGCCCGCCGCCCCGCAGGGTGAGACGTCAGGGAATATTTGTTTGACGCTCGCCGAGGTAAAGAGGACCCTCCCCTCCTACGCACCCTCCGCTGCTGCTGCTGCAGGCCAAGCGCTTCGCTCGGGGCCAACTTCATCGAAGATTTTTGTTCGCCAAGTTTTTCCATATCGCGCAATCTTCACTATCAATCTGCCTTCTTCTAGCTTGGCGACTAACTAGTTTTTGCCCGAAGGCCAATCGAGGTTCTCGTCTGGGATTTACTGTTCCGGATACACGATTTGATCTCCAGCAGAAATACTGGGTTTCTGGGATGTTATAAGTTTTTCCCAAGTTGGTCATCATTTAACGAGAGGGGAAGAAAAAGTTTTCATTTCGATGTAGTTCGTGGAGTCTAGTAGAAATAAATTCGCCATCGGTTTTTTTTATAGTATTTTTATATTTTTTTATAGTTTCCCCTAATTTGTGGAAACATTTTGTTTCCGTCTGACCTAATTTGTGACTTACAGGGAATATTCTGGCAAAGGTGCCTCAGGGCATCAACTGAAGTCACTGCAGTGCCTCTGACTGGGAGGTCCGAGGTTCGAGGTCCGGCGGTGCCAGAATTTTCGACACTGGCTAGACAGCTGGGTCGAATTAAGCCCTTGTCTGGAGGAGAATTATACCGTCCGACTGCTCTGATAGGTAGTTTACCTTGGTTTCTCCGGTCAATGCCAGGCGAATTCGGAGCAGTATCCTAACAAACCGGCAATAGACTTGCCGCGATCTTTCTTTCCTCTTCCTTCTCCTATCCTCACCCCTTACTTAAACTCACATGCACTCCACTACCACACTTGTTGGGAGACCAGACGGAAGCTTAGAGCTCTTCTCGGTTGGGGCGGTGCCATGCTGGTCGGAAGTACGTGGTTGGAGAAATTCCCCTTAAGCCGACGTAGGTCGCTGCCAGATCTCACCGTCCAGAGAGGTGCCACCGCACCTACCAGAGAGGATCACCGCCACCTACCGAGGAAACACATACAAACTAAACTTACGGGAATAATGACCTTAGTCGTTGCTGACTGTAAATGTATTCAGTAGTACATCTACATGCGTCAATATGCGTCTGTTTATAGCCACGTTTCGTATGCAGAATATGTAACCATGGTCTGCTGTTTGTGGATTCCCTAGAAGGATGTGTGATTTCAGAGGTATTCGAGAGTCCACGTCGTGAAGGTTTTATAATAGTTTAATACGAACTCTTAGTAGAAGCCATGACATTACATATACAATATCGATTAAGAATAGTTAACAGTATAGTAAATCCTAGTGGCAGTATTTGGGAAGTTTTATTGAATTAATACTTTAATGTTTTGGTTTCTGTCGTTTTATAGTTTGGGAAATACTTCTAATTTGTAATTGGCGACAATCCAAATCACACTGGTGCAACATTGACCATTAAAGCTTAAAGCAAACGTTGTGGAAGTTGGAGGAGAGAAGTGCTTGTGTATTATTAGATAAATGAAACCACAAAGATCAGTATTGATTATATTGACTCCTAGAAGCAATCTTGTCTCCATCACGTACATCTCATTGTTCTTGACTTATGGTTGCAGTCTAATTGGAATTTATATATTTCAACCTTATACCTTTAAAGATTCTTTTAAAGAGACGTAATAAATTACAAACAATTTTTAATGACGATTCTGAAAATTTACAATAGTCTCTTTGCTGAACTGAGCGATATAATCTCTCCGTACATAATAAGTAAAATCACTAACATTATGAAGAAAATCATCGAATTTCACGACGGTTTGAACAATGATGTAAGCTTTTTCACTATGAAGAGTGAAAGATATGGATACGAATAGAGCAACTAAAAGTTCAACCTCACTTGAAAATAGTAAACTAATTCAATTTTAGGATTTTGGTTTGATCATAGTTTGATTGTAAACTCCGAGCCATGGGACGATTACCCTTTCCCTTGAGCTCTTATCATTGCAACTAACCAGTAGACAAGTAACCGAAAGGAATGGCTTTTTAAAATCATCTACAAATACATTTTTGGAACATGGACGAATGTGTTAGCGCATTTAGTTAATTCGTAGCTGACTGACCTTCTGTCTTCTTGAGAATATTAGAGGCTGAAAATGATTGTTTTACCTCAACTGTCCCCAGGCCGTGCTTTTCTTTTTTCCCAACCTCTTCCCATTTCCGTCCCTAGAGCTGGGTTGTTTGGCTTACTCGCATCCCCCATGATCGAGAAGGCTACTGCAGTACTAGGAATGCAAAAATGAAAGGTTGTGTTCAAGATGTGTACAGAAATTAGAATAGACAACAACCAGAAATGCCCCTTTAAAATAAACAGCAGAACCGTTGCCCTTTCCCCTCGCTTTCGTTACCGAATGGCCGAGATTTGAACTCCACCTCTTATGAGAGGAAGGCGATCTCTCTGGGTACAGTAAGTCTCTAGCCTTACCAAGCGCCCGCCAAGGAATGTGCTTCATTCGGAAGTTCCCAGTAGGGCACGGGGCCAGCGACGGAGCTGCGCGGCGCCTCAGCCATTTACAGCGCCGCGTCACAGTGATCCGAAGCGGCAACGAAATCGCTTATTTCTGTGGCTACAAGTAAGCGGTTTCAACCGACAATAAGGAATAAAGTAAACAAGATGAAAAGAGAACTTACATAAATAAATATAAAACTGAAAAAGGAATAGACATTTTAAAAGAAAATTTGTTGGAGAAAGAAGACTTCGTATTTTGATGGAGAAATACAGCAATGTAAAAATTAAAAAATACAGAAGTATAAAAAGGAAAAAGTAATAGTAGTAGTAGCAGCAGCAGCATATAGCTGGCTTTGAAACTGCATAACGCAGGTGTTAAATCCCGAAGGCATCGGCCTCCCGATGTAAAGTATGGAATGTAAACAAGTTATTTCATGTCCACGTCATCAGAACAAATGAATAAATAAAAAATAAATTGTAGCGAAAATACTTCAGTTAGATTGATAGAGTACATTACTCACTTTTATAGATTTATTGTGTTTTTGTTAATATTCATGATTTTTGGTGGTAAAATATATAAATACGTGATATCGTAATATTTACTGTGTAAGAAGTTATATTAATAGAAAAGGTTTCATAAATTATTGTAGTCTTCTCTAATGACATTTTAATACAAACGTCTTATTAAGTAATGCTTTCTCTTTAAATCCGGTTCATAAGGTGCCAGTGACTGCAGTTGAACATTTCTCTGCTCATCACCTAGTTGCCTCAGTAAAGAATTCATAATACTTCTCTTTAATCTTGAAAAACGAGATGGTATAAAAGTAAAGAAAAAAAGGTTTACTGCGCTGTCGTCGGTGGCCTTTTGGCCCATTGCGGAGCGGAGCGCGTCGCGCTGGCAGACGTTTCTGTTAGCCGAGGCGACGTGTCGGGCCGTGAGGCGGCGGCGGGGGCGGCGCCCCTCTGGGAGCTGCGGGGGCGTCCGCCCGGCGCGTGCCCTTATCTCCCTCGTCGCGCGCCGCGGCGCGTCGCCTGCGTAAACATCTTGGGGGCCCGGGAGCCCTCCCGCCCCCCCGCCCCCCCCGTGCTGCCCCTTGTGCGGAGCAGATACCCCGCGGCCGCCGCTCGTGGAACGCGTGGTTGCGTCCTTGCCGGCTCCTCGCTCTTCCTCTCACACGCCACCTCGTGCGGTTCTTTTTCCAGACGAAGTCGCTTCCAAGTTACATCCCAATGTGGTGCGAGAACCATCGCCACAGGTGGGCTCGCAGCGAAGAGACCACGGCCCCCTAAAAATTCCCAAAGGAGCGCCACTGTCCTCGTAATGAGACATCTTATTCCCGTAAATACGATACATTCCTTATCTTCCCTTCTTTTAAGCCGTCGCTTTTGGAAATTGATACACATTTGGGGAAGAAGCTCTCCAATACTGTGACCGTTCGTGTAGGTCGGCCGTGGGGAAATTTCGTGGGTAATTTGGCTCTTGTTGAAATTTTGAAAAAAAACACAAAGTTGAAAGCCACAAACATTAATATAATTGAATCAAAAAAAAAAAAGAAACACAAATTGCAAAATTACCTAACATGTATAGATAAACAAATGAACAAAGAAAAATACAACACTGAACAGCGTAAAAAAAAAACTTTTTGAGGAAAAATCAACTGCAGAAATTATGAATTTCAAAGTTGGCACAAACTAGCATCACAGCAACATCTTCTGTGACAAAAATAGATTGAAATCCAACAAATTGAATCAAAGATATCTCTGGGGAGGTGAGTACACATAATAGTACATCAGAGGGTAGAGCACAGGCATTTCGGATGACAAAATGCCTCAGCACTTTCTGTTTACAAAAATTGCAATTAACTCTTCCTCAACATACACTGCATTAGCATACATAGTAGTTTCTTGCAAAACAATTCACTTCAATTACAAAGACATATGTTGTGTACAATTAAGATGAATAAACATAGTTTTGAAAACACAGAATATTCAAAAGAAATTGCAAAAAAAAAACTAAACATGTGTGTTTACACCATAAATGTGAAACATTTATTACAACCTACACCTTTGGTTGAAATTAAAAAATATGTTGTATTTTTACTCAACAGGCATCCAAATTTCAATAAATATTTCAAGATATTTAAGTTCACTTAAATTCAACAGTTCATTGCAAATATACTTTTATAACCTTTTAATTGTTCATAAATAACCCAAATTGTTTCTAACTTGATTTGGATTTTACACTATCATCAAAATGTTCCTTTTGATTTAAAGACAGAAACTGCACTTGTAGTGTATTAACATGACAAGATTCTATCATAAATAAGTGATGTTCTCCCCTTAGAAAGACACACTACTTCAAATATCTTTTAAAAATAGTCCACAATGATTATGGAAATACCAATGGTCGGGTATATCATACATTATGCAAGAGTGTTAATGGCCAAAAAAAATATTAAACAATCTGGCAGTGAACTACAGGAACAACACTTCAACCTGCATTCTACAGTCAATTGCTTCCAAATTCTCATTACTTTTTATAGTATCACATATAAAATTGTTTTGTCTTTAACACCGACCTTATTTCGATGACCGTGGCGTTCGCCACCAGCGCACAACTCACAGCGAACTAATGCGGCTGCCGACGCTCTGTCTTGGGCTTAAGCACGGGTTCTCTCTGCAACCACGTCTTACTGCAAGACCAGATGCCTTCGTCGAACGCGCATCTGCGGTGTGAATTTAGCCACCACTGGGCCAAACCTCTTTCTCGCTAACTGGAGCTCGCGGCCCCACACCATCAGCTTCCAAATTCACGCTGCTACCTCACGCTGCCGCTTCTCGAAACATTCTGCGCACTTTCCAGACACCGCCGTTACAACCCCTTCTTTTCCGCGTAGGGGAGGGAACAACTGTCTTCCCCCCGCCACCCCTCCAGCGACCGCTGATAAGGCGACGGGTTACGTAATCGCGCGGCGAAGCACGCAGACAAGGTCTTTCTTATCGCCAAATAGTGACTGAGCGAGCTCAGGATCGCTACATAGCCCCCCAATGAATAAGATTTTTTTTTCGCATCATCAACGTCTTGAAATGGTAAGAAAAAATAATCTTGAAATTCAACGCCCTTCTTCCTTGCTGATGGTTTTTTCTTCATTTTTGTTAATCGTATCTTCATCATTCAACCTCTTGATCCCACTCCTGCTATACCTAATCTATTCATGAAACGGTTTTAGATTGAAGAAATTGTATCGACCTTTATTATGTCCGGCTTCATCTACCAAATCTGCCACATTTGGATGTGGTATCCTTGAAATGGTATAAGGTCCTTCGTATAAAACGAAAAATTTAGAGATCAATCTATTTTGCAGGTCCGAAGATTTTGGAACTCTTAACATCACTTTTTGATTCTCTGTAAATTGGTATGGTGAATATTTCATTTGGTTACGCCTCTTCTGAGCGTTTTTTTCGAAGTTGATCAGCAATTTGTGCTTCGTTCGTAATTAAAGAGGCAATTTCGGGTCGGCACAACTGTTGTAGAACATGGGTAGGCTTCTCCTTGAAATGAGCCTCATAGGGGGTCGTCTTAATGGAGTCATGATGGACTTCATTTAACCAGTTGTTTATATAGGGAACTAACAAATACCAATCCGTATGCCGTTGATGGCAATAGACCCGAAATAACCTGGAGAGTTCTCTCATTATCCTCTCCGACGGATTAGATTGCGGATGCCTAATGCTTGCCAAGATGTGAATAATGTTTTTCTCTTCCATGGCTCGCGACCAGCACTCACTAGTAAACTGTGGACCATTATCGGTAAGAACCTTTTCATATTCCCCAGCTTTTCGAAAGAATTTATCCAGTTGGTGGATACAGTTTTTCGAATTTGGGCGGTTGATACAGTAGACTTGGACAAATTTCGAAAATACATCCACACATACAAAAAGATGTTTGAATCCATATTTGGTCTTTGGCAAAGGACCATATAGGTCTAACGCTACCAGTTCGTTAGCCTTGGTCGGGATGATAGCTTTGCGCTCGCCTGCATAATGTCGGTTAGGGTACTTTGTCCTTTGGCAAGTAATACACGAGGCTATCATCTTTCGGACTTGCTTTTTTTCGTCCCCTCCAATGGCATATTTCCGCTATTGCTTTGTCAACTTTGTCGGCACCAAAATGAGCGAGCTTAGTGTGTACCAGCCATATGATACCAGGTACCAATACCTTCGGCATCCAGATTTTGAAAACTTCGGAATCCGGTCTAATTCTTATTAGCAGGACATCATCTAGTAATCTCCACTTGTTGATTGCATTCTCCGCTGTTAATCGGATGGAATCTGGGTCTTGCGAATCCAACTCTCCACGTAAGAACATTTTGATCTTCCTAGTGAAAGCTTCTTCCTCTTGGCATCTCGCTATGACCTCCCATGATAAATTGGGCATCTCCATAACATTTAAATTGATGGGAGAAGCGTGAAATAAATTTTTGTCCGTAGATGTTTCTTCTTCCATCATATTTCTACTGAGAATATCAGGTAAATAATTTTGCTCCCCCGGACAATGTTCGACGGTGAACGAATATTGTTGAAGGTACAGTATCCACCTCAGCAATCTATTATTGTTGGTGTGGCAACGATTAAGAAAAATCAGCGCTTTGTGGTCGGTCCTAATGACAAAATGTCTGCCTATCAAATATTCTCTTAATTTGTGGATCGACCATACAATAGCATTGGCTTCCTTCTCAGTAGCAGAAAAATGCTGTTCTGATTCCTTCAGTACTCTGCTTACAATTGCCACAATCTTATCACGTCCTTCGATGGTTTGATACAGAACGGCTCCGATCCCGTAGTCGCTGCTATCCGTTTGAAGAATGAACTGCTCATCGAAATGCGGATATGAAATAACGCATGTTTTGTGGAAGGCAGCTTTTAGATCTTGAAACTTACTTTCGAGTCTATCAGTCCACTTCCATTGTTGACCTTTCCTTAATAATGGTAAAAATTCGGCTATGGCCATCGCAAAATTGGGTACAAACCTGCTGTAATAGTTAACGCAGCCTAAGAAACTTTTAAGTTGCTTTCTGTTTTTAGGCGCCTTAATCTTATCTATTTCAACAATTTTATCTGGGTTCATTTGCAATCCTTTGGTTGTCAATTGGTAACCAAGGAAGTCAACCCGTTTTCTGAAAAAATGAGATTTTTCAAAGTTTAATTGTAAATGATTTTCTAGCAATAATTTGAAGAACGTTTCTAAATGTTCCAAATGCTCCTCAAACGTTGAAGCAAATAATACCACATCATCTACATAAACTATGGAACAATCATATAACTGCTTGTTTATAACATCGTCCAAGCATTGAATAAGTGCAGCCGCCGAATTTTTTAATCCGAACGGTGTCCTTAGGTAAACATAGCTGATCCCGCGATAAATGAATCCTGTGTACTTCTGAGAACTGGGTGCTATGGGAATTTGCCAGTAAGAGGCGGTAAAATCCATGCTCGACATCCATTTGACATTCTTCATTTTCGCTACCATTTCTTCTAATTTAGGGGGTCTATCTCGGTGAGGAATGGTCTTCGCGTTTAGTTTCCTTGCGTCTAAACATAACCGAAGCTGTCCATTTTTCTTCTTAACTACCACGATAGGATTTATATATGGGGTTTTCATCTTCTTGATTATTCCTACAGCTACCATAGACTGTATTAACTCGTCCAATGATTCCCTATACGCAACCGGAATAGGATAGTTGTGCCCCACAAACGGATCCTCATCGGTTAATTCTAAAGTGAATTCGAAATTCTTGATGGGTTGGTCGCATTTTTCAAATACTTTCTTATTTTCAACAAGTAATCGAGACAGTTGAGTCTGTTGTAGTTGATTCAGGTTCTCATTCTTGTGGATAGTATCTTCAATGGATGTTAATAAGTTAGTAGAAGTAACACAGTTGATGTAAAGATCCATGCACTGCTCGTCGTCTTCTGGATTACAGTTTACAGTGTTGTCCAACGGGAATTGTATAGCATTCCTAGATAGGTCAATCACCACTCCGTAGTCGTGCAGAAAATCCATCCCTAATATGAGTGGATACAGCAATTCCTTTGCTACTATGCAGACAACATCATACATCTTTAGGCCAATTGTCAACTGCAATAGGACCTGTCGAGATATTGGACGCGACCTCTTTTTGTTCGCTCCAACAATATATGATTTGTGCATAGGGAATTGCGGTATATTCGGATTCAATTTAGAGATTTCATTTAACAGATCTTCTACAATCACAGAGCATGTGCACCCTGTATCAACCAATGCTGAGATTTCTTTTCCTTCGCATATTATGTTGATCATCGGGCACCTACGTCTGGTTGCGTTGACACTGGTAAACGGCATCCTTTCAGATTCTGAGTATGGTTGCAAACACGTCACAGACTGTATTGTCACCTCTTCTACTTCCTTTATTTCTTGGTTTGTTTCGGGGTGACCACACGAGACAAACCTCATTAGTTTAACCCTCGTCCAGGATCTTTTGAAGTAGATGGTGTTGGATTATCCTTGCCCATTTTCTGCTTTCCCTTTTCTGCGTTGTACAGTTGTGCAGCTGCTTCAGGTTGATAATAAGCCGATTTAGCAACTTTCGACGGAGTAGAAGTGTCTTCATGATCTCCTGATATCTCGTGTTTCTTTCCCTTTTTCTTCACATTTCCATTTTCCATCTTAGTGCCAGAAGTTTGTATGATGGCTGCTGATGAAATGCTTGTCGGTTTTGTTGTATCCTGCTTACCCGACATCTCATAAGTTGCATCATACAGACCTAACTGCGTCACTAACTTTTCTGCTGTCATGGGCAGTTGACTTTTTAGCAAATTCTGAATACCTATTGGAAAATGTCTAATTATAAGGCAAACGGTTTCACTTTCTGGAATCGTGGGAGAGCATAATCTGAAGCCTGCTAGCTTTTCCGTAGCGTAGTCTTGCATGCTCTGACCTTTTTTCCAGGTACTACACATAAGCTTCAACCGAAAATTAACCTGGGTTTCGTGATTCCAGTACCTCATGAAGAACTTTTCTTTAAATCCCTCCATTGAAGTCGGTAATGGATCCAGAGTGTCCGCCCAAATTTTCGCATTACTCACTAGCATCTGATAAACCAATCTGACTTTCTTGCTTTCAGGCAGATTATACAATGTAAAAAAATTTTCTACTGCCTTTATGAATGCGCAGGGGTTCTCCTTCCCATGGGCTCCAAAAGTTAAACCTTGCGGTAAGCTAACCATCATAGGATGTGTAGTCATAGGGCCCGCAGGTAAACCATCAATCTTCTCTTGGAGGTCGTTTACCTTAGCTTCTAATTCCCGTTTCCTTGAGTCTAATTGCGACAAAATTTTGTGCTCGTTGTCTACTATTTCTGCCCTTATATCAGAAACGTTTTTGTCGACTTCTGTTTTGACCTTATCAACTTTTGTTTCAAAATTAATATTCAAACGTAACATCTGTTCCTCCAGCTTTTCTTCTAATTCAGTTCTAATTTGAGAGGTCGTATCGGTTAACTTTTGTTCCAATTGTGAAGTTTTGTCTGAAAGATCTCTTGACAACTGTTCCGTCCTATCTTGAAAATTCTTTTCCATCTGTACTATATTTTCAGATAGTTGTTTTGTTTCTAATGAAAGTTGCGAAGTCTTTTCTATTATGGCTTGTTCTAAGTGAACTAGTCTTGCATTAAAACTAGCAGTTAATCTATCTTCCAACTGAGTAGATTGTTCCGCAAATTTTTCATTTAACTGAGCGGATAAACTGTCTTTTAATTGATTAGATTGATCCGCTAATTTATCATTTAATTGACAGGACTGTTCAGCTAATTTATCATTTAATTGACAGGACTGTTCAGCTAATTTATCATTTAATTGACAGGACTGTTCAGCTAATTTATCATTTAATTGAGAAGATAAACTGTCTTTTAATTGATTAGATTGATCCGCTAATTTATCATTTAATTGACAGGACTGTTCAGCTAATTTATCATTTAATTGAGAAGATAAACTGTCTTTTAATTGATTAGATTGATCCGCTAATTTATCATTTAATTGAGAAGATAAACTGTCTTTTAATTGATTAGATTGATCCGCTAATTTATCATTTAATTGAGAAGATAAACTGTCTTTTAATTCCGAATTCGAGGACCTAAGTTTCTCATCTATCTGAATCATAAACTGCGACATTAATCTTATCATCATATTATTCGCCCTATCAATGTCAATTTCTGATGTCGTTGGATCTTGAGGAGACGCAGATTCAGTTCCCGACGTACCAAGAGTAGCATATTCTTCGGTAGCAACCGGTGATTCTACCTGTTGAACTATTTCCCTGACTGTAGTCTCCCCATCATCCTCATTTGAAGAAAGATCTCCCAAATCCCTAGCTTGGTTGTATTTATCAGCCATTTTATCTAACAAAATGAACCAGTCTTAATTTGAGTTCAAATCGACAAAAAATTAATATTAACTATTCAGTGGGTATTTCACCACCTACAATATCTATAGAAATGCATACCTTTAACAAACACAACACAACCTTGTCAAACATCAAAGATACTAAAAAAACACTGCTGGAACCACCAATAGCTTTGGCTATAGTGTAAATTTCTCAAAATTTCAAGCCAGCCAGTTGGGCGCCATTTATGTGACCGTTCGTGTAGGTCGGCCGTGGGGAAATTTCGTGGGTAATTTGGCTCTTGTTGAAATTTTGAAAAAAAACACAAAGTTGAAAGCCACAAACATTAATATAATTGAATCAAAAAAAAAAAAAGAAACACAAATTGCAAAATTACCTAACATGTATAGATAAACAAATGAACAAAGAAAAATACAACACTGAACAGCGTAAAAAAAAACTTTTTGAGGAAAAATCAACTGCAGAAATTATGAATTTCAAAGTTGGCACAAACTAGCATCACAGCAACATCTTCTGTGACAAAAATAGATTGAAATCCAACAAATTGAATCAAAGATATCTCTGGGGAGGTGAGTACACATAATAGTACATCAGAGGGTAGAGCACAGGCATTTCGGATGACAAAATGCCTCAGCACTTTCTGTTTACAAAAATTGCAATTAACTCTTCCTCAACATACACTGCATTAGCATACATAGTAGTTTCTTGCAAAACAATTCACTTCAATTACAAAGACATATGTTGTGTACAATTAAGATGAATAAACATAGTTTTGAAAACACAGAATATTCAAAAGAAATTGCAAAAAAAAAACTAAACATGTGTGTTTACACCATAAATGTGAAACATTTATTACAACCTACACCTTTGGTTGAAATTAAAAAATATGTTGTATTTTTACTCAACAGGCATCCAAATTTCAATAAATATTTCAAGATATTTAAGTTCACTTAAATTCAACAGTTCATTGCAAATATACTTTTATAACCTTTTAATTGTTCATAAATAACCCAAATTGTTTCTAACTTGATTTGGATTTTACACTATCATCAAAATGTTCCTTTTGATTTAAAGACAGAAACTGCACTTGTAGTGTATTAACATGACAAGATTCTATCATAAATAAGTGATGTTCTCCCCTTAGAAAGACACACTACTTCAAATATCTTTTAAAAATAGTCCACAATGATTATGGAAATACCAATGGTCGGGTATATCATACATTATGCAAGAGTGTTAATGGCCAAAAAAAATATTAAACAATCTGGCAGTGAACTACAGGAACAACACTTCAACCTGCATTCTACAGTCAATTGCTTCCAAATTCTCATTACTTTTTATAGTATCACATATAAAATTGTTTCGTCTTTAACACCGACCTTATTTCGATGACCGTGGCGTTCGCCACCAGCGCACAACTCACAGCGAACTAATGCGGCTGCCGACGCTCTGTCTTGGGCTTAAGCACGGGTTCTCTCTGCAACCACGTCTTACTGCAAGACCAGATGCCTTCGTCGAACGCGCATCTGCGGTGTGAATTTAGCCACCACTGGGCCAAACCTCTTTCTCGCTAACTGGAGCTCGCGGCCCCACACCATCAGCTTCCAAATTCACGCTGCTACCTCACGCTGCCGCTTCTCGAAACATTCTGCGCACTTTCCAGACACCGCCGTTACAACCCCTTCTTTTCCGCGTAGGGGAGGGAACAACTGTCTTCCCCCCGCCACCCCTCCAGCGACCGCTGATAAGGCGACGGGTTACGTAATCGCGCGGCGAAGCACGCAGACAAGGTCTTTCTTATCGCCAAATAGTGACTGAGCGAGCTCAGGATCGCTACAATACATATAACATCCCTGTAAATCGTTCAACAAAATAAATTGTATTTATTAGTATTTGTATAATTTATTTCTCATTTTATAATTTAATTCTCAGTGTTGTGTGTTTTATTCATTTACTAATAAAATATGTTATACAATTTTTTTCAAATCATAGAAAGGGAAGTCCCAAGGGGGCCAGCAATGTATCTGGACCTTTTTTTTGAAGCACGCTTATGACCATCACACTTCAACTGGTTCACTTCCGGGCTCCTCGCATCTCTGATAAGCAGAACGCGAAATATTTTGCGACAAAGCGCCCAGGAAGGCGAGCGATAAGCATCTATGCTCACGACAGAAGTCAAACTCGTGTCCGTTTGGGTCGATGCGTTTAGTCGGTACACAGTCTGATCACCTAGAGTCCATCCAGATGGACTTCCCGCTAAAATTCAATTTACACGCTTCCTTTTTTCGAATGATCCCGAGTCTTAGAGAAACTGCGCATGTGCACTGTCGCTTCTAGGGATTCCAAATGCAACATCTTGCGTTTGCTAAAACTCCCGAAATGTTTCTTCAAAAAGAATCGCGTAAATGGGACCTTAGTTTCTGGCATTAAGTTATTTTCATCATAAGTTTCTTTGGCCTCATTTCATTCTGATTTTTATCTTCAGGAGGTAACATATTTCAGTCATCAGCAGTTTCGGCTTCAGAGAGCAGCAGTGTATCACCATTTGTAGGATTGCTTTTATTTAACCTGACGTTTGTTCAGAATCGCATGATTGCGAAGTCAAACGTTCCTACAAAGGGCGATAAGGCACAATTTCTACGCAACACAATTTGTCCCTAGTCTCGTTGCCCTTTCTTACATCCTTTCCTCGTTTACTCATTTCACTCGAGCACTTTCTTGCTCTCATTCTCCGCATCGCCCTTTCCATGCGTCGGTTCCGCCCCATGCCTCTCACTCGCCCCGTTCTCTTGGGTGGTCGAGGCCTTTCCTTTGGCGACGCAGTTTCCCCGTGCAGCGTCGGCAGCTTTTCCTCAAAACCTCCTGGAAACGGGAGCTCGTACCTGCGCCCCTGCGCGTGTCATCTGCGGGCCGCTCGCCCACAGCTTTCCGCTGATCCCAGAGGCGTTGGTTGCCCTCGCCGCCCTTCTTATCATCCCTTCAAGCCGCTTTGCCATGTGCCCCACGTCGGACTCCCTCCTCTAACGTGCAGTTTACCCGCTGCCCCCTCCATCGTAGCCTTTTATTAAGGTGGGCCTTGATATGCTTCATTTCTCTTGCTCTGTAGCTTCTCTTCGTATCTTCCTCTCCTTGAGACGAGCCTTCCGCCACTCTACATTGCCAGCCCAAATTCTTTCACTCTTTTACATAATCTGATCTCCAGTTTTTACCAGTTTACTGCCACTTGCGTATTATTCACATTTCAGTTCCCACGTGTTTATCATTCCTCGTCAACGTCCAACAGTATCTATGACCATCCATTCTGATGACAAGTATTTTCTTTTGCGCCTTGCTGTCTCTTCTTTCGATCTTTGACACTGCGCATTCCAGTTCCCCAAGCTCGTCTCTCTCCCGCAAGCTCCCCTCTCTCGCTGATTCGAAAATCCCCTTGTGTCATCGTTCGCCCTCTCCTCAGCACCCGCCGCAGGTCCACATCTGCCTCTTGCTGCGTCATCACTGCCGTCGCCACACAGCCGATTGAATGGTTCGCTTCAACTTTTGCGAACTGCTTCCGCAGCCACGCAGCTCCTCTCGGAACGGTTTTGCGCTGAGAGGAAGCTTCAGAGCTCTCCGTTCGTTAGTCGAGAGCCCGTAAAGTACCGAGTTTTCTAATAAGGGCTAACGAGGAATTACCAATCGAGAAATGTGGTGTAAGTGAGGGAGGGTGCGTACGTACGGTTGAATATACCAAGGAAATTCTGGGAAGCTCATAAACGAGCTTCGTCGTAAAAAATCTGATGGATGAAGGATTTGCGCAAACTTGCTGCTAGCTTCAGAAGCGAAAATTGCGAAGAATTGCAGGCTGAATTCCGAAACTTCAACTAAACTTCTCTTGTAAAATGTATTTTATTACGACGATGTTAAATCCATCAAGCGATATTTCTTAACTATTGTATTAAATTCTTTACACGCTTTATCAGAAAATGTTTCCATTACTTACAGTACCTGTGCTCATACGTACACCATGCATGTGTACAATGAATGTAAACATGCACTGAAATATGGCTTTTTTTACAATCTTTTGTTTTTTTACTATAAATATTCAGAATTATTAATTTGATATGCTGTTGTGGAACTGTACAGTCATGTGCACTTAAGTTTATTATCCGTGGATACTACAATGTTTCGGTAGCGTTTCCTCAGTGAAGGAAGGTGCGAAATCGGTTTTCCAGTTGAACACGTAAGCACCCAATGAGTGAATAACTAAAATGTATCATATGTTTTTATACTAGATATAGTATTTCTTGACTTCTCTGATCAGAAATCACGTAATAAAATTCGAAACTAACTCAATATGTAATTTCTAATGAGCCACCGAAAGTACATTTTTTTCCAAGAGCTCATTTCTCCAAATTAGTGTCCGACCCTGCCCCAATCCGTCTTCTCCTCCGTCTTTCGGGAGCCGCCGCGCCCTCTGTTCGCCCGTCAGGCGTCGCGCTAGCTCCCAACAGCCGCTCATTAGTCACTGGGTGAGGGCGGGCGGACGAGCGGACGAGCGGACACGCGGGCACAGCGCCGGCTGCCAGAGGCGGCGTTATGAGGCGCGCGTTACGGACGGACGGACGGACGGACGGACGGCGGGCGGCGGGGGCGGCAGGGGGTGGGGCGGGGGCGGCAGGGGGTGGGGCGGGGGCGGCAGGGGGTGGGGCGGCGGCGGCGGGGGCGGCACGCAGGCCGGCGGGGGCACGAATGGGAGACGAGGGTTGAGAGCGCGCGGGGAAATAGCGAGAGGCAACGGACGAGCAACTGAATGTGGCATGTGCTGTTGCGCAAACGAGAAAGGATGGGGAAATGCGACGATGCAGAAAGGATGGGGTCATGCAAGTGCGCGGATACTTGAAAAACCAGCGGCCAAAAATTCAGGTTTCTAGAAAAAATGTTCTCTTGAGTGTGAATTTGACAATGAGGGAGAATGAGTATAAATGTCGTCGACACTTGAATACGCGTTATATTCCAAAGAATATAGACTCAATATTTTTGCAGTAATACATTGCAATATTCGAACGTGGAGAAATGCAGGAAGGCACATTTTTAATGTGCTTTTGTAATATCTTCGAATATGCGTGAATGTTCGTTTGAAAGTACTGCGCGCAGGTGCATGACTGTTCGTTTGAGTATGACTGTGTTCCTCTAACAGTGTCTACGTGCTCTTTTAGATGTGTGTGTGTGTGTTCTTGATTGTCGTTCGCGTGAAGTGAGAGTGTGCGAACGGGCCGAGGGGAGGATTGGGGCAGTTTGGGGGAGCGAGGGGACGAGGGGCCTGGCTATTACAGGAGCAGCGGGCAAACGGCAGCCGGCGCGGCGCCGCGGTAGCAGTGTCATGAGGCGCGATAGGGTCTGCTGGCGTCGGGGGCGCGGGGAGGCTGGCGCGCAGGCCGACAGACAGCGGACGCTCTGTTGCGCGCGAGTCAATGGGGCTCTGGTTACGCGGCGCGCGCGGCCGCCTGCCGCCGCCGCCGCCGCCGCCGCCGCCGCCGCCGCTGGACCGCTCGCTGCCGCGCAGCATCGTTTCTTCTCCCTTTGCCCGCAGCTTCTGACTGCTGATCGTGGTCAGGATCCCATCAAGGAAAAGTCCTCCCTCAATGAAAACTTGAAATCGCATATTCAGATTGCCTAGCACCTTAATTAGTATGTACTTCTAAAAATATTCGGCTCCATCAATTTCACTTACCCGAAAACTTCAAAAATAGGATCAAAATAGAAACCCGTCCCATTTTCTAATCACAATTTCCATGCCAACAGAAAGAAAATAAATACATACTATTTTTTAAAAACAAAGAAAAATGAAAGTTCACAAAACTATCACCGATATTTCTTAGAACAACAAAGTCATCCCCTCTTAATCTCCATTTAATCCGGAGGAGCGAACACATTCTTAATTTTAATAAATATTAAATTTTTTAATTGTTACTCACCAAAATATATTTCTTTTTGAGCCAGACATTTTTATAGACCAACAAACTATAATACAATATAATTCAATCAATATTTCGAATAATGACTGCAAACATTTTGTTGGTGTACACGTATTTTAGTAATAAAAAATTAATATCAAAAACGTCAATTTCTACAAAGAAAGGTTATGTTATTTGAAAATTGATAAAACGAATAAACCTGCCACATACATTATCATAACTACAACAAATGTGCATTTTGGGAGGGAACTGAGGAATCAAACGTCATTTTGATTTTTTTTCAACACAGTAAAGACGATATCATTGTAATAGATGTTGAGATTTTCAGTTTGGGCGAATTGAAGACAAAGACTTGTTTTCCTTGTTATACATTGTTTGTTAAATTATTCTGAAATCGTCTTCTAATGACTTGACAGTAGGGAGACATTATAAATAAATTAACCTAATAATTAATTCCAAAATTCATGCTCGACTTACTAGAAGAGAAAGGAGAATTTTCGCGATGCTGTGAAATGAAGCACGAAGGTTGATAGAAGATATAAAGCAAAATTCGAAGTTGAGAGTCCCATCTTTTGAAGTATGTATAAGATTGCTTCCCGGAAAATCGATTTGAACTTTTGAATAATAATGAATTATAGTCTGATTTCTTTTTCTCCCAAACGCATCAACACTTCGAAGGCAACACATCGATATTGCCATGATATACCTCGAGTTTATTCACGAAAAGGGAAAATGAGAAAAGATTTTAGGCTTTCCGAATATTAAACAACGTGTCAATAATATTAGTAAAGATTGCATTTTCAAAGAAAAGGCAATGTAGGTGCACCAGCAATTCTTGCATTCTCATAAGTATAAGCAAGAGATGTGGATTGTTTGACTAAATTATTCTATAACACGATAGAATATTAGTCTATAATTTTAATCAATGAAACTGGTTTTGTACTTTTATGTCTTTTACGTACTTTTAGTTTGTTGTTGTTGTTTTTTGTATCTATTGTGAAATTTAGGAAGATAGAGTTACGAGGTTTTCATTGCCTAGTGATGAGTAGCGGTCCATATTCGCTCCTCTGAGCCCGTCATCTAGGCGTGAAGGGCCGTCCCATCGCTCGGAGTCTGCGGCGGGAGCGCTGTGGGCGTCGCGTCGCGGCGTGTACAGGCGGCGGCGGCGGCGGGGCCATGGCGGCAGTGGCGGAGGCGGACTGGGCGCGCCACGCCACGCCACGCCGGCCGACCGGCCCAAGGCGCGTCGTCCGCTCGCGTTCCCACGCCGGAACCAGTCGCCCGCCCCCGCGACGCCCCGACGCTGTCGCGGTCAGCGGCGCTCCTGCCGACGCGACGCCGCCCCGCCCACGCCAGCAGCGCCGCTGCGCCACAGCCTCTGCCATCGACCCCGCCGCTGCGGCCCTGGCATGGCCGTATTCTGACTTTCATTCTTGGAAGAAATTAATAATTGAACGTTGGGTAAAAATAACCAAGAAACTAGCGGAGATATATTCTTTGGAACATTTTTTTTTTCAAAAATTTCGTTAAACCAGGTTTTGACACATTTTCATCGAGTGGCTATGAGATTTGATAGATTTTGATCCAAGTTATTTACTGTATTTTCGTAAAAATAATTCGCTTAGCATTTACATTTGTTAAGTGTCATCATGGAGACATAAAAATATTCGTAGACCATTACATGAGTTTATTTTCGTTTCCGGAGAAGCATTAGTTCCTAGCTATCCCTAGTCACAATTATAGTTTCCAGTATTTCTGTCGCCCTCATTACTGTGTATATCGTGTGGTTCCTTCACGATTTCTGCCTTTCCGATCTTACCTACTACCACTGGCCGATCCGGGGGAGGGGCATGGGGGCCAACCTCCTCCCTAAGGCCTAAAGTTTTCATTTACCTTCCTTTATTTGGCAAAATTGATTTAAATATTTATTTACGTTCGAATTATGTAATTATTTGAATAATAATATTGTATAGTATCATATCTAAAGTACATAAATAATACACAATATAATAAAAAATATGTTTATTATTTAACAAAATCTAAGATCGCTCCCTCCCCCCAATGATCGGCTGGATCCGCCCCTACCAACGTCATCTCGTGTACATTACTTAAATGGACATCCTCTCCTCACTTCTACCTTTTCCTCATAGTTAATGTCGTTAGTCACGGCCACCATTAGTTTCGTATGCCTTGCTTAATATCTCCCTGTAATCCTACATTCTTTGCTCAGTTCTTGATTCTATCTCTCAAATATAACTCCTTATTTTTTTCAATTCTCAGTAATTAATTTATTGTTTTCAAAACACCTTCTTTATTTACTTTTTTTACTGTACGCCTTCCATTTGTTTGTCCATTAGCCATTTCCGTTTGGATGAATCTTCTTTAATCATATCTACTCGTTCTGCAGAAAACTCTCCCATCAACATCTCTACATATACATACATTAGATATTTCCCATTTCTCGTGCAAATAGTGTGCCATTCATAGTGTGGTCATCGATACCATCTCGCTACTAATACGTCTCTCACATCAACATCCCTTTGCAGTGACCGTTTCTACTACATGTCACTTCCCCGTTCCCACATGGCGTTTTTGCTCTCACTGCTGATTGCAAGGGCCACTTCCTCGCCGTCACCGCCGCGCCGTTGCCTTCGTTGCTCCATATTTGATCCACGACATTGCTCTTGCGATCACTACCACCACTCAACCTGTCAATGGCTCTAAAGTTTTTGCATCAGGAGAGGTGGCTCGGGGGCATCAACCGAAGTCATTGCAGTGCCTCTGACTGGGAGGTCCTTGACAGGTTTTTCGCCACTAGCTAAATAGCTAGGTCGATTTCAGTCGCTGACGGGAAGAGAATTCCGCAGGCTGCTCTGATCGATAGTTATCCGTGGTTTCGCCGATCAATACCCGGCGAATGCCGACGCAGTACTCTAACAAATGGGCCACGAACCGAGCGCGATCTTTCCTTCCTCTTCCTTGTCCTTTCCTCCCTCTTACATAAATACATTCAAACCCACATCCACTACACTGCCAGACATGGGAGAAGACCAGGCGGGAGCTTAGAGCTTGTCCCGGCTGGGGCGGTGCCTCACTGGTGGGAGATACCTGGTTGGGGACAACTCCTCTAGTCGATGGTAGGTCGGTGCGGGATCTGACCAGTGGGGGAAGGTCACCGCCATCTCCCAAGGAAAGAACAAGCACTACACCTAAAGGACCAATGACCTTAGAAGTTGACGCCCCCGGAATCACTAATCAATCAATCCAAAGCTTTTACTACCATCTCTACCTCTGTGTCACCATGTCTTCATCACCAGCATCTAGACGCTGTCTCCACCGCCGCGGTCTGTGGTCGCCGCCTCGCCTGTGGACTGCGGTTGCCCTCTCTCTGCCTCGGGTGACGCCTGGGCAGCCTCACACCGACCGCGGAGCCCACCCACGGGCTGCCACTACCCTTCGACGCTCCCACACACTCTGCTGTCCTATAAAGATTTGTGGGGCTTGTGCGGGGCTTGTGCGGCTAGCGATCGTTGTGTGAGACGGTTACAACTTTCCGATGATTTTGACATTTTGGGCCGTAACACTATCAAAAACGGTAAGACAGTGGATATTACTGTTGATTCATTATGTTACCGCGTCCGAGACCATTATCAGAATACTTACAACAGCGTCCGTAAAAGGCACATTTCACTGTACATGGATGACATCCCTTTCCTTGTTGCCTACTTTGTATATGAATCTACGGTATGCCAGGACAATTAGTTTATAGCCACCCCGAATTTTTAATAAAATGGCAGTGTTCTAAAGCACTTCACAAGTATGATGGAACACCAGCCTTCTATTTTGAAGAGGGAATCCTGACAAATTTCGTAATAGGAGTTACTAAAATATTGAACCACCGTCCATTTGCTGCTCCATAGAAAAAGAATAAAAGTAATTTTCTTTCTTCAAAAACAAACTAGTTATACAATGAGTAACGAGGTTGTACACAGTAGTAGATATTTCCAGTTGCACAGTGAAGCTTACAATCAATAAATTAGAATAGTGACACTGTAGTTTTAGTGTTCTTGTCACGGTCTCTAAAAATATCGAAGAAAGAATAATTCGGCACTTCTTTCGAGTTCATTGAGCTTCCGAAGACTATAAATAACATTATTTTCAATTCCAAACGAAATGCAAGAAAGAATATCTACGGCAGAGAACTAAATACATGAAAGTTTTTCAGTTTTGCCCCGCGCTCGAAGCGAAGAGTCTTGCGAAAAAGTTGCCGAATCGTAACTTGGGTCGCTGGCGCGGACAAAGCGGATTCGACTGCCGAAAACTCGGCAGTTGCGCACCTGGCCGCCACGCGCCCGCGACTTGGGAGAAATATATCGCCAACTTCCCCAGCCGGCCTGCGTCAGCGGCCGCGCGGGGCCGCGGGGCGCAACTTTTCTAACGAACTAATAAAAGTTCGTGTGCGTAATTGTCTGTAGTGTGTGTAATTCGGAGCACGTTCTCGTCGCCCGCGAACTTTTCGGTTCCGCTCACTTAGGTGCGCGAATCACCCCCTCGGTGACGCTGTTGCGAGTTGGAAACTACTTCCGCCCGGGCTCCGGTGTCCAATGTTGGTATAGGACAGTGCTTGTTGGATTTTTTTTGGTAGCCATTTGCCTTTAAATTCCCAGTTCAGGTGCTCTCGGGCGGAATTGGTGCGTTGTGTGGAGTGTGCAAGGTAGAGTTCAATTCAATGGAGCAGATGTACATTGAAAATTTTCCAACGATTTCACAGCATATTAAATTTAATGAATGGATGTAAAAATATAAAAATAAACGAATAAAAACATGAAATTCAGTAAACCAACCTGTTTTCAGATCTTTTGATTTTCGGACAGGCAGGGAAAGAATGGTGGCACTTTTCTTGTTTAACACTAGAAGAAGTAGATAAATTCCGTCCTCCATAAATCCAACTCTACCTCCATACCATAAACCCGATATATCATCCATTTAACCATTACCCAGCAATAATTTCTAAAATACTCACCTCGATTTCCCATTGAGGAGCCCAGTGGGGTCATCCACCTTCTTATTTATACTATGTATTATAATGTGCATATATTATGTATAATTCTAATCAGTTCTGTAAAGCTGCTAAATGCCAGAAAAAAAATCAATAAAAAAAATTTAAAAAATAATAAAGAAGAAATACCCTTCGTTTCCCGGGCATTTATTAATCACAATCTTCAATTAAATTTAAAAAGGAATGAATTATGAATATAAACCCTCACGTGATCGGCATTGCCGCGTCCCTTCTCCGACTCGCCCAACCTCCCCTTACCTGCCCAGATCCGCCCTGTCTCTCCTGGCCACAGGACACATACAAGGCCTGCGCAGTGCAGTTTTTCAAAAACCAATATGGCGGCTAGAAAAGGCTGACTTGTTCGGGTTGAGGCGATCCAATTGGATACGTTGAGTAGCACGGGAAGCTTTTGAGTTGTGTATGAGTATGTGTGGTCTGTTGTTGATAGTAGTGAGAATCATGGTGAAAGAGGGCTATGTCTCCTGGCGAGGGAATTATGATAAAGAGTGAAAAGTGTAAGTTGCTAAATTCAGTGTTTACTTTCAGCTTTGTGAATTTGCGAACGTGAAAAATTGAGAAGAATGCATTGTTCTATTGCGAGAATGGACTATCAGTGTTCCTTTAAAACCTACACGACTGTCTCGTGGAGCTATGTCTTCTTTGTTACCTGCTTACAATTGTTCTGCTGACTTGAAACGTCCAAGCACTTCCTTCGGACAAAGTCCTCAAGAAAAGAAATTGCATTTAGAAAACGAGTATTTGTTTGTTGCTTTTGAAGAAAGTGCAAAAGAAAACGTAAGATTAAATGAAATGTCTTTCAGTACATTTGATGTACTAAAAAGCAAACTGGAATTGCTTATTGTGAACGATTATTGGTCGATTATTAATAAGGAATCCAGTATTATTCTTCAACATATTGAATGTAATTCTGCCCCTAAAATTATCAATAGAGTTGTGGTATTAAAACTTGGAGGCACTACAATATCAGATGGTGTAAGTAATACAAATTACATTAGTAATGTTTTAGAAAATTTTAGGTTGTTATATTTTAATGCAAGTAGTAGTAATAGTTCTCATGATGGTTTTGCTTCAATTTCATACCTCTTCTTCAAATCTGTACCACAAATTAGCAATCTGAGAAGTCCGTTGTCCTTATGCTGAAACAAATAAAACTCCTTTCTAAGAAAGAAGTTCATATCAGTACAGTTCACGGTTTTTCTTATTGTCTTGTATGCTATTTACCATATAGCCATATTCTTATAAATATTTCAAACGTTTCGGTTTAATAACATTTCCTCAACCTCCTTAAATCAGAATATTGTGTTCTTTATTTTGTTTAGAACCTCCAATGAAACAAACTGATAATTTTTTAAAGTATGCAAGAAATAAATACTTACATAAATTAAGTGATAGTGATGATAAATTAGTGGCTCTCATGATGGAGGAGATCCATTTAAAATCTGGATTTGCAAAGTATTTTAAAAAAAGGATATTGGGATTAGAACAGATAGGATTTTATGTACAGGGCGTTGTAAGTGATAATAATAGTATTAATAGAAAATGTACGTATCTTTTTTGTCTGAAAATTAACTATTTGTGTACAATCTTCCAGCTAAAGAAAGTAGATCTCATCTCTTCTTATTTGACAGAGTAATTTATTATATATTTTCGTCTGGTAACCACAATTTTCCTTCGCATTTCAGTTTGTATGACCTTCTTAGGCGGCCATCTTGAATGACTGCTCAGGCCTTGTAAGTCTAGGTGGTGTTGGTCAAGCCCTGCATGACCGGCCCCGCCTCGCCCTGCCCTGTTGGGTGCGATAGTTGTTGCTAGCATCAGTGACGGATTCAGGGGCGGGGGGGCTAGAGAAAAAAGTATGGGAAATATAAAAAAAGAAACAAAAAATTGTTGAAACATCTAAAAATGTATCGATAAAGTAACCGCACGTTCTGTCGCACTACAATATAATACCAAATATGTTTATTATTTAACAGAAATCTATGAAGCCATCCCCAAATAATCGGCTGGACCTGCCCCTGGCTACCATCATTGTTGCTGGGAGTAACTGTAATCATACATATTGGAGCTTACTCTCGAATAACTTCCAGTAACAACTTTGACATTCAATTACTCAAGAAGTAATTGCGCAACCTGAATGAAAAAAAGCATTTGGTAGAAAATGTTGTGGGCTTAAAAAAATTATTATTCACTTGGGTGAATTTTCTGAACTTTTTTGAATTATTAGCGAAAAATTGAAAGAGTGCTTACTTAAATTCTTTTACTAAATGGTAGGAAAGGGAGACGGGGTATTTCCTGCAGACAGTAAGGTTTCTCTTGTTTTGAAGGTTACGTGTGAAAAACTTCAGTAAGATCGGCAAAAAACTGTAGAGTTGTGTGAAACAAACAAATCTCCTTTGGTTCAGAAAAAATAATAATTTGAACAATGTAACTTAAGTTATAGGCGACACAGCACTACCGCTCAATGAATAAATCGGTTCAGCCGTTTCACAGATTACTCCAGAGAAACGACGGAAGATGTAAAAACAGTATTGGTTTGATTTTTATTCCATCGATATATGCAAATGACACTATAGTAATAAATCAGTGTAGGATGTGTTCATAGAAACTTCAATTTTAGTTGCGTTGTTATACGTCGTCGTTTGTCTTCGTCCTCATAACTTAATTTCTTCCTGCTTCTTTTTAATTACATTTCTATGAATAAATTTCGTGTCATATTTACGGTGAATTGAATTTAAACTTCACATCTTTAATTAGAAGAAATTTTGAAACTAGCGACAGTTTGTTTCATTCAGAAACAAGTTTTACTTATTCCTAAAAACGCATAATTTGATAATAAACTGTTAAAGTATTATATTGTCTCAGAACTGTCCCTGAAGAGAAATTACAGCTAAAATCAAGTGATTTAATTATTAGTTTTCATTAGCTCTAATATGCATTATGATAATTTGATGTTTCAGACCTTAAAAGATGTACTTAATATTTTCTTTAAAATTCTGGATGGGAGTTTCTTTCTAGACTTTGATGAAATTGAAATGTATACTTATTCTTAGTACATTAGTAAAATGTCTCTCTGTAGTAGTGAAATATACTTGTAATGTGTTTTCAATTGCTGATAGGTGTTAAGATATAATGACTGAATGTTTATGAGCATTCATTGCAGCCACAATCATGCTCATTGGTCGTGCATTTTTATATGTGATGGAATGTCCATACATTCAAGAGTGCCGTTAAGTCAAGGACACGTTGACGTCTCTGTGTCCGTTAGAATTATCATTCACAACCATTCACTGCGACTGTCTAGACGGAATGAATCACTGTTCAGCCATCTGTAAATACGTCGAGATAATCGTTTCAATTCAACGTGTTGGAGTTTTACTCGCCGCCAAAGAGTAGGTAAATAAACACGACTGGCGCCAGAACTGTAAATAAAGTATGAAATATCTGATATTTCTGTGTATCTAGTTTTCTCTAAATATGTAGAGGATATTCAGAATTTCACATACAAGCTTCAAAGTTTGCAGCATTTCTTCATTGTAAATATCTTATGCTTCCATTAAAATAACATTTAGAAAACAGTTGTATTTCCCTGCAGTGTTAAGGCCTTGAAATGCTAATTTGATAGTTAGCGATCTCCACTGCTTGAGTATTGATTACGTTTATCTAGGGTTTTGTAATTCAATACGATTCGATTTTATAATTAGTAAATATGAACTCTTGTCACACTACGCAAGAATATATTAACTGCTTGCTTGTTTAATTTCTCACCCACTCTGTCAATTAGAGCCCATCAGTGTTTGAGAACTTGAACTTCAGATAACGATAATTAAATACAGGTAGGATTTAGAGTGTTGAAAATGTCATTAGGAAAGAAGAGTCCTTATTATATATCGTACTTTCTGTTACTGTTACTGAAAATACGTCCATATTATTCGTAGAAACAACAATAACCGTCATAATAATAATAATCCATAATTAATATAGTCGTAATAGTTGGTAACATATATTTAATATTTGAAGTGTTATTGGCAATTTGCATGTGATACTGCAAAACTTAAATGTCTTAATGAGACAGGACTATGTACACTTCTCGAATTTGTAAAAGAATTTGACATCTGGCAGCACCAAATGCATCTACCACTATCTTTTATATATAGGCTTTGAATGCGGAAGTCTTTCGAAGAAGCAACTTATTGTTGAAGTTGCCTATTTGAGGAAGAATAGAAACTAAGAAGCAATGCAAAATGAACTTATGTTTTCTGGATGCTCCAGAACAATTCAATGGGAAATAACACGCACGCGAAAACCTCAAGAAAGACATAAACAGAAGCACACATAAGTGCGAAAGGCAATCAAAAAGAAAACGTATTTCTTTAAAAATGTCCTGCAAATTAGCTGCAGTAGGAAAAAAAGTCACCAGAAAAAACAGACAAAACCGAAAACAAGGAGAAGAAAAACGGTAAAAACTTGCAGAAAAGACGGAAGTGCAAAAGAAGGCGATCAAGAAGAAAATGCGTTTTCTCACAAACTTGTGTGCAAATTTAGCGTCGCAAAAAGAGCTTTGTAGTTCCTGGCACGGCCGCGTGCCAGCGCCCGCCGCGCCCCAGTGCCCTCCACCTTGGGAGCGTGGGAAGGCCGCAGGTGAACGTCGTTGCACGCCATCGAAAAGCGACGCTCGCGCGCGTCTTTTGCCGACGACTTTTATAAAGTTATATTATCCGGCGCGTGTGTTTGCTTTAGCGAGCGAGTGGCGCGTTTCAGAAAGTTGTGCAAACATTGTTTGCAAATTCTGCAAAAAAATAAACTGAATCCATTTCGCTTCTTGGAGTTCTGACTTTATTTGTTTTGTAAGTAATAAACAGGCGAGAATAACGTTCTCGAAACAACACAAAGATATGGGGTGAAATATGAAGCGAATTCGATGAAATATGATGCGTTTACAATATACTGTATTAACGAGCATCTTGGGTTTGGTTAAAATCCCAGCGTTGTCCTTATCGTGAAAGCACTCGTTTTGTAATATTTCTCTCGCAGAGAAACTTTTTATATGTTGATTATTTCTTTGACATTAAATCATTTTATATTTTATTTAGATATATATTTCTAGAAGCTGATGATCTAAAACGAACATTTTTATTATGAAATACTGTCTGGAAACAAACATTCGTTTATCTCATGTTCGTTAACGGAGAATGTTTTTCCTAACCTTTCACACTATTGAAGAAAACTCGTACTCCAAATATAATAGTGATTTGAAAATCTCTTAATAGCTCTCGAATGAATTGAAAAATGGCAATTTGGTAGGGTAGTTGCTTTCCGTTCTCTGATGTATATTTTGTTGCATTAGTTTTCCAAGAGACGATATTATGATTGACCAAGATAATGTGTTGGCTAAAATAAAATACAAAAACATACATTTGTTACCATTTTGCTGCTTTTCTACTTGTTATGTATTGAATTGACACCATTTTCTTTTTGTTTCAGGTATTACCTAGCAGAAATGTTTAGTGTTCGAAAGAACAGTATTTATAAGCTGCGTTTCGTCGTAAACAATCCCTCAAAAACGAAGGCAGGAAGTGATACACAAGAACAAACTGTAAGTAAATTCGTTTTCACAGGAATTGTAACAGGCGGAATCTAAGACTCGCCCTCTTGCCCTAAAGATCACATACAAAATATCAATACATATTCTGCAAAGTGATCCGTATATACAATAATACTTTCGGACCTTCAAAGGAAGTAACGTTTTAAAACGATATTATTTTGTACATGGTTCGGAAGATATCGCGTATTTTTCTCTCGTAGGGTGAAAAATGTTATATTTTGTCAATAAATTAATGAAGAAACGGAATTTTGTATAAACAATGAACATTCTATAGCTCTCTATTCAATTTGTTAATAATTCTGTAGAATTATAAAAGAGGTTTTAGTGAGATGTTTCATTCATATAGGCGTTGATTGATATATGAATTTAGCCATTCCTATCATTAAGAAAAACATAGCCTTCCTTATCAGCAAACTTTCCAGTTTTTAGGTCGAGGTAGAACTATCGATCGTACATTTTGTACCCCGCGAGGCGTAAAAAAGTGGCGTGTTTTCGAAAACAAATAACACTTCTGAAGAAATGTTTCCTC
This sequence comes from Acheta domesticus, assembly GCA_031308135.1. Lineage (NCBI taxonomy): Eukaryota > Metazoa > Arthropoda > Insecta > Orthoptera > Gryllidae > Acheta > Acheta domesticus. The sequence continues at coordinate 130,331,138 of JAHLJT010009419.1, forward strand.
GGCGAAAAAAAAAAATCGAGGGCAAGCGCTCACGAATGCGAAACATAAACCAGCATTTCAGATTCCGTTTGCCTTGGCGATCCATCCTCCGCGAGAGCGCGCCCCGCGAAATCGCTCGCGTCCGTCATGCAGAGCCTCGCGCGCGCCTTCGACGTGCGAAGCGCTTCCGCCCCAACGCACCGCTATCGCCCATCGCCCATCGCCCCGCGCTGGCGCGCGCCCCCCCCGCCCCCCCCGCCAAAGCCACCTGCATTGCGCGCGTGACAGAAAAAATAAAATTCGACTGATATAAGAACTAGAGTCCCTAGATGCAAAGAGTAGCGCAACTGCCGCCATTTAACATCCTCTCACCCGATAGCCCCATCAAGCAGCATTCAGAACCTGAAGGGAAATAATAACAATTTTTGACGTTATAGGGATGTTTAAGATTATTAATATTGGTTTGGGATAGATTCATGCTTCTCAACATACAGAATATAATAGAGTTCTAATTCCCCTATCAACTGGATATAAAATGGCGGGATCGGTAGAACAATGGAATGCGCTACTGTCTGTATCTAGGGACTTTATTAAAACGAAGGAGCAAACCCCTTCTGGAATAATCGGCGTAACTGTTTGGGACTACAGAAATTAAATCTATTGCAAAATGTAATTCTTTATAAGTAATATTTTTGTCGTTTAGAGCTCGATAAGTGTGTTACGTTTTACGGTGTGGTGATGTTGATACTAACTGATGAAATAGTTCAGTGTTCAGCTGCAGTAATTTGAAGCTCGTGGCAAGACATACATTCCGATGAAACTCTAAAAGAATATTTTCATTATTTATGTAATAATTACAGAGAAACGGGGACATTGCGAAAAGGAATGAAAACTTGAAATGAAAAATAAGGAAATGTAGCTGCATGTAATATTAACCCTTGGAAATAAATGATGAAATATAAAGAAAAAGTCAGAATGTTATATACTTCATAAGCAAGTTAATAAAAAACGGACTCCATCCATTTTATATTGTTTTACTGGAATGTCAATATGTTTCACTTTTTAATAAAAATCACGTCCGTTGAATTCGCCTTCCGGGGTAATTCCGGTCCAGAGTCGGCATCGCCCGACGCCCATCGCCGACGGCGCCGCGCGAGGTCGTCCAGACACCGTGGGGTGGGGGTGGGGAGCGTGAATGTTTGATGCCGCGCGGGCATGGCGGGCGCGCTCAGTATTTCTTCATTGGCCCATGCCGGAGGCGCGCCGCCTGGCGATATTTACGAGGAGCGTCCCGGGCGCCGGGAATCTTTATCATTACGGCGCGCGGGAGGCGGAGAGAAGAGGGGGCGACGCGCGACCAACCCTTCGATTTCTGACGCGCGACCGGGCGCACAGTGGGCGCGTTCGCCAGGCTCCTTCGGAAAGCTTATACGGCTCTAGTACTTAGATCAGTGGTGTCAAGGTCTTCTACTGGTGGTAGTGGCACGCGTTGTGGCATCGTGCCATGCCACGAGCTTCTCTGCGCAACTAGCATCGGGAAAGGGAACTATCAGTAACCCCGCCGTTTTACAATAGGTATATCGTTGTCTCTTGTGGCGGGGTGACGAATTGTGTGAAGGGGCGATTTCGTCCTGGCACTCGTGCCACGAACTCGCGCTCGTGGCATCGACCTTGACAACACTGATTTAGATCAGGCACGTCTAAGCTACCGAGAGAAGTGGTGGCTCAAGGCGCTGTGCGCTGACTTCGCATTCGGGAGGCCCATTTTCAATCCTCGTGGCTGCTCTCCTGATCGGGGTTTTCGTGGTTTCTCTGTCATCTAGGCGAGTGCTGCGATGGTTCCACTGAAAGGCTACGACCGCCAAACCTGCGTCGCTACCCGAATTTGTTGCAACGTGAAGGCACGCAGGTTAAGTGAATTCGAGCCATCGCGGCTTTCTCGTTGGGTGACCAACTCGGAACTTCGGGATCTAACGGCACCGAGGCCAATTGCCTTTACGGAACATGTAATGGCTAAATACAAATACAAAATATCTAGGCTGCGAGCAAGGTAACTTGTTTGCTACCGTCCGCGGTCATTGTATCCAGAGGAATTTCCGCATGCTTTGAAAGTAATTACACAAAATGCCTCGGGGGGTACTTTACTGGATACTTGGTCCATGACTATGTTTTGGAGAAATCACTTAAAAGTTTCTGTCTTAAAAGTGATATTAATTCCCATTTGCCTTATTAAAGCTAACAAATGATCCACTAAAATGAAATAAGTCATATTTAAATTGTCATTGGCGAGTAAAATTAAATATTGTGAATCGAAATGATCTTGCTTTTGTAATCGCGTTTATTTAAGAGTGCAATGATTGCATTAACCCCTTACATTCCTGTTAGAAATATTAACAAAAAGTGCGTAAAAGGAGATCTCCGCTTGCGAGAGAAACTTGTTGATTTTGCTTACAATATTTGTTGGTGTACATAACAAATAGCTAAATGATTTAATTATACACAAAACAAAAAAAAACAATTTGCCAATTCAAACATTTTTCCTACACCTTTGCGAAAATGTATATTCAAGGCAGAATTTAAAAAGAAAATAAAGTAATAAGTAGTAAAGTACACAGACAGAATTCAAATCTCGTTTGTCAGGTAGAAAACATCAGGCAAACCAATTTTCCACCATTCTTCGTTATACTTCGAGCTCTCCCCGCTTCAGCGTGTATATCCTTTCCTAGACATGGAGGGAAAATTACAGCGGCGTCAGGGAATATTGCCTAAGCTCGCAGAAATGCTGGTCTTCTCAGGGCAAGTAACTCGCGCGGGCAAATTTTAATTTGCCTGATTTAGTTCTTTGTGTCTTTCTTGCAATGAATGATTTGGATACATAATGATGATGTAGTAGCTCAGATATTTTAGATGTATATCAAGTTATGTATAATTTATATGTATTATCAAATTTAATTATATTTTATGTGTTATCAAATATAATATTGAACAAGGGTCCTGACCGGTACGATCTGTGCTGATAATTTATACCAATGTCAAATAAAAAGAATCTCCGAAGATTTCATGGCATATTTTAATGCCAATTGAATATGAACATTGTATTGTTAATCATAGTTCTCCGAGTTATTTTTTATCTAATGCGTGACAGATTAAAATAATCGTAGTACAGTATGGACTCCAGAAAAATCCTTACAAATTTAAATTGACGAGAAAAAGAACGTTCATATTGTTCTTTTATTATGAAATAAATTATCTTGCGGCAATTCAATACTAGAAAAAAAATCGCACGAACTTCATTTGCATTAAAAACCACTAAGGGTTTCAGAAGGTTCAAAATTGTACAGGTGCTATTAAACCTCACCTCCTACTACTCTGGCGTTCACGGGTATAAATTTCATGGTGGAAGAGATAAGCCTTATCTTTTCGGGCACGCTACGCAATCCTGGTTCGTAAATTTTCCGAGGGATAATGGAATTTCTCGAGTGTTAGCGTCTCCAACATACACTCAGGATTCACATACTTGCACTCTACCTTACGATATTTCTTTCGTTATTCAACAATTACCCCTAATTTTATGTGGAAGCATGGTCTTAAAAAAATCTTCTTTTACAAAGTCTTCCGAATTTGACTCTTTGATATAAACTTGTATGTGCAGACAATGATCGTTGAACTCAAAACAATGCCTTTCGTGACTTTGAGTTATTATTAAACTAACTTTCAAAATGCGGCCGTAAGGATTGCCTTCGTCATGAATAATCCTCTAAAAGATCAGAAGAAAAAGGGACAATATACAGGATTATTTACCATCTCTAAGAGTTAAATTGTTATCTGGAGATTATTGCTGAGATGTTCCTGGAAGTTGTAAGAAATACTTAATTTCTGTGAGGAAGAAAATTAGTTGTTGCTGAAATCATTATTATATGTTGCATGTTTCATTGCAAGAAAATTGGTAACTGCCGGCCTGCATAGCCGAGGTCGTTAAGGCTGAAGGGCTGTAGCTTTCTCAGTTCGAAGGGTCGTGGTTTCGAATCCCGCCTCGGTCATGGATGTTTGTGTGCGTGTTCTCTCTACAGTTCCCTCTACAGTTTAAAAACCTTATAGTCAGTATATGTCCAACATGTTGAAAAGCGACCTTAAATTATAAAAATATGATAACTGATTTTTTTTACTAATATTTTAGTGAGGTGTCGTGAAAGCGCTTAACATTCTTTGTGCCTTTGTTCAACGACTTTGCTGAACACCTTACATAAGAAAAGCCCCTGATGACGCTGTTGCTATTACTTCTGTAGTAAAAAGGAAAAATGCTTTTGGATTTTCGTACATATTTTATACCTTGATATCTTGTCGCATGAGAAACGTTTTTAAAAATATTTTACTTCTTGTGAAATGGATGTTTAAAAGTCCTTGTAATTAATGGAGGTATTTTGAAACCCTTAAGGGCTCAAGAGCGGAAATTTCTGTAGAGCTTTACATCAAAATATTTGTGGTAAATGCAACGAAAAGTTAATTTCTATTAAGTTATATTCTAACAAAAGAGTCACGGTCTCTGCGCGATGTTTCCTTCCCTATCCTTGTCTCCTTTCTTTTTACGCGCACTACACTACCACACATGTCGGGAGACCAGGCGGGAGTTTAAAACTAGCCTCGACTGGAGCGGTCACCCACAACGGAAGATATCTGGTTCGGGAAAATCCCGCAAGCCGATATGTAGATCGGTGCCGGATATCTTCTTCAAACGCGGACGAATGCCACCACTTCCCGGGATATAACAAGCACTACAGTTGCGGAACTAATGATCCGAGTATCTGACCCGTTCATTCTGAGTAGTTGACGCGCTCGGATTGTATCGTATGAAGATTTCTCTTCTTAATTAATATTGTTTCTCTTCTTAATTAATATTGTTTCTCTTCTTAATGAATATTGTTAATTAATTCGCCCTTCTCCACGGCGCTCGGGGCCTCAGAAATGTGCTTACCACTATTAAAAATGATTTATTTTATGTCAGGAGAAGTAATAATGCTCTAATGTCACCGCCACTGTAGAAAAATCGAAGTATAAATAAATACTGAGGGACTTAGGCGCGCTGTGTCGTGCGAGTGGATCGGCTGAGCGCGAGGCAGCTGCTCCACGCGGATGGGTGCGTTTGGTGCGGGGAGAGGGAGGGGGGGGATGAGAGGAGGGTAGCAGGAGGAGGGCCGGAGACCGCTGCCCACCTCCCCGGGGAGCGAGTTTAAGTGGAGCCACCGGTAATGAACGACCCTTCGAAGGGTGCGGCGAGGCGGCGCTGCGCGGGCGCGGGGGCGGGGCGGGGCCGGGCCAAGCTGCGCGTTGTTGTCGGGCGATATTGCGGGCGCAGTTTTCCAAATAATAGCTCGCTTAGCACTCGAACCGACTTCGTTAAAGAGGATGGAGGATCGCTTGAGGCAAAGAGACTTGCAATGACATGGTTCATCATCTCTTCAACTTAATGGAGTGGCTTACAGGGATAATGGTTTTCAGGCAAAATAACTGTAGTGTACATTATAGTAATTGAATACTAAATAAATTTCCAGAGATATTGTGTTATCCATTTCAATTTTCTAAGCATGAAATATCAGCTGGCTCTAACGGAAAAGAAGAGGCTTTTTTATGACCGAAACTAATGGTATCATGCACTTTCATTTACTTTTCTAGAAAATTTGCTAATTAAATTCAGAACACAAAAATATTGCAATATTCTTCCTAAACGTGTTAATGCTATTTATGAGCTCAATAAACGGTGGAAAATTGCATTGTGAATAACGAAGTTCCATCTTTAACGCTGTTAGCTGTAGCCCTTGACCTAGAACGAAAAGGAAATTATATTATCTTCCGTAATTTTACTGGAATCTTACGGAGGTAAATAAATTGATATTTCGATTAGGTGTTACATTCATGTAGTAACAATTCTCGATAAGTCAAGAGAAACACGAAGGAAAGTAAGACGAAAGACAGAAACGAGTAATTAAACAGTTTACGAGGGGGGAGATGAATCGTATAACCACATCACAGACTTGTAATTTTAATAACGTTGCTGCTCATCTTCCGGTATATAAAAGGAAACGTAGTTACTGATATCTTTCATAAAACAAATCACAATAATTGTGATTCAATTATTAAATTCAAGGCTTCCTAATCTTAACAGTGTCACTAAAAAAGTCAAATTAGCCTGCAAAATGAACGTAACGTCATTTTAAAGCACGTGTAGTGACTTTTAACTAAGTAGATAATAACTAATCAGTATTTTAAGTTATCATTTGTCTTTTTGGCCCGAAAGCACGGTTAATAAACTGTTTTTTGGAGTACTAATAAAAACTCTCAATCTAATGATTACTTATCACAAATAATTATTTTACCACATAAATTTTCATTCTTTTTTAATTTACAAAAATATTATCAGCATTTCATTTATTTATTTTTCATGTTTCTTAAGAACATTGTTAAAAGTTTTGCAGACACTTCAAATTACTTGCCCAAGTCCACGAGTCCTGTAGGTGAACGACGACTTCGCATTAAACACGTTTTAATATTTCGATTCCGCATTTCAGCAGATGCGCGATGCTGTACGGTCGAGCGGATCCATCGGTCGCGAGCAGTGCCGGCGCAAGGCATGGCCAGACCGAGCGATCGCCCGGGGCCCCGCAAGCGAAGGGGCCCGACGATGAGACTGATGGGAAAAATTAGTAAAAAATTGAAAAATAAATTAGAACTCGAGAAAATCGTTACCGAAATTTTATAAATCGCGGGAGAATAGTTTTATATTTCATAAAATGTTCAATTATTTTTTTCCTTAAATAGTAATTATAGTCATTACTTATTGAGTAGACTTTCACATTTTAAATTTTTGCGGGGGCTGGGGGACTACGTTTCAGCATTGCGCCAAGCCCAAAATAATGTAGCTCCGGGGCACCGGTCACGAGGGAGACCGCGACCGGCACTTGCCCGGAGCGCCGGGAGCGGAGCAGGAGGAAGTGCGGGTGGCGCAGCGCTTTCCCGCGAACCCCCCACCGGAGGCGCCACCGGCGCGCGCGACGGCGGAAACAAATGAGCGGCGCACGCTGCGGCGAAGCCGACATGCGTGAGGGCAGAGGGCGCACCCCTCAGGTGGAGCGGGGTGAGGGGAGGGGATAACTAGTGGCGTGGAGGCTGTGAAGAGATACGCCCGTGCTTCATGAAACCCCGTTTACGTACTCCAGTTTGTCACTGTGAAACATAGTGACGGCTCGTTGCAATGTTGTGAAAAAAGTATAGTGGTCGTAGATTCGTGGATTGTTAGCCGTCGAAATGAGAACATTAAAGGAGGTAACTCTGTTGGATTCGTCGAGTGTCACATGAAGTAAATTGTGGCTTGTGAATAATGTAGTGAAAATGAGACATTGATGTTCAATCCGTGAAGTACTAAAAGCCTATGTATTTTTCATTATGTATGGAAATATGCAAAAATTACTCACTTTAAGGTTGTACGTTGCAGGTCCGTGTTTACTTTCTAATGTACGGATAATTTTTGCTATGGAACATATTGCAAAATCCATTACTTTATAATCTCCAAATTTGGAATTAGAGTATTTATCTGCACTATTTTTTTCATCATCGCAGCTCTTTAATCAAGTCCTATTTTCAGTGATCTAAAATATTAGCATGAAATACATTAAATAAGTTCACAGTTTTAAAAGTGACTTAGATATGCATGAAATTTTTGAGAACAAACTTATTTAACAGGTTGTCGAATAGTGAGTGAAATCGTTAACCCTGGAAGGAATATTGAAATATTGACTGAATACGATGATGTATTAATGCCGACAAAGCATATCTATACAAGATAAATATTTCTTTAAAGAGTCTATGATATAGCATTATCCGTTAGCTACCTGTTTTCTCCAATGTAGTGAATTCCGAATGGACTTTTAAAGGGTGTGTTTTATTGCTGCATCATGCTTGTAAATTGTCTTTTGGAGAATGCCCTTAATTTTTCTCTCTATTGGACATGAAAAATATTGCTTTATCCTCCCATGCACTGTCGCCTACTTCATATGGCAAAGCAGATACATAGAGTTTGCAAACTCTGAGGGCCAACGAAGTTTGGAGCAGGGCGGCTGAAGTGTTTTCAGCGAAGTCTCAATCTCCATTCTTGTTCAGAAATTGGCTCTGCGCTTTGTCGAGTTTTCAACGTCTGGCTTGAGGCTTGCGACAAGCACTTAAAGAGATGAAAGCACAGCATCGTGCCCGCAACGTTGTTTGGAGCATTTAACGAAAATCTCGCCTCAAGCGAATTACTCACACTCGAGGGTAAAGTTCATGTGCTGCGTGTTAGCAGGATGAGGAAATTGCTTACACGCTTACACGCAGTTTCTAAATTTTGAGTTTACCTCTCGATAATTACATATTTTGATTCAGAATGTATTGTAGAATGTATGGTTAATTAACGGTTTATGGATTTTATAAGCGAATATTTTATAGATTTTTAGAGCATAATATTACTAAAAGCAATTAAAGAAGCTAATGATATTCTGGGAGACTAATAAATGCGCCGTTACTTTTCTTAATCTTTGAGATATGAATCAAACATTATTTCACAGTAATTGTGAAAGTGACATTTTAAGATTTTAAAAGAAGCTTCGCATGCCTCATCATATTGTTCTGTACCTAATATGTACTCTTTTAGAGATGGTAAATTTAATTTCTACTTGTGTAAAGGATCTCGTGTCCGAAAAAACTAATGGTCAGGTTTTCATTTTCAGCAAGAAAAATTATGCTAGCGCATTTACGTACGAAAAATACTATTGTACGAATCACACTATGATAATTTACAACCGGAAATTTTGAGATTAGAAAAACTGCCTCCCAGACTTTTGTTATCTGTAAACTAATGTTAAAAGACATTTTAACCATTCATTTGCAACGCCTATTGTAAAAAATTAAGATTAAGTTGATTTGATCATTACATAACAGTTACTCATCAGCGATAATTTTAATATTTGTGACATACAAGTCGTAAAACCTCATTTGATCTCTGTTAGTTATTTGTCTGAAAGTTACAAATATTTCTGTATTTTTAATGTGACTGACGTGCTTCCACTGATGTACGGCTTTGTATCAGCGTGAAACTGGACTACATTCGAGCAAACGCGAATCTGACCGTTGAAAAGCAGACATTTTTGGAAACTCGATCCGCTCGGCACCGCGCCACGCCTCGCCACGCCTCGCCACGCCTAACCACGGTTCTTCTCCCTCTTCGGCCGCTGCGCAACTCGGCGGTGGCGCCCGCTGCTTTTTGCACGACCCCGCGAAAAAAAACGCGTCTGCTCTGCTGCTACTGCGGCACTGGCGAGGCTACAGCGGTGGGCCCAAGGGGACAAGGACGATGGCTCTTTGTAGATGGTAGATGAAGAACCAAAAGCAGAGTCACAAAAGGGTCGAGGAGAGTCACTCAGAAACGAAACGTAATGGGTTCGAACATTGCCGTTGACACAAACAAGAGGGCAAGAATAGGACAGTCGTGCTATTAGTAACATTTAGACAAGGGTAAGGTCCGAGGTAAAGATGTCGGAGACATGTGGAATGAAAAAGGCAATGGTGATTATGAGATTGCTACTAAAAAATCATATGTTGAAACAATTGAAAGTAAAATGCCCAATGCTTTTACAGTTAACACATTGTGTACTACGTATTTAAAGAAAGTTTTGTTATTAACAATCACGGATTTTATATAGAACTTGGCGGATGGTTTTATATACCTGGAGTAGTAATTCCCCGCAAGCCAACATGTAAGTAGGCGCCGAATCTCACCAACCGGCGTGGGAGGACCATGGCCACCTTCAGGGATAAAAATAAAATTTATTACACTAAATGGGCTAATGACCATAGGAGTTGACGTATCCGGAAACATCAATCAATCACATGATTCACTTGAAGGAAGAGCATGTCAGTACAACATTTTGTGCATTATATTTGGTCTTTAAAAAGTTATTTTTACTTTTTTTTATTAGTAAACGTCCAAACGGGAATTCTCTATTTGGCTGCACATAATTTTCATGATTTGAACTCTGTTCTCGAAAAATAATTACATTAGCATCTCTCAACTTCCTTGAATAGGAGTGTGAATTAGTGTAGCAGCATCATAGTGTAACTAGAGAGATTTTGCACCTCGAAGCGTTAAAGCAAGCACTGCCGATCTTCTGCGCATGCGCAGTTTCGCATCACTTTTGTGGATCTGCAGGCGAAGAAGATGGAGATTGCAGTCGATTGCTGTATGCTATGTCGTGCAAATTATCCCTATTGTCTCAGTTTTTACTGCGGAGTAAGTTAATTCCGATGGAGGTTGCAGAGTTGAATCCCCTGAGGATTTTCTTTTGATCACGGAGTCTGGCAAGTTTTAGCGCAGCGTGGCGACCAAGAAATCGAAGCTGACTGCAACGCCTTTGGGACCGTCTTTGGAACGGCACGAATCCCCTGCTATCAAACTTACAGGCGGTTGACATCGCTACTCCGATATTAATAAACATGAACACTCCCGCGGACCGAGTATCTTGTGTGACAGGACTACGAGAGCGTTACAAGGAAAATAGACATAATAAAATAAAAATACTGCAACTGTGAGGCGCATAAGACAAAGTCGGTCACGTTATCTGGGTTACATGCAATTCAGATTGTTTGTTATAATTTTGTTTGACTTAGTCATATCAAATTTCAAACCAATAATGACATCGAAAAGAAATGTAGTAAGTAGAATGTAATACAAGAATTTGCATCTATTTGGCAGGATGACTACTACTCTAGCGTGGTAGTGATGTTTTGTCCAAAACATTCTTTGAAACAAAATCACGGACAAAATATTTCGAAAAATCCTATGACTATTTAAACAAGTAATGCTTAATGTGTAATTTCATTGAACACTGCTTGAATTTTTTGAAAACTCTTCATTATTTATAATTATTCATTCAAGAAGGGATTAAAAATAGTTTTAACAGCGAGGATGTTTAATCTCGAGTGCAATGACGTGAGGTATTGAATCTCGTGACTGGATAAAATTGTTTCATCCCGCATTCTATATAATATTTTTCACTGATTTTTCATAACTTTAGTCATAAAACCGTGTGAGAACTCTGAAAGATAGTATCCACAGTATTACAGTGGCATTGTAAATTGTTACGTGTGTGACTTCCCGATATGTCGTTTGCAAAATTTAATATTGTAATAATAAAATAATTCTAAACTCTGGGAAATGTATTGTTCGAATGATTAATTTTTCGTTTTTATCATATGGGTATAAAAAAAGTATGAAAATTGCTTTAATATAAAAATGAATTCAATGTGACGGCAATAAAGCCCAAATCCAATATACCATGGTCGCATGGTTTAAGAGACAAATTCCGAGTTTCCTTGTCAATTTACAGTCGTTTAAACACCGTTATATTACATTAGTGAGGCATTATAAAATATGATTCATCTTGTTAGCTTTTTAAAATGTTGAAAAACTTTTAACTCATACTTTTAATTTAAATTCATACTAGTGTAAATAATCAAATTGTAATATTAGAGGTAAGCTGTGCGTTTAAACTGCTTGAAAAAATATGTGAGGCCATTAAAACGTATTTGGCACTACGTAGTGTTCCTATCTTATACTTCATTTCTCGGAACAGTGGTTTAGAGTTGTGCTTGAGCAATTTTTTCCACGGCGTTCAACGATAGTTTTACAGTTGCGCTGGTGCGGTCATGTTGCAAAAATACATACAGTCGGAATGAGACATAGTATTTTATTTCGTCGTAAACAGTCCGCCAGCTAGCGCGACGCAGCGGCAGAGCACAATGGGTCGGAACAGAAGAAAAGTGGCGCGTTTTAAGCACGTTTCCTTGAAACGCACGTTTGACGAGCAGGACTCGTTAACAATTTGTGAACACCTCCTGGTTATATTTTAAAATTGTTTGCGATTGAATTATTTAACTTGTGAAAATAGTAAAACTTCCATATGTATTAATAGTTTGTGGAATAAATGTATTATGTCATCGATAACACTCAAAAATAAAAAGTGACATTTCTCACGAATGGAATGTTGCAGAGAGCAGTTTTATACATATGTGTACAAGACATACTGTATTTGCTACGGCTTCCATAGTCTTCACTTCGAAAAGCCGCCTTTTATGGTTCAATTATAGTGTATTTTTTTCTTATTTACGTGTCTTCCTACTGCAGTGCACTGACACGTCTGTGGGAAGGAACATTTTATGATAAAGTAGTTTACAAATAATAAAAATTGTTGAAAGTGTCTTTGGTGCATCTCACACTAGGAAGACGAACGTTACAAGCAAATATAAACCTTGCAAATTTTCTTAAAACGGTTCTTCTCATTTTATATTTTTTCCTAATTTTGTTTACGTTACTTGTTTATACATTTTCATTTAATTTCGTTTGCTGTGTGAAAGCAATGCATATACGGCGCACAGAACATACACATCGTACGCGTTTAGTGTCATTTGCACCCACTGCGCTGCGCTCGTCCGTCATGTCCGAATCCCATTCGCCGCCCGCGGACCAACACGGGGAGGCCGGCATTGGCAGGCGGCGGCGGCGGCGGCCCCGCATCGGCGCGGCGGGTCAATTATCGCATTGGCGCGCGAGTGGGGCCATTTCCATCAGCGGCGATCGTGGGAGGAGGGGAAGGAGCGGAGAAGGGCGGGTGCGGGACGGTTGCTGAGCGGGTGCGCGGCAGGTGCGGGGCGGTTGCGGGGCGGGTGCGGGGCGGATGCAGGCGGGGCGGGTGCAGAGCGCGTGCGGGGCGGGTGCGAAGCGGGCGCAGGTGGGGCGGGGGCGGGACGGGGTGCGTGGGCCTTCTCGACGCTCCATTTCTCGTGTGTGGGGGCTGTCTGCCTGCCACGCGTTCCATCCGTTCCACGAGTATTGCGCGCCCGGCGTCCAATGTGCGTCTGTCGGCCCTTCCGCCCCCCGGCCAGCCCATGGCACCTCCCAGCCGGGCTGACTTGAACGCCGCGCTGGGGGCATCGACCAGTGTTTTCCGGTTGAGGGTTCGCGAAGTAACTGGGGTCTTGGGTTGTGAGTCGAATTCAATAAAGCTAAACACTTTCACTTGACACGCAAATATAAATGCCTTTCTGGTGCCGACATCCTGATGGGATGTTGAAGTTTAAGTATCTCAGAGCTTAACTTAACCGGGCTATTATGAAATGATGAAGTGTTGGTTTTAGGGAATTGTGGGAGTTTGCGACCTTCCATTCTGCTTCTTCATGTGAAAAGATCAATGTGAAAAATACAAATACACGTAGTTTGGTTTTCACTGAAATCATCTTTACTCTCGAAATTTATTTTATTTTCTCAACCTGTATAATTGCCTAGTTTTTAGTACTATTGTAAAATAATATTTTTATAATATGATATGTAAATTACTAACGTATTTAAACTGATTAAAGTTTTGATTTGCGTAAATCTAAAAATTATTACGTTCTGAGGTATTTATGGTGAGGACTCAGGAATCCAAGATAATTTCGTTAAGATGTTCGTTAAATAAACGATTACTAATTTAACACAATTTTATATTTGTTCGGCACTCGAGTATTACACTGAATTATTTCATTACGAAATTGTATTACATAATGGCTAACTTCATTCCATTGCATTTCGTTCCCTCAGAAAATACGTTAGAATAATGTAACTAATTAGAAAATATTTGTTGATATGTCAATGAAGATAAAATGAAACGCTTATATTCAGAACGTTTATATGATAAAAGTAGATTGATATGTAATGTACTTTTCCATTTGGGCTCATAGTATTCTTTAATTAGAATTTACAATTAATAAGTCAACATTCACACATCATTTTGCTTCAAAATCTCCAAGAAAAAGGGTGCTCTGGTTTTTAATGCTTTTTAATCACAATCATTCGTTGTGTGATGGTCAAAATTTTACACAAGAAAATCACAAAATATAAGATTTGAGGTTGAAAAATAAGGTGTCATATTTTCACATTTAAACTTGGTCCCTTTTAGAAATAAACAAGAATTTGGTAGAAAATACATAAATACTCTCATCCTCATTGGACTCACATTTGTATATATACAATGTAAATTATATTTGCCAATGCTGTTTCATACTTAACATACTGTATAGTATTTTGATATGGTATACACAATTTCAATGGTAGTGTGTGTTTGAATTACAAACAATGGCTTCTAATTTCGAAGTTTCACTGTATAGCATCGACATCGACAAATTACATTAGCTATACATTCCCCGAATGTGGTCTGGGAGCACCTGTTTCACCGTTGGACGTATACAGATTACCTTTGCTCCCTTTAGCTCTCATTTCTCTTTCTCTCTTGTCCCCAATATTCATTCACATTGTCTAACTCCAACCATTTGTCCTAATCCACAATCTTCTGCCCCCCTTTCCCCCTCTCTCTATCTCCCCTCATTGTTATCATTCTCTACTTTCACATTTCCCTGCTCCGTTGCTTTTCCTCTCTCACTCCGCCTGTCCTTCCCCCTTCCGTTGTACTTTAGGAAATGATTCCCACCCATTTCTCTTTCATATTCAATCGCATCTCATCAATAAACCTCTGTCTACAATGTTTTCTCTCTCTCTCACTTTCTTTCTATCTCTCCCCCGTCGATTATTTCCTGCTTTATCACGCCTTTACAAACCCACTTGTGCCCCGTGCAAAACGCTCCCTAATCGCACCCCACTTCGTCTGTGTGCGTCGACCCCGTCCTCACCCGCCGTTGTGCCTCCCCCTTCCGCCGCGTCCATTACAGCAATTAATGCCCCGCGCCCGGCAGCGCGCCAAGGAAGCGCGCGGGTTGGTGCCGCGCGGGGGGGGGTGCAGCGGGGCCACCCGTAACAACGCCCCCGCGCCGCCGCCGCCACGTCGCTTTCACATCGTAAACGTATTACCGACGACGAACCGCCCATTACAGCACAGCGAATGAAGAGGCCACCGCCCTCAACCGAGCCTCCCCTCAACCTCACCCGCCCGCCGCCTCCGCCCCCCGCCCGCCGCCCCCGCCCCCCGCCCGCCGCCCCCCGCCTAACCACCACGCCGCCCGCCCGCCGCCATCCACAGGACACGTCCATTGCCCATCGCTCACTGCCCGCCTTCGCACCCGTTCCCGCCCTCGCCCTCTCACCTTCGCTTACGCCGTCGCCTGCCTCCAACTACCCTCATACTTTTCCGTTCACCCTTCCGGTCCCGCCCCGGATTTCCTCCACATGCCGCTCTCTGCCCCTTACAGCTCTCCTTTTTCTACCATTCACCTTCCTCGTGCACATATCGATTCATCCCCGTCTGTCTCTATCATCTCCGCGATACCCGCCATTCAGAAGTCGTCGTCCACGCTCCCCGTCTACGCCGCATATCCCGCCTGTACTCCCCGTCCTGAATTCGTTGGCAACTCCCCCTCCGCCGAATGCACTCCACACCCACCCTGCCCCTCTTTCACGGCCCCTGCGATCCCTATCGCCTCCCCACCTCCTTCTTCCTCTTTCGCTGCGGTGAAGAACCCCCGCGCGCCCATTCACATGCGGAGCGGCGAGTGGCGCGCGCGAAACGATCTGATGTGTGCTCCGCGTTTGTGGTTTTCTGCGTTGCGAGTTAGAGGTCGGGAATGTTATGCGTTGGAGGTTGCGCTTAGCGATTGTGGGTTACGGTTTATGCGTGCATTTGTAGCGTTTTGCAAGCCTTTCAACGATGCGTAAAGCTGTGCGAAAATGGGGACGAACTAGTCAGTGCAGTGAGGCGTATTGTATGACTCTAGGCAGCTTTGATTTATTACATTAGTTAAAAATTGTGTTTGTATGTTTGACGGTGCACAAACTGAAATATTTTTTCGTAGCTACGATGTTAAATGAGATTGCTCCTTTTACCCTGAAATGAAAAATGCCATCTGTTATATTTTTGCGCTATATTTTTAGAGTAAATATTCTTTCTCGAGTAAATTAATAAATTCTAGGTAATTGTGGATGTTCACACTTTTCAATATAAAATTAGGAAGTAATTCGAGTAACAAATATTGCAGAAAAGTAGAATTAATCACAGCATCATTATATAATAATAATAATAATAATAATAATAATATATGATTCTCAACCAATGTTTACAGTTAAAAAGAATGGGTAAAAAACCCATTTGGTACCCATTTAAATGGGTACCAAAACCTACCATCCAATTTTCAATTGGAGAATGTAACTCCTGCAATTATTATAATACACAAAATACAGCGTTTCAGCGCAACGAATTTGAATAATCGCAAACAGAGAAATCGTTGTAATTTGAAAGAGGCTTATACACGTTCCGCATTCACCACGTTTTTACTGTATTTCGTTCTTTAAATTGCCGACAGATGAATCAATCACACAAATCGAGGGCCCACTGCGTATGTAATGGGTAATTTCCTGCAACTTTTAATCGGATGAGGAAATGAAGGATACGTAGCGATTAAAAGACATCTCTTTAAATAATCTGAAAGGCAGGCTTTATTAAAAATGCATTGAATTTAAAGAAAATTATACTCTCAATCGGATTGTTCAATCAACAATTCGGGAGGCTTCAGAGAAAAATGTTCATTTTTCTTTAGTACTTGGAAACAAACTTTAATTATAGAAAGGAAGTACGCGTGCCAAGAAATGATATGTGAATGTGCAGCGAAAAGAACCAGTAATATTGATGCCAAGAAGCTAAAGAAAATTGTCTTTTGAAGTTTCATAAAGTAAAAGACCACTTACTTTATGTCAAGGAATTACAGATAAACTTACGAGGCGGCGCCGCTTAAGGTGCACGATAAACAAATGAATGAAACTTCTGATGCTACACCAGCACGTACTTTCTCCCCCGTATTTTCAGGCAAAATTTCGCGAAAAGTACTCAAATTTTCAAAAAATTGTACATGACCTTATATTAAAATCTATTTTTAAGGAAGAGATATCATGAAGGGAATAAATCTATATTTTCATAATTGTAGTTGTAGGAAAACGTCGAAAAATGTTTGAACTTTTTCAATTTTCAAAAAATCAGGAATTTCAACGAACATGAGACCTGAACCATTATCTTAAACGTCGTTCTCAATATCCAACATCAAAATAGATGGATCCATTTTTTTGAAAATTTGGAAAATGTTCCAGGGGATTCATGTAAAGTACCGCCCAAAATTGAAATATCGATTTCAAATTCAAGAGGTTGCAGTATCTGCCAGAGCAATTGAGAAATATCTATTTTGGAAAAAATAGGCGAACGATTTAGCCGCTAGCGTTGTTCACAGACGAACAGACGTTTTGGCGTCATTCTATTTTTCGGTATCAGGGACCCACAAAACATGGATTATGGCTACATCACGTGATAGATGACTTTTTTCTAAATTTATATGTAGCAACTGTATTTTTTCCACTTTTTCGTCAACAGGGCCCCGTAATAAACGTTTTCTGCCGAAAATTCGTCGTTTTTTCGCGCAGCATTACATAACGTTTTCTCTACTCCGTAGGGAGAAAGTAAAAGTGATATGATATCTTCTGATAGGTCCTCATCCTTTCTGGCAAGAGAAGAATAATATAAAAACTAGTAAATCGAGGAAAACAAATCGACACACGCTGTTTGATATAAAAATATCCAACGAGATACAGTGGAAGAATCGCGAGAAATGAGACACCAACACAATGAAAGTAAGACGGCGCGGTGGGCTGCAGCTTCAGCGAACAACGCGGCCGTGGAACTCCTAGAGGTCATCGCCGCTGCGCTCGGCCCCGGCGGCCGCGGTTCGTCGGACAGGCGGCGGCGGCGCAGGACAGTGGCAAGAAACGCAGAAAAACAGTCAAACATTTGATTTGAATGTGATGTTAATATTTATAGCAATTCTTTCAGACTCCTTGGGGGGCTCTAGATCGATTTGAGCACGTAAAAATGGATGTATATTTTGAGGATATATAATATGTTAATGAATATTTCATGAATATCGTACAAGATCAATGCGATCTGAAGATAACGAAACATGTACAAAAGGTAGAAAGAATCTCTGCAATGTCCTACAATCAAAATAGTTTACTTGATAGGTAATACCACGAGGTAATACCACTTGATAGATAGGTACCAAAAGTGCAGTGGAAATTGTCGATAAATCCCTGATTTGCGAAGCGAGGGAGGGATTTATCTGAGAATTTCCAAAGAACGATTGGTATTTAATACGAATGAAATTATGTCCGACGAATGAAGTGATGTCCATTTCTACGAATGAAAGTATGTCCGACAGAATTCCAAAATGCGCCAAATGTTGAAAATAACTGAAATTTACGTTAAGATCAAAAAAGTTATGTTATAGTACATACGCAGTTTATTGGACATCGACAGAGCGATCATTGTATTCCGCCTCCGAAGATAACTCGTAGATGAGTCGCAGCTTATTATTGGCCAGTAGAGAAGGGCAGTAAGAAAAATCGGATAGAAAAAGCTACAAATGTTTGAGATACACTGCACTGATTGGAGCATTTTCTATGTACAGTTAAACATTATTGGTTTTAATTTCACGAGTGGAATACTGTCTGTAACTATGCATTTCGTAAGGCACCATGTGCAACACTAGAGGTAGGGAGTAGGTTTGTGAGCACAGTACGATCTATTATCGATTGTAGACAGGACGAGGGTAAAGAAGGTTTCTGGAATTCGACATCTCGTCATCGTTTATTTTAAATGAAATGTTGAATTTAAACAGAAACAAGGTAAACTCCAAATATAACGCACTCTATGCATTTCGTGTTACCTTGTAACCAGATTTTTTTAATTTTCTAGAAGGTCTACATTTTAAAATGTATTTTGCTTTAAATAATTGTCTTATAAAGTTTTTTAAGAGCGAAAACATTTTATTCAGTTCGACATATTATTGGTTCTGATTCTGAAGTCGCTGATTTGCTACTTTTAAAACACTTCTATTCCAAATGATGCCTCTGAGCTAAATTCTAAAACCATTAATTGCATTAGTAATATCACTATTAGTATTATCGCTATTAGATAGTATTATGACGATATGCCTGCCCCAAATCATACAGCCAATAGTAGAGCAAAAATAGTTGTAATTGCTCTGATTACAAATTCATCGGTAATTGACTTCGGCTATGAAACCCCCCTAAACAAATCTAAAATAATTACTTGAAATAGCAGACGCAGATATCCTTTCTGAACTCAAGGACTCCTGAATTTATAGTTTTCAATGCGCAAAAATTAAATGTTGAAAAAGAATAATGTGTAAAGGATTGATTAGAGAACTATCAATGTTCTAAAATATATTCATCTAATATAACTAAGTTAAAATATCTATTTAATTATTACTTAATCAGTGTAAATAAATACATAATAATATCTTTAAATTTAGCATAATCGCAACAAAATAAGTAGTTAGCATAATTATTCCAAAATAACTCAAGCTTATCCACATATTCCAAGTGTTTAATGTGATATTTGTTTCTGCACATATGGATTTTTAAATTTATTATTAATTGAGTAAAAAATTAAATAATATTCGATTTTTGTGCGTTCCATCACGGTTTCCGTGCTGGACGCCGCAAAGACTAATTGGCATTCTCTCTCTTCAATTATCTTTCGACATCGCAGTGACAACCATTGTCTGGAGAATTTTAGTGAGCGGCTGCTCTGATCGTTAGTTTTCTGAGATTTCTCCAATGAACATTAGGCGAATGCCGGAGCAGTACCCTACCAAACAGGCTACGGACCGCGCGCGATCTTTCTTTCCTCATCATTGTTCTAGCTTCATCCCTTACACGCACACACACTTACACTAACACTCACTACACTACCACATATGCCGGGAGACCGGTCGGGGACTTAGGGATTGCTCCGGCTGGAGCGGTGTCCCGTTGGGGAATATACCTGGTGGGGGAAACACCAATAGTTTGCGGTAGGTTGGCGCCGAATCTCACCGTCCGGAGGGAGAAGAACACAGCCACCGCCGCAAAACCCACAAACCCGCAAAGGCCAAAACCACTGCCACAAAAACAAGCACTACACATACGGAACCAATGACCTTAGCTGTTGATGCACCTGGTATCACCAATCAATCAATCGACTTCGGGTCGTTGCGCCCCACTGTGCATCGGCGGCGGCGCACGCGTGGGCGCTGGCGGCGTCCGCTTACGGAGGCGCCGCACACACGCACCCGCCGCGGCGCGCCGGCCCGCCGGCCCGCCCGCTCGCCCGCGCGCGCGCTGACTCACCGGGCCGCGCCCGCTCACCTGGCGGGCTGGGCCGGGCGAGGCCGGGCAGCGCCGCACCGCGCCCCGGGTCTCTGCGTAAGGCCATGGGAACCGCACCGGGAAGCGCGCGCCCGACTGGTTCGGCGGCTGCCGCCCATGGGGCTCGCGTGGGCGCGAAATGCGACCGCGAGGAAGAGGCTCGCGTCCGGGTGCGCTTATCTGGAGTATGGACTGGCTGCGATGGCTCAGTGGCATCGTCCGTTACTTTTGCAGAGTCGTTGAACTGAAGGTTATAGTATTCGAGTCCTGAAGGTGGGGAATTTTCTACACCTTATTAGCTGGGGGACATCAATTCATGCTACTGCTGTACCTCTTATCTGGAGGTCCTAGGTTCGAGACCTGACGATGACAGGATTTTCCTCAATTTTCCTTTTTTCAGTCACTGTCTAGATGAGAATTCCAGCGGCCAGCTGCTCTGATTGGTATTTTTCCACGATTTCTCTCCGATCAATACCAGTCGAATGTCGGACCGGTACCCTTACAAACGAGCCAAGTCCTTCACATTTCCTTTCCTTCGCATTTCTTGTCCTATCCTATCCCTCACTACATACACACTTACATGCACTACACTACCATACGAGCCGGGAGACCGGTAGGGAGCTTAGAGCTTGTCCCGGCTGGGCGGTTCCCCGCTGATGGAAGATACAGTCAACTCCGGTTACAGTGAACTCGAATGTAGTGACCCCTCGGTTATAGTGAATTAAAGTCCCTAGTCCCGTTTCACTTAAATTACAAGTAAGCATAAGAATATTTTGTTATAGTGAACCTGAACCTCGGCTGTAGTGAACGTAGGAAATAAGTCCTGGAAATTAATTGGATCTCGTATGTCACTAAGCGTTTAAAGAACATCTTCCGAGAGTGGAATGGTGTTCTAAAAGTGCAAGAGGCATTGAAAGGTATCAAGACTGCATTAGATTGCATTATACTGCATTAGAGGACAATGCAGAGGAGAATCAGGAAAGGAGGTAGCAAGAATTCTGGAGAAGGATCTAATGAAGATTGTACGAAGCAAAGAATTGAAAATAATTGATTTCTTTAAATACAAATAAATATATTGAAATTTTCAGTTCGTGCAGTTAATTAATTTTTCTGTATATTAATAAAATCTATCATTGTGGAGAAATTCCATTTGATTTTAATAATCATCGGATATAGTGAACCAAACTTGTTAGTCCCCAGAAGTTCACTGTAACCGGAGTCGTCTGTACCTGGTTCGGGAAAATCCCACTAGCCGACGGTAGGTCGGCGCCGGATCTCATCATCCAGTGGGGGAAGAACACCCCAAACTCCTAAGCAAAAACAATGCACTACACTTACGGGATTGATGGCCTTAGCCGTCGACGCGCTCAGATTCAGAAATCAATCAGTCTTAGCTGGGTCGAATTCAGTCCCTGAATGGAAGAGTTCTGACGGACGGCTAATCTCAAGTTAGTATTTTGTCATGGTTTCTCTGTTCTATATCAGTCAAATGCCAGAACAGTACCTCTGCAAACGAACCAAAGACCCGCTATCGATCTTTTCTTCCTCTTAATTGCCGCCTTATCTCTTCTTACGAGCGCAACTCTCAAGTCGGTCAAACCCCGGTCGATCCATGTTAGATTTGTGGTGGACAGATCGGGTTCGTGGCAGATTTTTTCGGAATTCTCTGTTTTTCCTGCCTTACGTTCTTCCATTCATTACTCTCACTATTCATCAACATCCATCAAAACTATTCTTCTCAGAAATGGCTGAAAAGACTAGGAGTTGGGTGTGTCATAATAAAGATTCTATGTAGATAGGACAGCAACATAGTGCCTGATTGCCAAGCGTGAAGCAAATAACATACAATAGGATATGTTGGTTCTGTAGTAGGATTCAACTGAATAGAAATTGCGTTTAACATATCTTAATTTAGTTGTCTTATTGTTATAAGTACAAAGCATTATTTTCACAAAAACATGTCTGACGGTTTTGGAATGCGATTTCAAAATATTGAGTTCATAATTTGTTTTTTAAACTAAGGTGTTTGTGTAGGTAATTATTTAAACCATTTATTGAATAACCAACGAAAAAGTGTTTCTGTAGCTCAAATTAATATTTCAATAATCGCTAATTGAGAGGCTTTGTTTAACACATGGCACAGCAATTGCTTCAACCCCCTATTAAAAGGTTACCGACTCCAGATCTGGTCTGTATCACTCTGCCACACTACGTGTTCTTTCTATTCGTAAACACTAAAAAATCCAATAAAAAAGGGAAATGCCGTTCGCATGCTTGTATTTGCATTCGTTTGCACTTCGGTCTTGTTCCTATGACACTATAAAATAACTTTATGAAATCATTGCGGAATTTCATGAACCTTTACGCCACTGCCACGCCTTTTTCTCTACATGCTCTGTAATCGGAATTGTTCGTTTGATGTTCTAATATCTTCAAAATATCTCCAAACGGTATTTCATAATCATGTCAGATTATGAAGAAAAGTATCGTAAGTATCAATATATGAATCGTCAACAGATGTCGGAGCTGTCAGATCAAAATTACTTATTAGAGAGCCTCTGCAATTTCAGTACGAATGAAGAACCGTTAAAAAATCAAGCCAGTCCACTCGGAACGATATAACACGAGACCACAACTTCACATAGTGACCTTCAGCGTTCCAACTGACAGCTGCGGCAGCGGGCGGGGCCGCAATGGTGGCGGCCGCAAAAGAAAACAAGTGGAAGAGGGAAAAAAACTGGAGTGTTTACATGCGTCTCCCTCGGAACATCGGAGGGGCGGGGCGTGCGGGGCGGCGCGGCGCGGCGCGGCGCGGCGCGGCGTCTGTCGCCTGTCTGTAACACATCGCTCTAATCGCCGCGCACTACGCAATGCGAGCCATCTGCTGCTCCGCCAGCGCCGGCCCCGCTCCCAGCGGCTCGCTTGGAAATCCCGCGCGTCCTGTGTGCGTGGTCTTATTTGCCACACGAGATTGTTGTACTTGGAAATTGTTGAAATTTCCTGCATTTACCAGGTTTTCCATGCACAAAAATCTAGATTTACAGGTCATTTGAAATTTTACAGAAAGCATTTTCAAACGATTTAAAGACATTTATTATAATTTACCAAGATATATGAAAATGTTCATATAAGTGATACATTTGCTTTTTGAATCACAGTTAAAGTAGTATCACAAATTATTTAAACTAAATTGGCAATGAATAATAGATGGTAACATAATTACTCAACATTAATATTTCTATACTAAAATGAAACTATGATTTATTCAAAACACTCATTGCCTATTGAATATCGTCTTCTATGTTAGCTTCTTCGGTCGCAATTCCTCATTTCTCGTTCAGTTAGCAAAGTCTATCTTTTGCCTTTCTTTTTTCAAGCCCCCTACTCATTCTTATAGCATTGCCTGTTTCGTTTCTTCCAGCTTGAACCTTGAAGCTTTACTCACGTAATGGACCATTCGTTTTGTAATTTCAATTTTGTCAATTTCTCCTTGGTCCACTAACAATTTCTCCGACATGTTATCGATGAGACACTTCCTATTCACTGAAAATCTATACTCAATATCTCCTTGGCCGAGAGAGAAAACATGAGACAAGAAGCAAAAATTTCATACCGAAAAAAAACACCACTTGAAAAGGCGAAAGTGTTGCACAAAATCCAACAGCGCGAGTGACGGAAGACGAACTTAAAAAATTCAATGCAATTTTCTGCTTTTCCCTGACCGTTCCCTTTTTTCCAGGAACAAAAAAAAATCCCTTCCTTTTCCAGGTATTCCTGGTGCGCAACAACCCTGCCATAATGCGGCCTCCGGTCTGATGATATTTGCTGTTGCAGTTTGAGATCCTTTAAATTCCTGTAATCCGGGGCTATCCACAAATTATGTAGCGCAGATTTGGAGTATTTTGAATATCCTCCCTCCCCCCTATTATGCACACTCGACCCCCACCCCAATAGCTACCAAATTTTGTCTTGGTTACAGAGGATCAGAATGCCTATCTTGGAACGGCATTGGAACCCACAACAATGCAAGCAACAGTTTTCCAGCAATTTTGTTTTTGGAAAGCTGTGTGCTGTGAAAAAACCCTGTGCGACTACTGGAGGGTAAAAAACATGTTCAAACATCTGCAACACATTTATTTTCATTATATCCCGTTCTTCCTCTTTCATTCCCTAGGAATATTGCAATGAAGCGTATACCGCACCTCGCGCAAATGCATTTGTACGTGCTCCTTAAACATTCATGCGCACGTGCGGCTTTTCCAGCTGTTTCCAACTGGTCTGTTCTCGTCACACATTTCATTTTATTTTTTGAAGTTGTGTGGTATTTATTTATTTGGTCAAAAAAGTAATACTTGCGGAGATGAAACGAATACAACTGTTTTGTGTTATGAGAACACACTTTATGACGCTTATGTAAAGCAAAATGTATTCCGAGGCGTAGAAGACATTTCCCCCTCTTTAATATTGAATTATTTAACTCTTAACTACAGATATAAAATTCAATTACACACAAGAGTCAGTTTGACACCTCGTATTGAATATAATTATTCTACTATTGAATATTGTCCTTGTTTGAGAAAATAATGTTTTCTACTGACATTCAATAAAAAATATGAATTATTCAAAGAAATCAAGAGGGATATTGGAACACGAAAGAGTGTTTACAGTCTACGCCTCTGAGATGTAACGTAGCGTGTTGAAGCTTTATTCCGTCCTACTTATTGCTATTTTATGTGCATATGATACTTCTTTCCAGCATGTTTAACTAAATAATGCACACTAGCAACTTAAATTATCCACTTCTTTGTTTCTTTGGTTATTATCTGATAACTTGAGTACAGTGTAACACATGTGTGTTCTGAAGTCGTAGCGATTTCGAACGTTTGAGTACATTTTCTTTTCAGCAAGCTAATACCATCATCCTGTGTTTCAATCACTTTCATAGCCTCTCTTGTCATTCATTGGAATCACTTTCTAATACGAATGTATCTTCATTGTAATCGTGAATATCAGATTATCCGTTTCTATACTGCTATTTCTCTTTGTCCCTCAAGGCAACTCAAAACCCATCTTCGCGATGGAATATGTCATGGCATTTCGCATCTTTCTCAGTCGTTCCGCTAGATTTCGCGATCGCGACCGTATAAAGCAATGCTTGCGATCATGCGACTTCTCCCGGCAGGACCGAGAAAGGCGCGAAATGCCGTGACATATTCCATCGCGAAGATGGGATTTGAGTTCCCTTGAGGGACGAAGTTACAGAAATCACAGTTTATGTGACATTTGTGTATATTTGTGAAGTTGCTACCAGTAAGGCATACTTTCTCGATGAAGATCCTAGTGCTTTGCTTTCTTAACGCTTTAAAGAAATAATAACCATATGATCAGTTTTGCATCCAAGAAATTTAATTGTAACATAGAAACAGCTAATATATACAGCATGGCAAACAGTCCAAGAGTCACAATGACTCCTGTCTACGACAGCCTAGAATGTCATGAAACTCTGACAACGGCTACCCAATGCAAAGTCATTCAGAAGACAGTTGAATCATTGAAGGTAAGGCACGATAAGGTAAAAGAGGTATATGATAAAGTCAGTTTCAGAAAATATTAAAATGGGGAACATGTGGAGAAAATCAACAGGGCGGAGTCAGTCTGAATTAAGAAATAAGTTCGTTATTTTTTTAGTACACAACTAGTATGTTATACCAAATTCTAAAAATTTGAACAGGTGACTAAGTGAAAATTCCAACAACAAAAAAGTTTAGGTCGTTTGAAATGATATATTGGGTTTCATGTTGAAATATTAGTTAATCAATACGTTTAACTTCCGTAGATCCTTCTCAGAAATAGCAGATTCGTTTTCATGCACTATATGAAGTTATATGTATACGTGTTTAAGGATTATATTTATGGTAATATTTAATTAACTAGTAGAAAACCGTCAAAATTTGGCGGTAACTAAGAAACCCCCAGAAGCTACTCTTTGCATACCAAAAAACTTTTAATATTTTCTTTGCCTTCCACTTTGCATTTCTTTGCCTATTACATTTGTCCCAAATACAATTAACCGGTGTTTCAGGATAAAAGCAAATAGTTTTGGTTTCAATATATTTATTTAAATTCAAACAAGAATTGAGTTCGGTACACTGTTCTTGAAGTAATGCCTTGGAAGCGTGGTCTTCACTAAAATCCCCCGCAGGTGGAATCAAATGGTACTTTCACGTGTCTTTATGACTTTTTTATGGAACTTTTCAGGTAAAGAATTATTTGTATGGTTGCCTCACACAATTATATTTTTCCTATATTTTTAATTAATGAAAGTTTTCATTTAAATGTAGAAAAAATTCTTCTATTAGTTTTTGGGAACCAATCAATAATTTGTTCGTATGTAGATGTAATAGTATTTCGAAACCTCTCCCCGCCCCTCCCCAAGTTCTCCAACCACCACCAACGGTCTCAGCCAATTTTTTACATTCCGTTTAAATCCTCGTATTGTAATTGCTATGTTGGACGTGCGTTTGCACGCTATGCTCTACATACTATTTATTTATATTTTTTACTTTAATTTTGTATGATCTTTTGTTGTTCAAAATAGTGAGTCTTCATGTTAGTTTATATCGAGTGCTATGTTTCATTATAATTTTTCATTTATATTATCTCAGTAACTTGTTATTTATATTAACAAAATATTAATAGCTTTTGCCTGAAGATGATAAAAATGCATTCCTCAAAATGTCGCACAGCAAATCATAGTTGATGCATAATAAAACTTTTTGTAATGTGATACTAGAAAAAACTTTTTGTTTTATAACTGTCGAAGTGAACCATGTGGCCAAATCCATGTAACGTAGTATAGCTTACTGATATAAAATTATCATGAGAATTACCAGATATTCAGTATTTTAGTGAACTGTTCACAATTTAGATTAATGGTTTACTAATTAAAATTAAAACGGAGAAATGTGAATACAGTAAACCCTCGTTACCATGAACTCGCTTAACACCAAAGAGTGTAACAAGAACAAAACCGGTCCCAGCAAGAACATTACGGTAATACGGACATTTATAATATTCGTATAACACGAACTCCGATAATTTCGGTCCTTTGGAATTCGTGTTAATAAGGGTTTACTGTATATCTTAACTTACTGTAAATAATTATTTTATTTTTAAGGGAAATAATTCTGCGGTTTATTTTGGCTAGTTTTTAAGTTAGTATGTTCATTAGATCGGTACACGGTGAAGTACCCTCAAAAATTCTTTAAATGGAAGCAAAATCTCTGTTCAAGGTGGTAAGAAAAAATTGTCGCTTAGCGGCCTAATTTTTTAATTAAATGAGTTTAAATTAGCACAGGCGTTATGGAAAACCTCTCTCGGGCATAGTTTTCTCAAAGTTATTGAAGAAGTTAAACGGTGAAAGTACTTTTTCCTTTTATTCAATAAGTAGTAATTATTTTAGAAAACAGATGGTATTAAATATAACTTACCTCAGCGGGCATTCTGAGAAATAATTGATAAAAAATCTGCGGAAATCAAATAGCTACTCTAATATTAAAGTATTTAAATATTAAATAAACACTAAGTCAACCCCATTCCAAATTAAACATCTAACAAACGGAGCGGCGATGTAAAGCTCAAAGTCAAGGATGCCAATTCCTAATAATGAAAATGCTATTCAAGCCCTTGAAAGGTCACACGGCCAAAACGAGAAGTAAATAAATGAAAAAAATAATAAAATAGAATTGTTGCGAAGTGCATCGCAACAAATGTATTGGCTCCAAGCCTAGGAGTTATAATACTCTCTGGTTATACTGTACAAATCATGCTATGATCACCACTGTTTCTCCTGGGGTACGAGATAAAACCATCCAAACTTAAAATTTTGTACCACACACAACCGCAAACTATTTGACGATAATTCACTTCCATTGTTAACAATGTGTGTTAATATTCATCACAAAAAGAAAGAATGGGCGCCGAAGTCAACCTCACCTCTATTAGGTATTGCCAACTTATGAAAATAAAAAATCATGCGAGAGACTAAATTTATTAGTAAAAAGTGTTTTTCTAGAGCAACTATTCGACACTTCTTTTAACTACTTACACATAATTATTTAAAAGCCCCGTTTAAATTTACGAGCAGCTATTGGTAATCTGTAAATGTAACAAATTGTCGAGTTTTTTGACTAGTAACTGGCACGAACATAACGTACCACCTTAACGATTAGAGCAGACTTTTTGCAGTCAGAAGTCGGTTCAAAATCTTCTAAACCATGTCAATACTCTGAACCAATCCCAGATTCTAATGCAAGCACAGAAATAATTTTTAGTGTTATGAAAAATGTTTGGACTGACCAACGTAAATAATTGGAGGTTGTGTCAGTTCGAATGGAATAGAGGTGTACGTTTTATATCCCGTGTTAATGTTCTAGATAGAATGTTGAAAAATTATTTAAGAAGCTGACAGATGTTTTTCTTCCACAGAAAATTCCATCGGTTTATGACATTCCACCTTTTTTAATTATTACGTTTTGTTATCATTTTTTAAAATTTTGTTAGTAGTAATATTGTTAAAACTATTTTGAACCAATCAATGTGTAATATTAAGATAATAGGTGACGGGTAAGTCAATTTACTTAAAGTAATATTTACGTATTATGTATCACATCAGATCGAGAACATTTTACTTTTTTGATTTATGAATTAACGTGGATAAATGAAAAAATAGCAAAACACGATGTCCATCTTTTATTCGATAAATAACATTAACATACATGTGATCAAACAGTAAAATGTGTCCTAATAAAGTACTAAAATTAAAAATGGAAACGTAATGATTAAAGTCATTTTTATCTTCACGTTGTAAGCGAATTCTCATACTTAAAACATACTCGATACTTTAATCATCATTTCATAAATATTGAAAACCTTTGTTGTATCAATATTCTGTTGGATTTCCCGCACAACACTAGCGTTCCAAAAGTTTAAAAACGAAGTTTATGTTATTTATTATTATGTCAGATTGTGTTGATGATTTAAAATTGATTATGAATATTGTGTGGGTCAACTATATTTAAAACATTAAGTTTTTTGTTTTTTAAATTTTTATTTTATCCTTGTTCGATTACATACAGTATCTTTCAAGGTTTTGGATACATAAATACAACTGATTAAAATAATAAATAATTTACATATGAATTAATTTAAGGTGACCTTTTAACTTTTGTACATAAATACTGAGGGATAACCTTACAGGAACCTCTAACGTTAGTTAAAAGCATGTTTCTCCAAATATTAACAGACGTTATATTTCATATAACGATGGAGCTGTTTATTTAACAATGCTACTGAGTTGCGCGGTGCGGATAACAAAACACGACGCTAGATGGATGGATGTAAAGTTTTATTGTATAAATGAAGTACGAGCAATAATCATTTTTATGACAACCATTGCGTGTGTTAGTGCATGTTACATTATCGCTGTTATAGGAGCTCTTCCTCTTCTTCAACATTCTTCTCTGTGCTTCGTTTTGTCAGTGTTTTTAATCTGTACTCTTAGTGCACTATGTCAGAAATACCTTCTGATCCACGCCATCTCAACGATCCGATATGCTCGTATTACGTCAGCGGAGACAGAGTCCATTATCATTTAGTCCAGTGTTGCAAGAATCACGGGAGTGAAGAGAGAGTGGAATGTCCATTTAATGACAACCACAAAGTACCACCGCCTGTATTATCAATTCATTTAAAAATATGTCCGGACAGGCACAAGAATAATGATTTGTTTTCAAAATCAAATACCATTCAGCGTAGTGATGAGAAATACACACTCAGCCGTTACAGTGGATTACAGTGCCCCAGTGTCGAAGTTAAACAGACGGAAGTATATGATCCAACGAATCCACCGTCGTATCCCATTAAATATCCATGGTACCCGCTTCAGTTCTTCTGCAGAGACGATTTGAGGCCTCTTCGAAAGCCGAAGATATCTCCCAAGATGGCTGCTTTCTTAGGCATAACTGAAACTGGTGAGGTGTCTACAAGCAAAAAGCCTAATATATCGCCTTTTATATAAAATTATTCCATACGTTATTGTTGTGTAAAAGTAAGTATGACGTTTGAAGCAGAAATATTCATGATCCTAAGTATTGTCAAAGTGAATAAAATAATGATAAATTAGTATGAAATTAAGATTTTTGTAAATTATAAGGTAAAATGAGTCAAAGGCTGATTTAGAATTTTCTTATTTGCAGTTTAATGATATGCATTCGAAAATCTTACATGTTTCGTAGTGCCACTGTTCTCACAGCTGTCAAATTATATTAAATTATGACATTCAACAATTGGTAATTGGAGAAAAGATAAAACATATTGATACAAAACTAATTTTATCGGCCGTGTTCTAAACGAATATCCTAAGAATAACAAAACATGAATGTACTCACTGTCAGAAGTTTTTCATTGATTTTGCTCGCATTTGTACAATGTAAACATGTATTTTGAAAGTACTTTGCAATTAAATAATTTAAGTAAATTGATTGATCTTTTATTGCTAACATTGTTATTGCACTATAAGTGGGAATAACAGAAACACCTCTCTTTTGATAATTATTTACATGTAATTCGGTGTTATTAATTTACGGTGCTGTCATTGTACAGAATATTTTTTCAACAAACATATATTTTCGAAGTATTGTTCTCGTAATATAAATTCAAATTCGATTTTTTTGCTTTTCGCGTAGTGTAGCGAAAGTTGTGTAATGCTGCAGTGAAAAATGTGTATTGTGGCAGAAAAATTAGTATTGTAGGTTCCTGATATTGAAAAAGTGAATAATTATAATATCTATTCTCAAATATTTATAACACGTTGTGTAGTCAGACTACCTTTCCGTGAGTTCTTGATACCGAAAAATTGTTTTATGCAAAAGTCTCCGTTCGTCAGTAAAGGTTAGGGAAGGGCAAATATTAAATAATTATCGAATATTTTTATTAGATTGTTATACATAGTTTAGCATTAGATAGTATGCATAGTTTAATCGTTCCGAATGAATCGAGTAATTTTCCACATGTTTTAAATAATGTGTAAAATCGTTAATTTTTAATTTGTAAATTTCGTATTAGTTTAGTAACAACTTATTTTAAGAAAACCTATCGCGATAGTGCGAATCATTATCAGTTTTCTGCCTTGTTAAATTTTATTTATTAAACTTTATGTGTTTTAAGTCAAATTTAGTTGTTTTAATAAAATTAGAAAACGCATGTTCAACCAAAATAACGATAACATTTTAAAATTACATACAAAAGAATGCAATACACACGGTTTTTGCACAAATAAAATGCAACTACTTAGTCGAACAAATCTAAGGTGACCAGACGTCCTTCTTTAGGGAGGACAGTCCTTTTGTAGGTTCTGTCCTTCCTCAAAAACTGTCCTCCTACCAATAATCCTTTTCAATCTTTTAAAACTAATGTGTTAATGTAGTGTTAATCTAACGAGAAATCACGCTTGAATGTTGATACTCTAGTTGCAGTACTTACCGTAAAATCCAATATGAAAAATATTTCTTGCTCCGAAATTTCCAATATATTGTTAGAAGATAGTCAAAATATTCATTCAATGGAAAAATACTCGTTTAATTAAATAATTTAAAGGGATTTAAGCATAATTAGTGTATTTTTGTTTGAATTAATACAATGTTTCATTTATTGACGTTGTACTATTTTTTTAAATTTTTTCGCCCTCCTTTTCATTGAAATAAATTGGTCACCTTAACGAATCTCAATTCTTTTACTTTTTTCTATTAAACGACAAAATAAATAAAAAAATTTACAAAACATTTTGATATAAATTTCAATAACAGATCTTCATCTGAACAATATCGAATAGAAACATAAACTACATACATTAATGCGTAGAGACGAATTCCATTGCTAAAACTCAAAAGTAGAAATGAACTTTCATATTTTGCTCAGTTTGAAAAGTAATATTTGAATTAAAATAATCGAGCGAAAAATCAAAAAATAATCGGTGTAAAAATATTCGATTTCAATTTTTTGATTAATCATATTAAATAATCGATTGCTATACTAATCTCAATTAAATCGGCCATCCCTAGTAAAGGGTACAGGTTGCAGCTGGAAAGTGGGTAGGGCATTACCGAACAGCTAGCCTAAACTAACGAGTTTAGAAAACTAACTTCTGTGAAAAAGTCTATCATTCCGCAACAAGAATACATTTTTATTCTTGTGGATTACTCAAGTTTAATAGATATTGATACTGCCATTTGTCACTGTTGAAACCCTTACGGCACAAAACCGTGTGCTATTTGCAACCATTTTTTTAGTTACGGCCTTGCTGCATAAATATCTATTATACTCAAGGATTCTTGTCACATGATTAGTCTAGTTCGTCATTTCACTGCTAATAAAACATCATTTGTAGTATTAAATCATCTTTTTATTTTTCAAAATAACGATTTCGGCAAGCAAAGAAATTAGGTTCAATTTGCAAATATACTATAAGACTAAATTGACGCTCTCCGTTTAAGTGAAGAGTTGCGCGCGCTGCCATCTTAGCTTCTTCGACTTGGATTATTTGTATCAGGAGAAGCTCTGTCAATCTAGTTCTATGTATGTGTCTGTGAATACCACCTGCTGGCAGTGTAATATTTACTCTGGTTGTTAATGAAAACGTGTAGTAGTAGCTTGCCTAAGTGAAAACTGTACGTGACGTTTGGGAGAGAAATACAATTTGCGCACATTTTATTGAACTCCAGAATCTCTTCATCAGCTTTAGCCATAAATAGTTGAATGATGAATAAAAGTTTCAACAAAGCGAGGTCATAAATGCTTGAGATCTGTGAGTAAACTCATTTCTAGTATTAAAGAGCTCCGGTTCACCGGGGATATAAAAGTTCCTTCAATATTTCAATAGTATTTCTGGAGTCTTTTAATAGAGCTGTTTAGCGATATTGTAATTACTAATTGCCTAATTTACAAAATTTTCCTTGTAGAAGTTGTTCGCTTTTCAAGTCAGTATATTTTATCAATATCGACAATCAATTAATATCAACAATAGTATTATAATCTAGGTATAGCTGTAGCATCTGGGATTAGGGCTGATACCATACGACAGTCAACGTAACGTTCTTCTACATGCTTTGATGACATCCCTCCGTATGCCAACCATGACGTAAGTAACACGCAACAATGTCACTTATTTCATAATGCCTGGGACAACGTAGCTGAGGTGGCGATTTCCACGGCATGTTGAATAGCGACAAAAATTGCTCATTCATCCGCTGGAGAGTAAAACAAAAGAAGAGCGCCGAGGGGCAGTGGACGTCGATGGTCATTTGTTCACATCTGCGGGAACAGGATTTGCGGCACATTACAACGGGATCTTATCTGGTGCACACTATAACCCTAGTAATAAGCAGCCCCTTAAGGCCTCTTGTTCGTCTCTTTATCTTATCGCAGCGCCGCAGGCATGAAAGGCTACGAGCCGTTTCAAGCGAACCGTTTAAAAAAGAAATATGTAATTAGTTATGTCTACACACAAGTGCCCATTTGTGTAAGGGGCATATTTGTAAGGAATTTTTTAATTTGACGGATTATACATTATTATTAAAGAAAAATCAATCCTAACGTTTTATAATGCCCATCCATCACAGAAGAGTTCAACTGATCGGATTTGAATGCTGTGATCGCACCAAAAAATATTAGTAAGTATGTTGGTGGATACAAAGAAGCGTGGTTTGTTGGAAACATTCTTTTCGTGATACTAGGTGGTGCCTTATTTGTGTTCTAACGATTTCACATTATAATGTGATTACTTTTCCAATAAGAAACCCGTCGTCAAATTACCATCAGCTTCTTTCCCTTGCTTACTTTCGTCAGAGCTTCAAAAGATCACTTGAATTTAATAAGATTTAGAAAACATGAATGTAGAACATTATAATTTTTGTGAAATTAGAAGATATAAATGTGACCAGTGATAACAGACAGCGTTCAAGTTAAGTCAAATTGATTTTTTTCGTGCCGTGCTGCAGCGGAAAGTGACGAATTTTCACCATAGAAACTCGTATTGTGGAGCCATGATAACGACACAGTGGTTAAATTTTGTTCCTATATGTAAAATATTATTTCCTCTAACACGTCACGTAGTCACAATGAACGTTTGTAGTTCCTTGTTGCGGAAAAATTGATTTGCACCAAAATGTCTGTCCGTCTACGGGAGCGCTTAAACCGGAGTCGTCCTACAACTACAATAATGAAAAATAGGATTTTTGTCCTGAATAAAATAAGTTCATG
Source organism: Acheta domesticus (assembly GCA_031308135.1). Lineage (NCBI taxonomy): Eukaryota > Metazoa > Arthropoda > Insecta > Orthoptera > Gryllidae > Acheta > Acheta domesticus. Next base: position 130,365,687 of record JAHLJT010009419.1, read on the forward strand.
AAAGACGTCTTTAAAAAGGGGCATGAACAATTTTTGAAAATGTGAGTGGTTTTCGCATAATTTTGCGAGAAATATAGAAAATTTTTGAACAATTATTTTCTAAAAAACCTGTTCGAATTTTTTTCTTAGACCTAGCAAAGGACGTTAAAGAAAATGGTGCTGGTACCATTTTCGGTGAAGTTTTTGTATTTTCGAAAATTGTAAACCTACAGCAAGGCAATGAAATATGGCCTTTAAAATTCTCTATTAATGAAGTATGTTCTTTAAAATTATATCTTACATAAGGTCATGTACATTGTTTTGAAAATACTCCTGAAATCGGAATACGCGTAATTGAAAAATGCAAATAGTTACATTTTAAAATAAAAATTGAAGATAGTTTTGCTCGAAACAAAATCTGTTCTAAGAAATCAGTTCTTTAAAAAAACGTCATGTAAAATTTTTAGAAAAAAGTAGTTTTCACGAATTTCTGGAATTTCTGGCGTTGACTCGTCACATGAGCTTGAAAGTCCATTGGCCGAAAAGACCTTGAAAGTTACGGGTAGATATGTGCATGCATACCCGTGTAAATATATACACCTATTTTTCGAGGTCCATATGTATATATATATATACATATATATATATATATATATATATATATACATATATATATACATATATATACATACATATATATATATATACATATGGACCTCGAAAAATAGGTGTATATATTTACACATACAATATAATTGCACTGAATAATTGCATATTCACATATACGCATACATACCTAGAAACATAGTCATATACATTAGTCATCATGTATATGATATCATATCAAATAGTAAAAAATGTTTTTATATACAACTTTTTAATGCGGAAGTATCCATATTTGGTAGAAATAGCTCTACGTCAAACGTAATAGTATATGTTAACAAGTAAATTACGTGAAAAATAGAATGTTTGATTACATGTTTCTCGTATGTAGAAGTTAACAGCAAGAGGCGTCAAAAATAATATTTTTCACGGCTCTTTCACTGTCACTAAATGAATATTAAGATATGTGTATGAACTTCCATTACCCTGTATGAATTTGAATGAATTCAAGTGTTTCGATAGACCTCAAAAGGTCATAGTTTTACTTCTTCAAACGTCTTCCGTGTAGACACTATTTGTTTGAAAGGGAAATGGGTTTGAATTTCATTTTCAAGAGCGCAAAACGTCCTTTTGTAATACACAGATATTCTCTTGCCACTCAAAGAAATGTTGGTGAAATTGACACCCGACACTACGTAGAAAACTTCTAAATTACAACTATTTGGCGTGTGGTTGACGGTATCAACTCAAGTAATTTGATAGGAAAATGTTTTTTTAAAACAAAACGATAACAAAAATATTTCAAAAGCAAACGATTGATTCGACGTTGCTTCGCTTCGACTTCGCAAAGACGTTGCTGTGCTCTTGAAGGCATTTCATATATGCTACAATACATGTTCAGTTTTAAAGTCTTTTTAGGAACACCCGAAATTACCTAACGTGTTTTCGAGGAAAAAGTGATCACGAGTGGGGAAACACTTAGAAATCGTTCATTAAATCGCCATTAAACTAGTTACATTTGCGATTTTTCTTTTGAAAATGATTTTCTTATTTCCAAACGCCAGGTTATTTTTCATCGTAATATGATAAAGTGATAATATGCTCGGAAAGGGAGAAATTCTCTGATACCCTGAGGGAAGCTTTATCCGGGTTATCTGTATCCCTCCTTCATCTTCGGAAACACTATTATTTCTGCGCTATTGGTTTGATAGTGTAATGGTTAGCGTATCAGGCTGTTTGGCTGACTTTACGGATTCAAATCAGATCAAAGCCTTGTATTTTAAAGTGCGAAAAAATCCTTCGTACGCCTTTCTTCGAAGGGCGAAGTAAAGCCAGCTGTTCCGTATAAATGCTAAATTCAAAGTTGTTCCGTCGCACGAAGGATACCTTCTTTCTCTACTAGAAGGTGAAAAGAGCGTAGGACAATTTGTGTTCACAGGCAGAAGAGCATGTGTGACGCCTGAGCCTTGCCATGTAAATAAGACATCATTGATTTGAATTATTAGTGTGTAACTTTACTGTCCATCAGATATTTGGATATGGTAATCATAGGAGTTCGGTCTGACATCTTGAAAATGCTGTGGTACACTCACCCTGCGCGTTTCATTTCAAGCTGAATTTATAACTTGTGAGAGTTTTAACGGGTTCATTAAAATTTATCAGGGCCACAGTTGGGCCAGTTGCTTCTCCTGACACGTTTTTCGCGTCTGAACCTCTCAACTTTTATTTTCGGATGCGCAATTTGAGAGTAGAGAACAAAGAGTTGCAGATGATAGAAAAAGTCTTCAATATATAAATACGTAAAGCCAATGGACGCTCCCAAAAATTCTCTTGGCGTGAACTCGGGAAACAATTTTCCATTGCTAATTCGCCCGAAGGGTTCGTACTTGTTCGAGCCAACTTTGAACTCGTGCTGATTTTTTTGTTGCTTTGGGAGATTTTGCAGATCTATTGTTTTAAACTCGCATTAGTTTCAGTTCGAGACGATGGGCAGTAACGAGTTCTTGAATAAGAAGTTTTATACCGGGATTTTCATTTCGTTTGCAAGAAGTTTCCTTGAATTATGCATTTTTTTTAGAATGGAGTACTTGTTAAATGCCTAGAGCATTTTATTTGCGAGGAATTTGTTTACTTTCTCGGACTAGATAGAGACAGTGGTTCTGAAACACTTCCATGGTATGTCGTTCTAAAACACTTCCATGGTATGTCGTAGATTAGACAAAGGAATTCGATCAAATATGAAAATGTACTTGGATACTTACAAGATAGGTTTCAGAAAAATACTAATATTGGCAGCAATGCGCTCGCCAGTGTGAGCCTAGAAAGTAAGAGGGCGAATCAAAAAGTAAGTTACACTTCCAAGCTAGGCCATTTATGAAACCACCTACACATATACAACATACAGTGTAAGTTCACTTTTCCACATAGTCTCCAAGAGACTGTAAACATATCTCTGAACGGTCAACCAGCTTTTCGATTCCGGATAAGTAGAATCACCTCCAGCGCTATGTAACCACCTGGAGACAGCTGCTTTCAATCCTCATCGTTTTGGAATCGTCATCCATCGAGATACTTCTTTCAGCTTACCGAACACATAATAATCGCATGGCCTGTATGGAGGATACCAAGGTTCGATTATAACCTTGGTATGGCCTGTACCTACCACTTGAATCGCTGCAGCAGTTCGGACGTTGGCCTGCCATGTGAAATGTTGCTTTACCGTGCAACAAAAACACATCGGCGTTCAATTTCCCTCCCGCTTTTCTTTAATTGCCTTACGCAAGTTAAGTAAATAAGAAGACACTCGCGACGCGAGACCGGAAGAGGCGACTCAGAGCATCAACTGATGTGGCTGCAGTGCCTCTGACCGGGAGATCCTAGGTTCGAGTCTCGACGGCGCGCCGCGGCGGCAGGATTTTTGATACTAGCTTGTCAGCTAGGTCTAACACGTAAGTCAGTCGCTGTCTGAACGGACCACGGACCGCGCGCGATCTTTCCTTCTTCTTTCTTGTCCCATCCTCGCCCCTTATACACACATACTTACTCTAACATGCACTACACTACCACACAGTCTGAGGATCAGAGCTTGTCCCGGCTGGGGCGATGTGCCTCGCTAGTGGAAGATACCTGGTTAGGGAAAACCCTGCTAATCAACTGTAGGTCGACGCCGGATCTCGCCATCCAGCGGGGGAAGATCAACGCCATTTCTCGATAAAACATGCAGTACACTTATGGGATTGATGACCTCAGTAATTGACGCGCCCGGAAGCACTAACATTCAATCGCGTGAAGCGAGATATGGACGAGTACATTACTTTATTAATGTCGATGTTCCAAGTAGTAGAGGGCACGTTGCGCCCCGTTCATTCGTTTCGGGCCATTAGGATTTCTGCCGGGTGGCTTCCTGAAAGTTCGAGCGTTCACACGGCGCTCGCAGCCGTCGCCGCCCGGCGCGCCCCGCGTGGCGCGGCGCCGCAGTAAATAAGTGAGGCCGAGTCCATCGATTCGCTCAGGCAGCACGGCGCCCATGGCGATGAGCCTCCTCCGTCCGGGAGGGGGCACGGAAAATCTTTAGGTGGCAAAAATATTGTGGTGTTAATGCCAACACTTTCTTTGAATATGAAACATTGAACGCCTCTCTCAGGCTGCTTGGTTTCCCCAAGATTAGGTAAAAATCCACCAGTAGAAGGTGAAAATGTAAGTATTTAAACCGCTTACTGTCGTACTAGATACTCAGTGCTACATAGTACTACATTCGACTCCAGATATAGTGAACTTCTGGGGACATTTCTTGTTTACTATATCCGATGACGTCAAAATTAAATAGAATTTCTCCACAGTGATCGATTTTATTAATATAGATATACAGCAAAATACATTAACAGCACCAACTGAAAATTTAAATATCTCTATGTGACCTTAAAAAATCAATTATTTTCAATTGTCTGCGTCGTACATTTTTCATTCGGCAAGAACTCTAGATCCTTCTCTAGAGTTCATGCTCTCTCCATAGTTGATTTTGCATTGTCCACTGTCTCTAAGTATCCAAATGCAGTTTTGACACCTTTCAATGCCTCTTGAACTGAGGGAACTTTGTCCCACTCAGCGAAAGCCCTTTTACTCGCCTAATAACATACGAGATCCTTTCGGTGGCGGCATGACGCAAGCAGCTAATGAAACTGATCGCTGAACGAAACTTTTCGGGTCCGCTACCTCAGTAGTAACTTCTTCGATTATAACCTTTGGCAGACGATACTTGTTCCAAATTGCCTCGTGTTGGAATCTGAGGCGATATATTTTTGCCAGGATGGAATTAATTTCCAGGACCTATTTTCTGAGTTCGCTATAACTGAATCTTCTTGCGCTTATTTGTAATGTAAGTGGAACGGGTCAGTAACTTAGATTCACTATAAACGAGAGTTCACTATATCCGGGTTCACTATAACCGAAGTCGACTGTATATAGCTCAGTGCTATGAAAGTACTATAGTGCGCCAGGAAAGTCTCTCGGCACTGAGTCGAATCAGGGCCTCGTATTAAAAATTTAATTTATGTTGGTAGCAACCAGATCACTGGGAAACAAGTGAAGGGAACAACACTTCCAGCATCTGTTATGATTGTGGTGAGTACGCAATTTACTTTTTGCAAGCTGCAGATCGTGCTACCAACATAATGTCTGTTGCAAGCACTCTCGCCTGCAGCTTGTCACTCCGAAGAGATTTTACTGGCGCGCTATGGATAAAATTATATCGAAAACAATTAGTCGCATCAATTTTTTTCTTAATAAGTCAAATTTACATTTATGGCCGTCAGTGATAAAAAAATCAGGACAAAATAACTAAGTGAATTTTATGGGTTCCCACACAAACACCGCTCCAGGTGGCTCCTCCCACAAAGGTTAATCCGGCCCTAGCAATTAGCGTTCTTGATTCTGAAGTTCTAATAGTTACAGCAAGTATTTGTGTCAAGCGATTTGAAACTAAATTGAAAATTTCAGTATATACTGCATTAAATAAGAGTATTAAATTAAATTACATTAAATAAGAGTATTTGCAAATAATGGTTTTATTACGAAAGAACATTCCTGTGTTTAATATTGATATTCTCGAAAAAAAATCATAAATATTCGTAGTTCATTTATTTTGAGTTTCTTTTATTAAGTTTACTTTATTTAAAGGTCGCATTCTTTACTCGAAAAGTCATTATCTTAGCAATATTTTGTTGTATTCAGTATATTCTTATTTCGTGGACTTTGTGACAGATTTTTATACGGACGCACTTACATTACGTTCTTTTCCTTCTTTAATGTGCTTTCTGAATTCTGTTAATGTAACTTCGCTACAAGAAGTAATCGAAAACATGTTAGTTCGTAGTCCTTGAAAAATTGTATGTTCGAAAAATTTATTGCATAATAAATGCTTGTAATTAAAACGTTCATAAAATAAAAGCGAGCAGCATAGCATGCAGGCAGAATAAAATTTCACTTTTATGTTCCATTTAACTGTAACCATTCTTTACAACTAACCGTATTTTACATCTGCCTCTACAAAATGTTTTGCGGTTGGAACCAGTGTTATAGTCGTCATGATTATGAAAGTTGTTTAGGTTTGGATCGTGAATGTTCACAAAAAGTTAACAAAATACGTAATTGCAGTACATTCTCATAAATAAAAGAATTGTGAAGAGATGAGCTCTTAAGGATTACGAAATGAACCTATTAAGTCTTTCAAATTGACTCTGGGTAAGTAGGAATCTTTTCTACATAATTAGACTATCTTTATTGCATTTTATATTTTTTATTTACGCGACATAACTTGAACTGACATTATTCATTTTTCCGGAACCTCTCATATAATACTACTGTTTTTATCAGTTATACTACTGTTTAAAAGCAGTTTTGTCACAAACCACTTGATGCTCAATACTCTTAAACATTTTAAATTAAAGAAAACAAAAGCATGTATTTAAATTTCAATATCTTTCCAGAAGGCTTCTGTGTGATCCTTGCGACACACTTTTTTACTTCTTAGAAGTTACTGAAATTGACAGATCACCATTTGGTGTTTATTTTCAATACACAGATTTTAAGACAAGTTATCACATTGAATTATCATTTTTCCTCCTTAAATTATGCTGTTCTTGGAATCAACATCGGTTTTTACAAACTCTAGTATGGGAAACGCCGGAACACTGCTGCATCCGCAGCAGGGTGTGATCCAGAGGTTGTCATTGAGAAACGGCCACCCCTCCGAGGCGTTGCGCCCACGTGGTATCCGAGCCAACTAATCGCGGGTAGGGCACCCGCCGACCGCCCACCGCCCGAAGGGTGCGACCCCTCCAGGGAGAGGTTCGCGGGGCGCTAATCCCATTAGGGATTTCAGACGACCCGTCTCAGTATCAGCCGCCGGTTTGGGCTCGCCACATGGTGGTTTCCACACTTGCGGTGCGTGCCGGCGCGGCGGCGGTTGGGGTGGAGTTCACGACAGCGGTCTTCTGACGTCCAACAACGTAGTTCATACACAATGAAACCAGTTCTCTTTCTTTTAAATGCATTGCAATGTATTTTTTAACTTTGTTAGATGTGACAAAATATTTTTCATGTTAATCGCGTGATGTCTGGGGTTATCCCAAGATTACGCATTTAAAATAAAAAAAAATTCTACTTAATGTTTTCTCTCAAATCTTGTATACTAGAACAACTCTCTCCAAGTGAATAATTTTACACTGAACATCAACCAAAGCCTTCATTTGTAATCATTCAAGGCAAAGTGGGTTAAGTTGCAGTAATTATTAGAGACGTTTTTGAATGAACACCACATATAAAAGTAGCAGTGTATGCTGACATTCATATAGTAATTTTACGGAACGTTTCTAGAAACGATCACGTTATGCAGATTTTGAAACAATATAATATGTTTTACACACCAAAAAGTAAGCTCATACCCGTACAGGACAGCCAATTTCACTGCGTCGATGTCCTGAAGGTAAAAGGGTGTTACACTTTACCACACTAGCGATCGATTCCTTCATTTTGTTTAAGAAATAACAAAACTAATTGAGGTATGACATAACTACAGGTTATGAAAACTCACTAATTTTATGATTAACATAAGCAAAAGGAAATTTTTATTATTAAATGAAGATCAAATTTTAGCAGAAACAAATGTTAAACAAGAATGAACATAGTTTTCGTTTCTATATACAGGGTCTTCCTCTATAAATTTAGACAAGTTGCACGAAGTACAACTCAATCCAGTTCTTCAGTATTCTTATAATAACAGGGCCTCAAGTCAAGCTTTTCGAACTTTGATTCATAACGTAATTCCATTGCACAGTAATACTGAAAATGATTAAAAAGGACATGATGGGCTAAAACATCACTGTTGCTGTGTTGCATTCTTAAGCCAATTTATTTATTCATTTTCAAAATAATTTTCCACTACACTATATGTGGTGGTCTCGGAGAATAACCCCGGGAAGGGCATAAAAAAGTACAACTAGTGTGGTGACTCCGACACTTTGAACAGTTTTAAAACTAGATTTATATTAATTAACTTGAGTATTTTTGATTTGATTAGAAAGATACAAAATAAATCCAATTCCCCACAGCAGACCGACACGCGTCGGATGTCTCAAATAGTGGACCGGAAAGGGTCTAGTAATAATTTCTTCCCATGCTTCGCCTTCCCTTCGATTCCAGGTGCCTCTATTTGCTATTCTTTTTATTAAATATACACATTCTCTAAGGATACGAAAACAATGACAAGTTCCCCACCAGCAGACCGAGGTGATCTAAATGACAACTCCTCTGATCTCACGACAGCAGAACGCGAAGCCTTCGCGACAACACATACACGAGAGACAAGGGATAAATAACCATGCCCAGGGCGGGCCTCGAACCGGTGAAGCTTTGGACTGAAGCGCTGTCGGTATACGTTCTTAGCCACCTTGACCATCGAGGTCAACTGAATGACAACTTGTTTTCCCAAAAGATGCAAGAAGGACTCTAACAGTAAGTGCTGGACGGGCGGACATAGGCGGGAGTACTACAAGTAGAATGTATAAGTAGGATTTGTACACATACGTGTATGAACACTGTATCTCATCATTAATATTCGTGCACAAATGTATTATTTTTTGAAAGCTCTTTGCCCTAAGTCTTATAAATATCAGTGGAGAACTCCGCATTTGGTGACATTTTCGTGACACCACTCTCCACCGCGTGCTCGCACATCGACCTCCGCAAACCACGTGGCTTGCGGTTCATCTCTCTCGCCGCGTTTTCCTTTAATCTCCAGAAGGGCTCTCCTATTAAAAGGGCTGCTTTGAAAGGCGGCGCGGAGGCCTTTGCCGCCCCTCGCCCTTGTTCTGGAAACGCCTCCGTCCCCGCCCCTGGCTCCGCCGCCTCGAGGGAACTCGAGTCGGCGAAGGGATGTCAATGAGCGGGTGGCTGGTGGAGACGCTCATCTCGCTCGAAATTTAAGGGCCGCGTTCAGTCTAATTTCTCTGCCAGCGTCCAATGACTACGCTTGAAGACGCGCCAGAATAGTTGGACCGTCCTTGCAGTTTCGAGCGTCTGCATCTAGTGACACTTTTTCCCCTTCGTTCGCTCGGATTCCTGATTTACATTTAGGACCGTAGCCAAGACCCCGCCATTACCTTGTTGCAAATGTCGTGCTCGGCTGATCGTGGAAATGAAATAGTTTTCTTTTGGCTGAGGCAGGCGCATAAGGTTTTGTAAACGTTGGATAGGGGAAATTTTTTCCAGAAAACACTTAAGTAATACGAATAACAATCTTTGATAAGATTTAGGTAGTGGGAGACGTAGATAAATTGCAAAGAAAACTTCTTCTGCGATGGCCAAGTTATTAAGGTATGATGTTTTTGAGTAGCTGGAGAACCTTGCGTTGTCCGGGTATTCACAACCATTTATTAGTCAGGAAAAACAAGGAATTCTCCATATATCCGTCCTACCCTGCCCTCACCCACCCTGACCAGTCCTTCCTCGTCCCTTCCGCTCCCATCCTACAACATCCCACCCCACCCCACCCTCCCTTTCAATTCTGTCCCCTGTTCAAACCTCTCACCCCACCCCGCCCTTCTACAGCCAGTATATTCGCTGCCGTTGTTGCTGCTACCATCATTTCTGCCATGGGCAGCTGAAAACAGATGCATTGGTGCATATTGCACGCAAAATCCCAGTGACAATTTTAATCGTCGATTACTCAAACCCTAATTGCTTTATTCGAATGAATTAAAGTGCATTTTGTAGTGCATTTTATGGGTTTTTAGAAACGTTTATAGCTTTTTCTAGATTGACTCTTTGTTTTTAGCTATTTGCAAAAAACTGAAGAAGTGCAAACTTAAGTTTTTCTTTAAGAAGGAGAGAAATATGGAGGTAATTTTTCGATATGTATGTAGATAGTAACTTTTCCATTTTTTTATCATGTGTAGAAAATTTTATTAAGAACGGAACGAAACTTTGAATTTGCATTCAAAAAAGAACAAATAACCATTGTTCTTTGCATAATAGAAAATAATAATCTGAAAAACTGTTGCCTAAGTTATGCCTACCAAAATACTCAAAGTTTCAGTGAAAACGCCATCAAAATTGATCTACTCGCTCTCGAGATTATTCCGCGCAAGCAGACGGACAAAAATCATACAAACAATTGAATTGGTTTTTATATCATGTAAATAAGCATGTGTGATTATAAATAGAGAGTTATACGGCTCGAACCTTCCCTCAATAATAGACTAGACTAGACTTTTTATATCTTAGTATTGCTGATGTATGCTATCACGTTAATTTTCATCTAACAAAATTTTCAAAGTAATTGTCATTGTGTTATTCCTTGTTAATCATGCGAATTATTGCGTTTTATATAGTATATTTGCTGTTTTACATTCTATAAAGTAAATGGCTTTAAAATGTATTTTATTACGTTAATATCGAGATGTCTTCTTGAGTTTCATGTCAAGGTTTTAATAATTCCTTTTCAGTGCTTCCATTTTGAAATTGCATTCACCCAGCGAATTCAACGCTTTCCTCTTGTACACGTCAACTTTCTTAATCGTCTCTTCGGAACGCTACATAATTTATTTTCATGATTCAATAAAAATGTGTCACGTTTCTGGGCATTGAGTCTTCCAGAACTTCATGAGTTTAAATTCCATAAAACATTAATTTCCTAATGCTCCTTCTAGACACAGTCATAGGGAAAACATCAAATAACACGTTCTTGGAACCACATCCCTTTCCTCACCGCACTTTTATTTTAATAATAATAGAAACACATTTCTCATTACCAGAGCAATAAAATACTGACATTTGTACAAAAGAGAAAAAAGAGTTAATGGCTTGATTCCAGGCGTATAAATGTTTTGAAAAGCAGGCGCCAAGAGAGCTTCCACGGCTGCAGAACTTTCGCCTGCATCGCGGCTGAATCTCTGCCCCGCTGCGCGCGCAGGAAGTAGTGGCGGAGCGCAGTGCCGGCACAGGGCATGGGCAGACCGGGCAATCCCCCGGGGCCCTGCAAGTCGATGATGGAACTGATGGGGGGAAAATTAGTAACAAATTGAAAAAGACATTAGAACTCGGAAAAATCTTTATAGTAATTTCATATCTCGCGGTACTGATATTTCATAAACTTTTTAATTAAATGTTTACCTTGAATAGTTAATTTCAGTCATTGCGTATAAGGTAGGACTCTATGAAATGAATCAACTGTCGCTAACATTAAAATAGGTTTTACTGAAATTCACATTTACTTTTTAAGCTCATCGTGGAAATTGTATTATTTGATCACTAAATACTTTTACTTAAAACTATTATTTGAAATATATTTCCAAACCCCTTTTTCGCTTAAACGTCATTTTAAATTTATTTCGGGGGTGGGCTATCTTTCAGCATTGTCCCAGGCCCAAAATTGTCTAGCTCCGGCGGCACTGTCGGAGCGAACGTGAGAGACAAGGCGCAGCGGCGGGCGACCGCGCGAAAAGTGACCGTCGCGCGCCCTGGCGACGCAGATAAGCGACAGCGGAGACGCCGCGCCCGGCGAGCGGGCCCCGAGCGGGCGGCCGCTTCACGCTCCGCTGGCGATTGATTAGAGGCGACGCGGCGCGGCGCGGCGCGGCGGCCGGGAATCCCCAGGCGCCGCCGCTTGGCCGCCTCCGCGTCGCCCCCGCCCCCGACACAGCGGGACGCCGCCCCGCCTCCAGTGCCCCTCTTCGTTCTCTGCGGCCCCCTTCTTCTGCGTCTCGTGCTCCCCCTTCTCGCGCACTGCTTCTCCTCTGCCACTGCTTCTTTCTTCCCCTCTTCGTCCTTTTTCACTACCTCCTCCTCTTCCTGCCTCGCCAACACCATCGTCAACATTCTTCTCTGCGCTTCTTTCTCCACGTCCACTGTCTCCTCCACCTCCTACTACTACTGTTTTTCCCCTGTTCTTGCTGCCAGCGCCACAGTATCCTTCTTTACTCCATACTTTCTCCTCCTCTTCCCTAGCCATCTCTTCCTTCTCCTCCGCCGCTGCTGTGTCCTTCTCTGCTTTATTGTCCACCGTCGCCTCGTGCTCTTCTTTTTCCACAGCTCCCTTCTCTTTCGTCACTGCTTCCATCTCCTTCTCCGGCGCCCCCCACAACTACGCTTTCTTCAACACCGGTGGCCTCCCCTGCTCCTTCCCACTTCCTTCTTTTCTGCTGTATTCTTCTTCCCTGGTTCTGCCATCGCATGCCCATCGCTTTTCTACAACTCCGTCCACTTTTTTGGCTCTCTCCACTTTACGTGTCATTTCAACCGTGCCCCGTTCTCCTGTCAGCGCTCCTTCACTGCCACATCATCTTTCTGATACATTCCCACACAATGGCCTCCTCGATTTCTAGCCCCGTCTTCTTCCCATCTCTCTGTTCAATGTGCTGTGTCGCTCCCGACTGAAACCATTCGTATCCTGCCCTGTGTTTCACCTTCTTGGCACCATGAAAATCACGCTTTATCTCCTAGCAGACCCCCGCAATCCACCGATTCATTCCTTTTTCTAAATTTCTTATGCTCCAGTATTGACCCACAGCGACGAATATCACCCTTTTCCCTCTTCACGCTGTTTCTAATACTATTTGGAAGGCATCTTTTCCACTACGATTTGTTAAAAATTTCTTCTGAACCCGGGTTATTATTTGTCTTCTCCGCTTATGTAGTTGACACACCCCTTGATACGACCTTCTCACTGTCGTCGTGTTTATATGCTTAATCATATTGTTGGCTTGTTAGAATATAATGTCTTCAAAATAAACTTGTTTGAAAAGTTACCTAATAATTCAATTGCTCATGTACGTTGTTAGTGTGACGTTGAATGTCGCCAAGCATTTCCACGCTTAACAGCTCAACATATTTTGGTTTCTTTAAAAACGAGCGACTTACATCCCACGGAGTAATATTTGTACAATTGATTATACAAAATACATTGCATTAAATTCCTTCCAGATTTTTATTCGTAGGTAAAATAGCAATGTCTTGAAGAATGTATTGTGCACCAAGCGGCCAATAACAAGAAACGAAAATAGTATATTGCAACCTGGTTTACTCGAATCACTCGAGATCTCAATTTTGATTTTTACTTTCACCTTCACGCTTCCAACATCTAGCGATCTCAAAGTCTCTTTGATTTAAAGTCTGAGCCAACAGGACAAAAACCATTTTGTCCAAAGTAACCAACTCAAAATATCATAGCATTATGGACTCATATTACTGCTGAAATTCAAAATGTTAGTACAAAATTAAAATCAGGTGAGAATTATGTTGAAATTTAGGTTAATCCAGTTTTTTACGTCGTATGGCAACTAAATTATAAATATATTCAATTAATTCAAAACATTTCCCCATATTGATCGCTTTATATTCCAAAAAAGTATACTCTTTGAGTCTCACCGAACAGCATTTCAAGAAGAAATTTACATTTGAAGAACGTTGTTTTTCTGTAATAAATCCATGAGATGGAGTCTGAAATGAAATTGGCACCAACCGCCATTGCCTCCTTCTCTGCATCGGCTTTGACAGGGAGGTCCTAGGTTCGAGTTCCGACGGTAGCAGGATTTTCGGTACTAGCTAAATAGCTAGGACGAATTCAACCACTCTCTGGAAGAGAATTCTAACGAAAAGCTGCTCTGGTCGGTAGTTTTCCTTGATTTCTCTTATCAATACCACGCGAATGCTTGAGCAGTATTCTACGGGCGCGATCTTTCCTTCCTCTTCCATGTCGTATCTTCTTTCCTTACTTAAATACTCATACTTACGTCTACTTCACTAAAACAGATTTTGCGAGGCCTGTTAGGAGCTTAGAGTGTGTTCCGGGCGAGACGGTGTCCCGTTGCGGAAGATACCTGGTGGGGAAATCTCCTCACAAACCGATTTGTAGGTAGGCGCCGGATATCACCATCCAGCAGAGCCGGATTATTGTAACCTCCAGGCATAAACACATTCACTTCACTAATAGGAATAAAGACCATAGCTGTTGACGTGCCCGGAAACAATCAATCAAATTACCGCCACCGGGGCCACTCCTGCCCTCATCTCCGCCGCTGCCGACCCTCCCCCGCCCTTCACAGTCACCACCGCCATCGTCATCGCTGCCACCGCCGCCCTTGCCCCCGCCTCCGTCCCCGCCCCCGCCCCCGCCCTTTCCCGACAACTGCCACCACCGCCATAGCCGCCACCGCAATCACCGCCGCCGTCACAGCCATTGTCATCACCATCGTCATTGCCACCACCGCCACCACCGCCGCCGCCGCCGCTGCCGCCGCCGCTCCCTGCCCCTCCCACGTTCACCGTCAACTGCCACCGTCGCGCCGCCGCCTGCTTCCCGCCGCCTTTTTCAATTCGCCTCGCCCGCCGCCCCCGCGCCGCGGCGCAAGCGACCAGCTGCGCCACCCGGTGGCCGCCGGGGACAGCCCTCCCGTGCAGCGCAGCGCAGCGGGCCGCCGCCACCGCGGCAGTTTGCTCCGCTCGCACCACCTGGCCACGAACACGCCCCGCCCCGCCCCTCCCCTCCCCTCCCCTCCCCGCCCCACCCGCCCCGCCCCGCCCCACCCGCCCCGCCCCGCCCCGCCCCGCCCCGCCCCGTGCGCCAGCCCACGCGCGAGGGCTGTTGTTCGCCCGGCCACGGTCCCTATTGGAACTGCGAGGGAATATTATCTTCTGGACGATCGGAAAAAGGGAATTGTAGTGAGAAAAAAAGCGCGATGTGGCTTTTAAATTCTACGCCCTCGGCGGTTCTTACTGCGATAGTTTTCGCTTTTTAGAATACTACTGCAAAATTTAAAATATACCAAAATAAGCACGTGGTAGGTTATTTTTCTCAAGACTACTTGATGGGCTTATTTCGAAGATGTGCGCGATCATGAGCTAAGAAGACTTGTCTTAAAATATCCATATGCATCAGTTTTGTTAGCGATTCAACATGCCAAATTAGTAGCATTTCGTTACTCTGAATGGATGGCAATTAAAAAGTATTTTTGAGTTGAGTTGAGTTTTGAGTTTGGTCTCGGTTTTATCAACAGGGTCTTTTTTTACTCATGTTCTACCTCAATTAATGGAAGTTAACTAAGGATACACCCTGGTTCTAAATGACATCGCCAAACTACGAAAATTCTAACGTATCTTGTTTGTCAGTGTACATTTTTTTTCAGATATTTCCCCAAAGATTATTTTAAATGCATGAATGTTCTTAAAATGAAAATTTCTTCTCTGGTAAAGGAAACAACATAAATCATTTTTTTGTCACATAACTTGCATGTGGGATATCTTTTATTTTTGAGAGCCTTTCTTATGTTCCACATCCAAGTTTAATGAAATTATATTAGCATTATTCCGTTCCATAGAAAGTATTAATTCTTTTAAATACCTTTTGTCTTTCTTGGCGAAAGTCTCTTCGCATTTTGTTTGCCGTAAAATGAACCCTTATGGGCACAGAAAACGCAGGTCACGCGAAGAGCTGTTGCAGACTTCACCGCGCAACTCGATTCCCACCATCAAATGTCTCTCGCGCGCGCGCCAAGTAAAGTAGTTGCCGTTTCGCCGCCGCTTCCTCATCATCGTCGCCCCCTGCCCTCTCCCACACTTCCAGCGCTGTCATTTCGCCCGCTGCAGCCCTGCGGATGTCCACCCCTTTCCGCTGTCCCCTGCAATACGGTGGTCGTAATGGTCTGCTCTGCCGAGACGCCTTGGACATCGATCTCATCTTTCCTTCTTACCTCCACCATCCGGGCTCCTTTTATATTACAGATAAAGTGCAAATCTGACTACTTCCTGAATTATCCGGTTGATGATCACATAATTCAAAATGGGGTGATGACGTCCTAACTAGAAACAACTTTGAAGCGATCTTTAGACTTAAGCTGGAAGAAGTTAGTCCACATGAGATTAGTGTTGGGTAGAATGACGAGCAAATGGGGCTAAATAAGGACCGGACTATTAGTGGAAAGTCTCTCTATGGCTAGTGAGAGACAAGATGTGTAGTTTCAAGTTTCACTGAATCAGTCGTACATTTCTATTTACCATCAAACCTAACCTAACCATTCCTCAGTGCGCATTTCCAAGTTTTCAACGAGACTCGGGCCTCATGTTTTCACCATTCACGTCAAACAATCTTGAGTTTATGCAACACATAATTTCCAACGCATTTTGTGCCAAATACTTCTTGCGAACACGAAGAAGCTTCACGTTCGAACAAACACCTTACTTTATCCAGAACCCTGTAGCTTACAGCAACATTTGCGGGATCAATCCCTAAATTGTTCGTTCATTGTCATTAATATTGCTTTATCCACATCACGTGGCTAATGCGCGATTTATTCGGACACTCCTAACATTAGCCATATTTCGATCTTTATACTTTACGTATTCACTGTCGTCATTGTTATGTTTCTCGATTTTTTCACGCCAACTAGGAAGGACTCTCCCCGTTTTAGCTTATTTTCTCATATTGCCTGTAAATATTCTAACCACTTCAATCCATTCTTCATTATTATTGTTTGCATCTGTTTCTGCAATCAACTCTGTTACCAACAAACCTCATCTCCTCGATCCCTGCTCCCACGTCACATTTCATTTACAAATGTCAGTTCTCTTCGTGGCTTCCTTTCCCATCAGAATCGTCATCACCATATGCGGAAAGTTTCCCTCGCTGTCTCTCATAACTTCTCACTCAACCTTTAAGCTATTACATGCATGAAAATTCCACAAGGTGATCAATTCATGATACCATTTAAAGAACTGCCAAAAATATTGTAACTTCTTGAACTCGAATTTTTATCGTCATAAACTCGTCTTACAGTGTGTGTGTGTGTGTGTGTGTCTGTGTGTGTGTGTGTGTGTGTGTGTGTGTGTGTGTTCGAAACTAAATGGTAATTTCTAGTCATTTTATAAACGGAAGATCATGTAGCAGTATTATTCTTTGCATGAATCCCCGGTATGACAGAAGGAATTACCTGGTCACTATCGTCTTATGATATCATCCTTAATGGTCCTAGACCTCGTCGCTGCCTCTATTACTACTATCAGACTCCATCTCTGCCAACCGACGGCGTAGCAGCTCAGAGACAGGGATGAGGGGGGGAAGGCTGTCAAAAATTCCGCGTTTTAAAAGTCAGCGCCGCAAAATAAAACTTAAAAAACGTGTTACATGAATGTAGACAGATTATCCCTCTCTTCATGATAATTAATTTATGAACCCTTCCTGAATATTTAAGTTACATAGAGATCATGGCCATGCTACCATTTATCGACAAAGACCTTGACCCACATGTCACGTCCTCTCCCTTCCACTTTCGCTGCCACTTCCTCTACCTTCCCTGCTCTTCAAGTTCTTCCCTGGCGACCCTAACAGCTTGCTTACAATTGAACAAGGCAACTGAATGCTGTTTCACACAAACTATTTTCTTCTTCTCTTCTTTCTCCTCCGAAACTCCAAGAGAGGCATGAGTTCTGGCAGTCCTTCGTATAAATATATTTATTTAACGTCAAAAATAGTAACAACAAAAATAGTATGTAGTTCTAGGAAGGAAGAAAAGCATATGTTATGTCCAAATGTAAAGGAAGGTACCATCTCGACATTTGATTTAATGGAGCAAGAAAAACTTGATCCAAATCCTTGATCCTTGGAGTCATTAACCAAGATGCTGATAAAAATACTTGCAACAGGCTTATTCAGTTCTATGAAAATTAATATTATCAGTTTTAATAATAGTCTATAATTGTACTACATGAACTGTTATATTGCGAAAAGTACTTTATTTTTACTAACGCTATCTCCACTGCCCGCCGTCACCTCCAGTCACTGGGGTGAGGGGAGGTCGATCCATCGCTCAACGCCGTCCGTCGCCGTCACTTGCGGCCTTATTAACCCCGGTCGGTATTAAAAGTGCGGACCCATCATATTTCTCGACTCGTTCGCTTGCGGGTTTTCTAATGAAAATCTGAAACCACCTGAACCTGCCGTCACAGCGGTCGCCGCGGTGGCAGTGAAGCTGCCGGTTCGATAGCAAGGAATTTCCGAAAATTTGCGAGCGAGTGGTCGCGATTAGTGGGAGTTGAAACACGAGAATTGATTGAGAGAACAGGTCGTGATGTACAAAAAGATTTCGTGATTTCAGTTTCACTTCTTTAATTCAATCGCACTCAATAGCGCACTTGATTGTCGTGATCTCGATTAAAAATATAAAACGACCCTGCTTATAATTCAACCACCTGATTTTAAATAGTTCTCCTGAAAATTTTTTACTAATTCTTACTATTTAGACAAAATAAATGGAAAATTCTCTAATTGACTGGAAATTTGTTTTGTTGAAAATGTTGAAACTTTTTGCCTGAGCTGTCAGTCTTTGCTTGTTCTTTAAAATCATTATCACCATAGCTTTGGTCTCAACAATCTTCTTTTCGTGAAGCATTGTTTCTTTCTGTGTGATCCTACTTCCATACTAGGTCGTACTCTGAGATAGCCCCCCTCACATCTCCCTAAACACACATATCCCCACCTCCTCTCCGTGGTCGTCACGGGAGGGAGCGGAGTTACCAAAGTTAGGGAAGTTTTTGCCAAGAAAAAACTTTTCTATTATTTCGACTGTGTGGTTGGATGGAGAATTCATACGTTTGTCAATGTAATTTTTTTCATTTCCTTGTCTTGCAAAACGCAGATTTGCACTCGCTAGGCGACGAACCGAGTCCGCGCGGCCTCGTCGATTAGCGCTTCGTGTAATAAAATCTCGAAAACGATTTTTATTAATTTTTCACGTTTTATTTCTTTTACTAATTGTTTGAGATTGTCATTCGTTTGAGATTGTCTTTGTAACACGTTGACACACGTATGGAAACCTCGGATGCCGAGGATGATTTCTGTGTTATCACATTCCAGCTGAAAAGGAGCACCGGCATCTCCCGGGATATAAAACACGCTTCACTTATGCAACTTAATTAGTTAACACGCACGGAATCAATACTTGCTTATTCACTTCGAGACATTGTGGCTCGTGTTTGACTATGGTGATTACCGAGGATATACAACGAAACTTTTTCGCTG
Organism: Acheta domesticus; assembly: GCA_031308135.1. Classification (NCBI taxonomy): domain Eukaryota; kingdom Metazoa; phylum Arthropoda; class Insecta; order Orthoptera; family Gryllidae; genus Acheta; species Acheta domesticus. The sequence goes on from JAHLJT010009419.1 coordinate 130,384,834, forward strand.
CCTACCTTTTTTTCTTGTCGACTCACTTTTGCACCGTGTGCTTGGGAATTTTAAAAATCACTGATTTCCGCCAATCCTGATTAAGTGCGGATGTCGGAGAGGACTTTGGGCGGTGGTGAGAGGCGGCGGGCAGGGACCGGCGCCGTAATTAACGCCCCGTGACGTGATTCGCGGCGCAGGCTGATCGCGGGGCGAGTCGATACGTGGCCGCGTGCTGCTACGGTCTCGCGCTGGCGGTTCCGGTCCTGTCCGGCCCGGAAGGCAACGCACGCCGCGATTCGCGCCGCGCTCGGACGGACAGCGACGCACGGATTGCGCTTGCGGAGCAGCGTGCACCTTCCTTCCATCGGGCCTTCGTTCCCCTTCTTTTCCCCGTCCTTTCTAAAGGGTTCTCCCCTCTCTCTTTCTCTCTCCCTCCCTCTTTCTCTCTCCCACTTTCTCTCTTCCTTTCTCTCCCTCTTTCTCCCTCTATCTCTCTCTTGTTCTCTTACTCCTTATCTGTCTTTCTCTCTCTCTCTTTCCCTCTCTCTCACACACACACTCTCTTTTCATCCCTTCTTTCCCTCTTTATCTTTCCTTCTTCTTTTGACATTTTTAAATTTTTCTTTATTTCTTTCCTTTCTCACTTCTTTTCTATTTTCCCTTATTTTTCCCTTCCTTTCTTCGCGATCCACTTCTGTTTCTACGCTTCCACCCTCTCCTTTCTTTTCCAATTAGATCTTTCTTATATTTGCATATCTTCAATCACATTCTTCCTGCTTTTATTTCGGTACCCCTTTTCTCTGTATTTATTTTCCCTTCTTCTCGTTTTCTTTTATCTTCGATTCTTTCTATGCTGCATTTTTACCATTTTCATAATAAACAGTCTTCTTGTAATCTTTTATAAGTTCTGATGTCCAATATTACTTGTAATTATATGAATATGTCTGCTGATATTGATTGCAACGCTTTGTAAGTTCGCCTTCATTGTAATGAGGAACATGTGTCAAGATGCCATTATGCAATCTGTATGTTTCCTTCCACATCTTAGTTTTCTTGTCAATAACGAAATTGTAATAACGTAGTGAAATTGAATGTAAAGAATACACATGTTTGCTACATTAACTTGAATCTGCAGTAATGTTAAACCTACGTAACTCCAAGATAAATTATTAAAATGTAATTAATATCGGCATGTGGATTCGTAATTACAAAATAATGTTCCATTTATATTCGTGGAGGATCCCATGTTTTAAAAGAGTAAATTATTGTATGTAATATGATTGACTTATAATCTGAATTTAATCATAGCAATTTGTGTAGGATGTTAACATGTTACTGAGTGACAATCCCATAAGACCAAGTGAATATCATCACTTCATCCGAGTTGATACTTCGCCTTGTTTAATTAACTCTCATCTACACGCACGCTTCGTTAATACTGATATTTCAATTATAACTAGTTTGTGAACTGAACAGAGAACATTGGAAGACATGGCTCTGCATATTTTATAACACTACATGCATTATATTAGTCTTCGTTTACTCAAATTTAAAGTAGTAGCACTTTCATGGAATATTGTCACCTTCAAAGTATTCATCTTTGTGCTTTTTGTAACAAAACAGTTCACATATAGATTGTTTTCAATACATATTCAATATAAATAAATGTAAATATATTCAATAAGTCCAGCAACATTTATATTAAGACGCCGGACATCACAAAGCATAAAAAACTGAAACAAATAATAATACCAAATGATTTTAATTAAATGTTCAGTCTTCACGACCTACACCCTTACTGTTACTGAAAATGAGTTGAAAACTTGCAATATTTTACTACACGATCAAACCAACGCCTTGCGTGACCACTTCTAAGTACCGTAGAACACTGCTGTATCACACTTTGCCTACCCATACAGGCGTCCACGTTCTGTGACAGCTCAGTTCTAGAAGGCATACCGCATAACATGCCTTGAAGTTTTCTTTCCCCAATAACTCTTTTATATAATTGCATGTTTGTATGTATTGTTAAGTCTCGTTACAGTTACAGTTATGAACAATTAATTATGATATAGCTGATTATGCATATCAATATTTTTCCACTAGAATAAGTTCCAGAAAGAAAGTTGAGATGCCCTGTTTATACACGAATTTTAAAGAACACATTTCATAAATTACACTTACGTTCTTAGCGTATTTATCATTGCGTAACGTATTTATCATTGTTGTTTTCCTTGCTCACATTACAGCAGATGTTTGATAGCCTTTCCGTCAAAACCTAGAGATGCAAGACAATTAGAATTATGTAATTTGATTTTCGTTTCACAATCTTCGACCGGAAGCAAATAGTATCTCAAAGTCTTCAACGAAATGTCCTTAACTTATTAAAAAAACAATTTAAACGAATTTTTCTCTTTATTTCCCTTATCTTTTTAAAAGTAAACTATTCTAAACAAAAATGATAAATTCCATTTAGGTGACTTTCTTTCTTCTTTTCTCGCATCAATTTGTAGAATAATATGGATAAAAATCGTACTTTAGGGAGTTATTTATTCCTTACATAAATTTCCAAATTTTAGTTCCTATCATATCATTTTGAATGAAATTTCGGACATTCGATCATAACTTATTTTAGCATACAAAAAATGTAATCATGGCTTTTATAAAGGATAATTTTGTTCGTATATAAAATAATAGAAACTAATTACTTTTGCTTGGTCAGCGCTCGTTGTTTTATAATTATAGTTCCATTTAACCCGTTGATAAGCAGCTAAACGTATCTGCGCGTGCCGCAGTCTCTGCTGACCGTTGCGGCGCGGCGAGCGCTGACCACGCTGACCAGCTTATGCCTCACGGCGCTCGAGGCGGTAAATATTAAACAGCCAGCGGAAATTGGCACCATCCATATCCATTTCGCAGCTGACACAGCTGCAACATCTCTCTGTCGCCCCCTCCCGTCGCTTCTAGCGCAGACCCCGCAGTCGCTGCTCTTCTGTCATCTGTACCACTCGTGAGGAAAGCATCACTCTCACCCCGGTTCTGTCATCGCTTTGCTATTACTCTCGATTATCACTACTCCCAGCATTCATTGATCTTCCTTTTGCTGCGTTTCAACATTACAGAGTGTTTCCATTACTTCCATCTCATTTGACCTCATTGCTTCCCTTATTCCTTGTGGATGTCCTCTCTGTTCCTCATCTGTGGCATCAATCAGTTTTACTGCGGGTGTCGCTATCAATGCTGCAGCAGCCGCTGCCAACATACACGTATCTCCTCGCTGCCTATGCAGCAGCCGCTGCCAACATAAACGTAACTCCTCGCTCCGTAGGCTCCTCGCTGCCTTCGGCCTATTACCCCCACCTGCCGCGTGTCAGCCATTTGCGTCACCTCCGTTGCCTCTGCTGCCCTTCGTGCCATTTCCACTCCGTCAGTGCTCCCTCAGCATGCCGAGCCGCTACAATCTGATATTGAATTATGGAGGATCCCTCGCAATCGATGTTGCATTCCCGTCGCGTGACCACGGGCTTTTCTAGGAGGATGCACGTTGCTCCACAGCTAGAGGAAAGCGTTAGCAGTAATGTCGGATTTCCATACTTTCCGTTTGTTCCTGAAACTTAATTCCTGTTATTCAAGAGAATTATGTAGGTAAGCCCTACGTTTATGATGCATTTTCTTTGGAGTCAGAATAAATTCTTATGGAAGTTGCCTTTGCAGAAACATCACGTTCACGAACACGTGCACAGCGACCTATCTACTGTTTTCGAAGTCTATAAACTTTTCTCCTAGCAGAACTTTGTTGTATATGTGAATTCAATAAAAAAAATCCGGCCTAAACACGTTTTTTATTAGCGTAGGTGTTGGAGTGTAACAATTGAGGAACGAATTCGTAATGAAATAATTGGAGTAAAATATAGGCATCGACTCTGAAGGAATTGACACAATGAAATGGAATCAAAGATAGAAGTATGCTTATAGAATATCAAATAATAAAAACATCTCAGAAAAGGTCATAAATTACTAAAAAGAAAGGAAACTCAGATGTGATAGAATGAACCAGTCTAACAAAACGGGAGTTTGTACTTAGAGATCACGTACGAACCTACATTTTAGAGATCTTTTTGTTCACAGTATTGATAAACGGCGCTCCAGGAAAGTCTTTCCGCAGGGCCACCTTGGTGCTTGCAATAAAAATTATGTTGATAGCAGCTAACAAAAGAAAACGTAAATACCGCACTCACCACAATTATAACAGATGCTGGAAGTGTTATCTTCTTCACTTGTGACCCAGCGATCTGTTTGCTACCGACATCATTGGCATTTTTAATAGGAGTCCCTGACTCGTCCCAGTACGGAGTAACTTTTCAGACGCGCTACATTCCATCCTTAAATTGACTACCATCGCTTTTAACTCACTGTCCTTCGGAGCTGGCGGAGGTGGATGGGCTAACGCAGTGGCGGATGCAGTCGATCATTTTGGAAGGGGCCATCATAGATTTTTGTTTACTATAAACATTTGTTATAATGTATATTATTTTTGTAGTGTATATATGACACTATACAATATTATTTATTAAATAATTACATAATCCTAACATAAATATTTAAATCAATTTTGCCAAATAAAAGAAGGTAACAGACGAAAACTCTAGGCATTCGGGGGGCATGGCCCCATGCTCCCCGCCCCCGGATCCGCCACTGGGCTAACAGCGGTGGCGTGCGTTGTGTTGCAGCGAAGCGGAAGAGCGCGGTGGAGCTGCTCCAGGAGACGAAGGCGTTCTACGTGAAGTCGGAGACGGTGTTGGACCGGCAGCAGCAGCTGAAGCATGCGGGCCACCTGCAGGTCACCTCCTCGGCCATGGACACCGTCTTCCTGCGCGGTCCCAGGCCCCGCAGCGACCCGGCGCCCGACCACAAGTGTAAGTTCGGTGGTATAACGGTCAAAGTATCAGGCTGTTGTACACAAGAGTGCGGATTCAAACCCGATCGAAGCCGTGGATTTTTAAGGGCGAAAAAATCCTTCGCAGAGTAAAGTAAAGCCAGCTGCCTATTTAGTAGATTTACTTAAAGTAAAAGATCCTCAAGCCTAAAAGAAGCCTCTGAGCTAAATTCAAATCACCTATTTCGTCTCCCTAGATTATACCTTCTTTCTCCGCCAGATTAATCCAGTCAATTGGTGCTCAAAAGGGCCCGATTCAGGAAAAACTTCCGGAAGTTTTTTCTCCACGATTCTATATGTTTTTGATGGTGCTGAATTCGAATTTGATGTCTACCACCTCAAAAATGGCCGGCTTCACAGAGGAAGTGGCAAAAACCCCTTAAATGTTTTCCTGGGTCAGATACCGTTTGACTGAACGAGACGGAGTTGCGAAATTTATGTAGTCAGACGGAAGAGCAGGCCTGATGGCTGGAGTCTCGTCGCGTAAAATAAAGCATTAACTAGGTTCATTAATTTTTTCCGGGCACGGAAGCTGCTATGGTCATTAGTCTCGTTAGAGTATTGGATATTTTGTCTCGGAAAATGGCGGTGTTCCTTCCTCACTGGTTGGGAAGATACGGCTCCGACCTACATGTCGGCTTGCAGGTTTTCCCTATCTAGGTATCCCCCAGCTCGGTATCCCCCAGCGGGCGTCTGTTTCGTTCGGTTCTCTGGGTTCCATTCGCCCGAAATCAATTGGAGAGAAAAGGCCAACTGCGATATCAAGATCATCTGCAATACATGCAAATTGTATTGGGTGTGCATTTCTTTGTAAAAAATGAGGTGTGGAATTATGGGAATACTCATGAAGTTTGTATGAAGGAGAGTCAACTCCGATGTTGGAGGCGTAATGGGAGAATGTACGATAAACGTCGACATCTAATCGGAGACGCTTAGCTTCAGTGGCATCACGCTGTGAAAGAAGAAATTTACCTGTCTCTTTTCGGCCAGTGACGACGCGCGTGCACCTACTTGATCAATGCCATCAACACTTTAGTGTGTGTGTAGGAGCAAATGTCTTTGACTTGACAGGTGAGCTTGGTGGTGATTGGCCGAAAATGCCTTAAAATATAATCCCATTGACCGGGTGATGTTGCTGAAGCCAAGTGTATCCGTTTAGCCTGAAACCTAGTGTGGCCGAGACTATACTGAGCATCAAAAACGAAAATAATATTCATTTTAACAATTATTTTCAGTTATTAATGACCATGTGGACTGTATTATTCTAATCCACCTGTAGCAAGTATTGTACTTAAACTTCTGGGTCGATGACCCTCATCTCGGTCAGATTTTTCGTCCAATTTCCCTGAACGAATCCTGAGATAGTCCCTTGTTTTGCTTTTGGACATGAATATAACCACTATCTGTGTACCTCTTCTAGAGTTCTGTGGTAATATTGTTATTCAAAGTATCATTCTCCACGTTCTCACGGCAGGAAGTCGCTTCCTTCACGAAGGGCACGAAGAGGGATGATAGCCAAAATCTATAGTTGATTTGCTTTGCAAATAGTTTGTATTACACTGGAACATTTTTTTTATCAATTCTTGCCAAAAATGTTCATTTCATCTGGATTCAGAATTCAACTTGTAAATGAGTTAGGGTAGGGATCCCCGAACTTCAGAAAACGTGCACAGAATACACTTCTCCCCGTAGTATGTCAAACACATTTTAAACTGTTTTTGACGCTAAATAAATAAATAAGTAAAGAAAGAAAGAAATAGCTTGCGATGCTTTCTATGCAGTTGAGTCTCCTTACGAACTTAATGATTCTCTTGTTTTTCGGGTGAAGTGAGTGGTGCGATTTGGCTTGTTGCGCAGACATCCACCCGCACGTGCTGCTGCTGAGCCCGGCGGTGGCGCCGCCGGCGTTGGCGCCGCGCGCGGTGCCCCTGGCGCCCGCCCCCGCGCCCGCGCCCGCGGCGCCGCCCCTCGCCACCGCCGCCGTCGCCGCCGCCGCGCCGCCGCCCCCGCTGCCGCCCAAGAGCCCGCGCCTGGTGTCGGCGGCGCAGCGGCGCGCCGGCTCGCACCCCTCCGGCGGCAGCGACCAGCTGCAGACCAAGCTACGGAGGCTGCTCAACGCGGACTCCAAGGAGAACCTCTTCCTGGGCAGCAGTCCCTGGGCGGACGAGGACACGAAAACGGTACGCCTACCGGCTCACGTAACTTGATCGTTAGCCTGTGTTATATCCTAGAAGGCGGCGATATTTCGCTGGAACGAGAGATTCGCAGCCGAACTACACGTCGGCTTGCGGGCTCTCTCCCCGTACCCTCCTGCGGGACATTGCCCCGGTCGGAACAAACTCTTTGCTCCCGACTGGTCTTCAGACATGTGTCGTAATGTAGTGCGTGCGTGTGTGTATGTGTGTGTGTGTGTGCTTGGTGGTGGTGGTGATGGTGGTGGTGGTGGTGTGTGTATGTATGTATGTATGTATGTGTGTGGGCGCGCGCAAGGTGTGAGGGAACAGGATGAGGAAGAAAAGGTCGCGGGCGATCCATGATACGTTTTTAAGGTAGTTCCTGTCCGGCATGCGGCTCCTTGAATTCTACCCAGCTAGAGTTGAAAATCCGCCACCGTCGGAACTCGAAACCTAGGATCTCCCAGTCAGCGATCCCCGCCCCCTCCTGCAGAGGAAACTCACCGACTCAAACGTTCCTCGAAAGTCCCCTTTACGTATTTGGAATTACACTCAATCGGCAATACTCTTGAACGACCCCTTGGCAAAACAATTGATCATGATGTGACCAAGGAGAAGCACCTTTCATTGTTTTGCTGATACTTATGATTTTGAAAATATTCGGAAATAAAGTTGCTTTGAGACTCATCAGGGCATTGCAAGTGTAGAGTGTTGTAACATAGCAAAATACTCCCCAAACGACACCTGATTTAATGTTTGGGATGGCGCTTGTGTGCATGCATGCATGCATTCATTGAAACAAAAACAAAGTTATTCAATTTGTTTTTATGTGAAGAAAATATTGATTTTCTAGAATCATTTTTTGTATTTAATGTCAAAAAATACAATATTTTTATGTCAAGTAAAGGCCAATGTTCTTTTATCACATAGTAATTTGTACTACACTACAAATATTTAAGCAATGCATTCTGGTTGTTCAGTTTTTGAGTGAATAATTCTGAATTTTTTTTATCCACAGCCAAAGACACCGGAATAACTCAAATTATTATAAATACTTTGTGATAAATTGCATCCTGTTTTGATAAAAAATTACATCATAAACAAAATCAATGATTTTCAGCTTCCTAAAAAAATCTAAACTTGTAAAAACATTCATCAGTGGGTCTCTTAGCCCCCTTCCCTTAAAGTTAGGGTTAATTTATCAAAATCATCAATGATATCTATAAAATAAAAATTCAAGCTGTGAAACTCAGAGCCCCCTCCCCATTGGTAATGCAAAGGATCTTTTTTACCTTATTATTGCTAGGGCTGAATAAAAAAATCACTGAAGATGTACGGAACATGTTTTTGCAAACTACTGTTTAAAAGACAGCTGTTGCATATAGGTTATTATGTCATCCCATTCTGATGGCAGGACTATTGGCATACAACTCTATTTAATTGTGAATTAACTTTGTTGCCTTTTGTAATAACAAAAAAGTGGTAAAAGTCAGAAACCTTACATTTCTGCAAAATATGCAATCCTCAACAACTGCAAGGACATGCCAATTTTCAATGGCATTTTCTGTAATCGAGTTGAGTTCCAATTGCTAACTGAATTACTATGGAAATATTTTTTTTTTTACTTACTCTTCTGAACATCGACAAGTCATTGTGATAACTGTTGAAAAGCATTCCCTGAATTCAAATGATTGAAATTCCAAAGTAAAAACATTCAAATGTGGTTTTTATTAATTTTCTTTAGTTTTACCCAGCAAAACACTCAGTTCACACAAATGACATTGGTAACTTAGCGATTTGCAGGCAAGCTGGGAATCAAAGTTTGCAGTTCCAACATGAATGGATGCAGTTCCAATGAAAACCTGGTGTAGGGTTCACATTAATTTTCACTGTTTCATTAAATGAAAAGATTGAAAATGATATATGTATTTTATTTTCCTACAATAATTGTTTCTTATCAAGTAAAAAAAGGACCCGCTTAAACTAGAATTTCTTTCTCTCTGAGTTTTGAACTTTCTTCCATATGTTAAAGTTTTGCATGTTTCTTTGTTTATCATTACATTGCATGAATTAATAGATTCCCTTTCTTCAATAGCAACAATTTATTAATATTTTTTTTAAAGAATCTGTTATCAAATGATTTCTAGTAGAATACAGCTTAAAGTAATGTATCTATCAAGATAAATTTATTAAATGTTGAAATTAGTACAAATTGTGTATTTATGATCCCCAATGATTCTCTCTAGGTTGCTTGTGATGAGCGTCCATTTACCAGAAATACCTGTCCTCGAAGTCCTGCAGGCTGCAGCATTCACAAGTCATTACCTGATCTGCACACAGGTGCTGCTACTAGTCCAACAACATCTACTGAAGCTAGTGAGGTCCGCTCCATTAGGTGAGTTGTTTTTACTATTCCTGAAGTTCCTTTTTAACAAATACATCTTTTAAAGATAGTAAAAATCAAGAGAGGAAGTATTGTTGCTATTAAATATGTCTTATTTTTATTTTACTTTATTTTTGACAAAAGATAATGTATAATTTTGAATCAATTAATTATTTAAAATATATTTGTATTGAACATTCTTTCAGCAGTCGATTGGGAAGAAGATCTTGTGGATCAGCAATGAGTACACACTCATCAGGAGGAATTGCACAGAAGGCCCTAAAGGAGAGTGCACCAAAAAGTGCACCTTGTGTCACTCCATTTATGAATACTCAGCACAGAGCATATCGTAAGTATCACGTTACTATGTGATAATGATCAAAATACTGAATGCTCTGAAAATTAGTTTTAAAGTTTAACTCTTCCTCATCTTTCTTTTGTTAGCTATCATGAAATCAGAAACAGTAATTACCCATCGAAGCGGAATGCATTCTCTTGATACATTTCGAAATGATGTATCATGTGAAGAAATCCTGAGGTCATCAAATTTTTCAAAGAAAAGGTAGAGATAATATGAAAATATCTGTTAAAATTTGTTTTGACATGATAATTTTATTTGTAAGTGTCTGAACAACTTTTCAGGGACATTTAGATTTGCATGTAAATAAGCACAGAAAGAGCAAAAAGAGAAGAAAAGAAAAGAAAATTGACCAACTTGATCCTAATTTTAATTTTAAACTTTTTTTTATAAAATTAATTATTCTCTTAATTTTATAGAATTACATCATAATTCTGATTTCATAAAGTATGTTATCCAAAGATTTCTTTACATTCAATGCTCTTTGTTTTTTCAGTGTGAGAAAGAATATATCTCATGACACATGTGATGGGCCAACCAGTAATAGTAGTTTTAGTGACAGTGGAGCAGAAGATATATCATCTCCTCAGCCTCTGAGGTTTGTTTTTGTTTATTAGATAGTGCTTCATGTGTTTTTAGATTTTCCCGCTAATTGTAATTTACTGAAAATTCATTATGAATGCAAAGTGATGAAGTCATTTTGTAAACATTAAAATGTTTACTGGTACTGAAAGTATTTGCAGTTGAAAATAAAATATTAGTCAATTAATGAAGTTTTCATTACAGTATTAGTAGAATGTTTTCACTTTGCAATAATTTCTTAGGATATTTCAGCATTTATCATATTATTCAATATCTTCAAAAAGGCCTGTTCAAAACTCGATGCCAGTGTGTGAATGGTAGATGATAACATTCTACTTGTTCTTGCCTTGACAATGTATTTATTCATCTACGTATTATCATTGCTAGATAATGATACCCATCAATTAAATTTATTGATACAATATATCTTTTATTTAATTCAAACATAATGTATGTAAGCAAATAACATCTGCTCTTTTTATTTTAAAAAGGTCAAACCCAATTAATCAAAGTGCAGACAGACATCGTCCCATACTCAGATCCAAGTCGGATATAAGTCACAGATACTCAAGAGGTAATATGATATCTACACCAAGACTGCAGCCACAAGAACCTCATTCCAATGAGCAACTGGAACAATTCTTTGAACAATTAGGTCTGGAAGCAAATGATTACAGGTATGTCTTTAAAAGCATTAGACAATTATTACTTGGCCTTACTTTCGTTGTTTCATTTTATGCATTATAAATGTTTTGTAATTTTTATAGATCATTAGCAACTCCATTGTCTGGTTCATCATCACCTGTTTTCTTTGAAAGTGTAAGCTCTGTTGATTCAGCAGTTATTTGGGGTCCGGATAGTGGAGGTACAAGTGGAAATCATCAACGTCCTTCAGAACAGTTATCCATTGTGGAAAGAAATGCTCGTATTATAAAGTGGCTGTGTAATTGTCGGAAAGCTCAATTATCCACTCATTCACCAAGCTGATTTGTTGTATAAAATGAAATGTAAAGTATATGTAAAGTATTTTTTTTTAATGCTGTGAAAGTCATCCTTACTTTTAATGATATGTTCCTTGAAACCCAAGAATGTTTACATTTTAAAATATTCTTTAGTTGACTGTTGACTTATTCATGTAGAATAGATGTAATTAAGTACTCTTTTTGATAATAATGTACCAATTCAATTATTAACTTCAATGAAGTAATAAATACTATATTTATTTAATATATACGTTTACCCACATGTTAAAATAGTAGTCATATTAAAGTGTTTTCTGGTTTCCATACAAATTCAAAAAGGTCGATATTTAATATTGAAATTAAAACGCAAATACTGTTTAGAGTTTAAAAAATTTGAAACCAGATTAAAATATGGTAGTGTTGACCAACTTAGCTGCTTCCCTTTGACATATGCTTTAATGTAATTAAAGTTCAGTGATACCAGCTAGTAATGGGCTTTCACATTTTGTGCACATCTGTAGATTTATGTACAGTCCCTTGTGAGGTATGATATGTGTTGTGTACATCATCTGTGTCTACATATTATGACAATACATTATACTGCAAGCGCCTTGTTATTACCAGAAGTTGCCAAAATCACTCAGTAATATTTGAAACAGGGCAGAAATAGATGGAAAACATCTCTTTTTTGACAATTCATTTTTCAAAGTATTTATGAAATATTTTTGATCAAAAAAGTAAATCCATAAAATAAATAGAATTTTTTTATGATTGTATGCTCATTAATATAAACTGCAAAAATGCGAAGTGTACAATTAGATAAACATATCCATGTATTAAGTTGCAATCTCTTTAGAAAACTAGCATTACATTAGTAGATGTTAGTTAGAAGCATCTGCTACGAAATGAAGTTAAATTGAAGATTAGATATCCAGTTGTGTAACAATGCAAGAGTTTATTTCAAGTGAAATATGAGTGATATAATGAAATTTTATTAATAAATTTATGCTGTGTAACAAGAATGATATGATGTATTTCAACAGTAACATGTAGATAATTTTTAAGGAATGTAAAGAAGATGCAAAAATAAATTATGTTGAATTTCAACTTTCAAGAACTATTATTGCCATTTCATGATACCTTGTAATCCTTATTCTGCGAGGAAACAAATCATCTGAAGTGTCTGAAAAATAGGTTCTCTCCATGGTAGCATTTCTTTATAAGATTCATTATAAAAAATGAAAAGCTTATATTTAATTTTTCAAGGACCTAGTCATCATAGTAAGATCCATGACAATGTTCAGTAATACTTATGTCTCTAATAATAGTTTTATTTTTAATTATATACATCTAATGGCAACATGAACATTTTGTTCAATTAAAATGCGACTTTGATAAATTTAAAAGCATAAAAAGACTTATTTTGCATTACAGTATATTTTATTCACATATCCCTAAGAAACAAATGTTACAAAACTAAATTCATTATAAATATGCCATTAATTGTCGTAGTTGAAACAATTGTCTCAGTAAAAATGCCATCAGAAAAGAATAATTTGTTAAACATTTTTAAGTTGGCATTAAAAGTCATGATTTTGAAATTAAATAAATACTTGTATGTAATTGACCTTAATGAAGCATAACATTTGTCATGAATAATAGTTGCACAAGCTAATGGTGCAACACGTATCATTTTTTTTTGTAACTTCCATATTAGTTTTGAAAAGTTATCACTATTGAGAGGTAGATTGCAAAGCCAGGACATGTCCAAAAATTTACATACAAGGGTAAATACAATTTTTTTCTCCAAATTGTGCTAAATCTATTAACATGAAATATTTCCTCAAACTCCAGTGGTATTGTAACATTTGAATTTGTGTCTCCAAATCTTGTATTTCATTATAGTCCATTGATCTACATATCAAAATTGGAACTGAAATCCAGCACCTTCCTATTCCATGTTGGCTTGCAAGGATGACCTCTTCTAGAAATCTCTCCCACCTAGGCACTGACCCAGTCTGAATAAGCTCCACGTTCCTAACAGGTACAGTGGATGTCATTGGTGGTTCAGGGGGGGCATGCCCTCCCCCCAAAAGACCTAGAGTTTTTGTTTACCTTCCTTTATCTATCAAAATTGTTTTAAATATTCATATGTAATTATTTATACAATAATATTTTATAGTATCATATCTACAGTACCTAAATAATATGCAATAAAATAACAAATTTGTTTATTATTTTACAAAAATCTATGATTCCCCCCCCCCCTCCCCCAATAATCAGCTGGATCCACTCCTGACACGTGTGTCTAAAGGGACAGGAGGAAGTTAGAATGAGGAAAGGAAGAACACATACAAACTATGACATACTTATTAGAGTACTCCTTCACCATTCCCTGGTATTGATCAGAAAACATATAAAAATACCATTCAAAGCAGAAGGCCCCTAGAATTGTTTTGCTTCTGGACGTAAATGTAGCTTCACTGTGCGCACGTTTTGTTGAGCACTCCTTTTGCTTGTAGTTCATTTACAGTTGAAATTGATTTTCTATAACTCGGAAAAAAACATTTTTCAAATATCTTTATTTTTCTAAAACAATTATTTTCTAAATTAATTTTTTTTTTTTTTTTTTTTTAATAAAATTCTGGCCCTCAAGAAAATGTGCGCAGATAAATTTCTTTCCCCACACGTCATATACAGTTTTTACTGTTTTTTGACTAAATAAATAAATAAATTCTCACCTAGATTGTGGCTGTAATTGACCTATCAGTATAGCTAGGGTCAAATTAACCATTCAGGACTCAAACCCTAGGACCTCCCAGTCAGCAGGACTGCACCAACCAGATGCCAGTTGTCATTGAGCAGTTTGATCTATTTTGTAAGAATAGAACAGTAAATAAATTCCATGAAGAAAGTGTGATTCATTAAAACTTGAATTTTCAAAAGATAAAGATATTTTACTTTTACATTATAAACAATACAAAAAAGTATGTACTTTTGTAGAACTGCTGGTTCATGTATATCAACATAACATATACAAGGAAGGTATAAGGAAAAATGAAATAAATAACACATATCAATCTCTAAACTAATAGCATTATTATTTATTTATTTATAACTTAATACTGTTTTAAATTAATTATTAAATAACATGCAAGACCAATGTCACTGTAATTCACAAATCTTATATGATCCTTTGTGGTTTGTATGTAATATAATAAAATAGTTCATGATAATAAATCATATAAAAATAATATTTTAATTATAATATCAAATTGCAAGGGTACTCTCTACTTTTCTTTTTCCTATTGAATAAGGGATCATTTAAATTAGTTCTGAAATTGATGTTTTACTGGAAATCAGAATAATTCCAGTTGTTTTCACAAGCATTCTAACGAAAACATTTTTTCTTTGATAAATTTGTTAAAGATATTGCCAAGAAAGACCAAGACTCTTCTCCCTCCCCCCACTCCCACCCTCACACGCAGATGACTATGAGGATAGTAACACTACTCGAGTCATATCCAGAGTAGGGCAGTATTTAAATACTTGTATTTGAAATACATATTTTAAAACTGTATTTTTGAGTTTTGGGGCATGTATTTTAGAGATGTATTTAAATACATAAAGAAGGTGTATTTGAAAAAAGAAATATGAACTTAAAATACTTTAAATGTAGATCAAGAAGAAGACAGTTTAGAACAAGGATAGTTTCTTTTTGTTTGATTTTGATTGCGAATGCACCTCATTGAAACAAAAATAAAAGCTTCTTTCAGCTGTTGAATGTGGATTCTCTTCACTTTGAAATGATTCTCTAAATCATTAAAAATACTGGATAATTATCCAACAATAAAAAAAATGTTTATGATCATCAACATCAATTGAATGACTGTTTTCCTTTGTCGGTTTTATTCATTCACCAACTAGGAGTTTATTGTCTGATAATTTGTTTGAAAAATTAGTTGTTTTAAACAAAAATTCCATTTCTTTATATTTTTATATCATTTTATATTTAAAAATATTTACGCATATTGTTACGATATAATAATTATTGATCAGAAATTTGTATGACTGTCAATTACTAATTTATTGTAATTGACAATTACAATATATTGTTGTAATAAAAAATATACAGTACAAAATTATTATATATAGTTTTTTTGAGTACTTGAACCATTTAAAATACTTAGTATTTAGCATATCAAGCCCAAATGCACTTTGTGTATGTATTTAAATACTTGTTTATAAAGTATTTTGGCGAAGTATTTAAATATTAAATTTACAGAATTTTGCCCAAACTTGGTCATATCAATCTATGCCACTGAGTAGCAACAGCTGTAGTTTCATGGAGTTGACTCACAGATATAACATCAAATATTATTAAGCAAACATTATAAGCAAGATATGTCAACAATGACTGTTTTGATAACAAATCATGCATAGATCGAAGTAAATTCAAATGATGAAAAAATGACAGTACGAATGTATGGATGTATTCAAATATCTTCATTTATCTAGGACAGACAATCTCATTTCACAAAGAAATTGAAAAACCAATTACTTTGGCATGGAATAAATTTTGGACATTATCCTTTTTTATTTCCAGACAAAACTCAAAAAATTGAGATGAAGAAAACAATATTGGATAGTTGGGTTCCACTAGTATTGCTGTATGGAGCTCAAACCTGGGCCCTGATAGAGAAAAAAAGAATGACGATTGTTGTCTGTCAAAGAAGGATGGAAAGACAAATCCTCCATGTACAGATTCAAAGAAAGATAAGAAACAAAGCAATAAGAAAAATCACCAGAATAACTGATGCTCAATCAATGGTGAAGAAATTGAAATGGAAATGGGGAGAACACATTGCCAGGATGGAGACAGCTAGATGGCTCCATGCCACCACCATGTGGGATCCATGAATCAGGAGTGTGGGAAGACTGAAGACACAATGGTGCAGCGATAAACAGTGTGTAACAGGGACATAGCTAGCACAAGATAGATTATGGTGGAAGAAAAACAGTAACTATTTGTGAGTGATAAAACTGAGTAATAAGGGGCCGTTCATAAATTACTAACACTAAAGAGGGGGAGATGGGGTTTGAGCCAGTGTTACACTACTTTACATAGGGGCAGGGGGGTATTATATACTAAAACATTAAAATTTTATCCAATTAATTTGTCTAAAAACAAATAATTTAAAGTAATTAGAATTTTTTTCAATAAACAGACGTATTAATTTTTTCTTCAATTTTGTACTGAATCTGAAAGATTATGAAGAAAACTACTGGTGCTACAGAATGGCACAGACTTTCCCGTATTAGTTTTCTATTTTCTTGGGTCTTTGCTAGCTATTCGGAATTGCCACATACTCTTTCTTGCCAGCTACCATCTATCACCGCCAAAAGTACATTTTTTTTGTCATTTTCTTAATTTTTCGGTTTCCTATTGGTAGGATGAAAATATTAATTTTAGAATATTAAAGAACACAAAAATCTAGCCGTAAATGGCAATTTTCTTTTAAAAATTATGTGCCATTTAAGAGAAAATGGCGTTTTAGCACTACTAAAAATGGGAAATTTGAAGCTCATTTTCTCAGAAAATGATTGAGTTTTCAAAATACTTTATTGGAAGTTATTTGAAGCACTTACACTCACAAATATAATAATGTTTATAAATTGCTCGTAATGTGCATATTAAAGATGTGAGAGATCTTTCAAAAAAATTACAATTATGTAATTTTTGAAAAAACAAAAATATAACTCAAAATAAATTTTACGCTATACTAAAGAGTGTAATTAGTACTATCCGTTACAAAAGTTTCAAGAAAAAATTGCAGCCATATACGAGAAAATGGCGTTTGAGCATTTCTGAAAATGCCGAAATTTGAGCTACTTTTCATAGAAAACGGTAGTGTTTTCGAGAAACTTTACTTGACATTATTTAAAGCATGTATGCTCGTAAATACAATAATGTGAAAAAATTGCCGATAATGTAAATATTAACGACGTCAGAGACAAGTAAAAAATTTACATTTTTGTAATTTTTGAAAAAACCAACTGATAGACCAAAATGGCTTTTATGTCATTGATAGAGTTCATTTACCACTATCCCTACCAAAAGTTTAAAGAAAAAATTTGGAGCCGTTTT
Source organism: Acheta domesticus (assembly GCA_031308135.1). Classification (NCBI taxonomy): domain Eukaryota; kingdom Metazoa; phylum Arthropoda; class Insecta; order Orthoptera; family Gryllidae; genus Acheta; species Acheta domesticus. Next base: position 130,402,359 of record JAHLJT010009419.1, read on the forward strand.
TGAGAAAATCTTGTTTTTGTAATTTTTTAAATTGCACATATTGCACGCAATATTGCACGAAAACTACCAAAATTTTGAAAAACATTTACATGACCTTTATTAAAGAACTCAATATGCAGAACAAATTTTATTTGAAGAAAAAATCTCTTTCTTCAATTTTGTAGTTGGAGAAAGACGCCGAAAAAAATTCAAACTTTCACAATTTTCGAAAATTCAGAGCTGTACGTGAAAATCGGACTTATGTCGTGTTAAAAAGTGTATTTTACTCTATTCATACACGAAATTTAAAGAAAAAGTTTGGAGCCGTTTTTGAGAAAATGTTGAAAATCCCCGGGGGGCTTCATATAAAGTACCCCCAAATTTTGAAGAATCTTTTTCAAAATCTCAAAGCTTCGACTAGAATCAGATCGACTGGGGAATATCAATTGTGAAGAAAATCGACCGAACGGTTTAGGCGCTAGCGTTGACCACAGACGGACAGACGGACGGAATGCCGTCAATCGATTTTTAAGTATAAAGAAGCAACAAATCATGGATTTTGACCACACCACGAGATAGAGGATTTTTTTTCTTAATTTAGCAACTGATTTTATCCACTTATTCGTTTTCACGGCCCGGCAATTAATTTTTTTCCGCCGAAAATTGGCCATTTTTTCGCGCAGCATTACATAACTTTCCCTATACTATGTATATCACTCCGTGTATACGTACGTATACGGGAAAGTAAAAACAAAACTGATCTCTAGTATTTTGAAGAAAACATTTAAATTGGCATAGTAGATGGCCCATGCACCATTTAAAATGGCAGCATGTGCACAGCTTGTACATTTTCCTGCATTCCTTCACTCAAAATTTGCTCCCAATCTTCATTAGGTTCAGTCAACATCGACAATTAATTCTGACTTTAATTATCATAAATTTTAATATACAATCCAAAAAAATAAATATAATATTTTACTAATCTGTAATTTATTTTCACTTCTTGCATTTATAAGAGGGGGTTGCGAGCATTTTTATTTAGGGGGAGTTCAATCACATGTTATGAGTACGTTACAAAGGGTAGAGAGGGTATTTAAAATACTCCAAATTTGTGTTAAGTACTTTAGGGATGGCCACCAAATGGGAAATGAAGTTTAAGTGAATGAGGACTGAATACAGGCAAATGATCTAAGTTCAATTTAAAACAGGGCCGCTCAAGCAGAGCAAATCGGCAGCGCGGAGCCGTGTTGTCAGCCGAGAGCGGGACACCGGAGCCCGAGCGTTGCGCATCTGGCGATAACCTCTCATACAGTGTCCCGGTAACTCCAGTCGCGGAAACATGAAGTCCACGCGAGCACATCACAGACAAGAGCACCTACACCGACAATTTTCAATGCAGTATGGGAAGAAAAGTATCTTTTCGCCGACTACGGCAGCTATGCCAAATGGTTAGTTTACATAAAGGGTTTCACGTGAAGTTTAATTTGCAACGACATTATACATTAAATCATGCTGATGAAAATGACAAGTACGCTGAAGAAGAACAAAAGGAAGTTTTCAGTGTTCTGAAAAACAATGCCTCACTAGAAGTAAGTTTTGGATGTATTTTGATGTTCTTATGTTGTTTTGGCAGTAAAATAACACAGTACAAAAGAATTTAATTTTATTGCATACCGATACTACAACGTAAGCATTTAGGAAAAGAACTTCCGACAAAACCGTTTTCCAAAACTGCATCGGAATGCTGCTCGATTGTTAAGTACGTTTGGATCAACATACAACTGTGAGCAATTTTTTGCTGCTTTGAAAATTTGTAAATCTCGAATGAGAAGTACAATTACAGATCACAATCGGAAATGCATGTTACAGCTCAATAGCACCATGTCATCTCTTCCAAACATAGAAAGTATATTGCGAGAAAAAACACTTAAAAGGTGTAATTAGAGTATTTGATTTTGCAATCAACTTCATTTTTTTAAGTTAATTTCTTTTACTTTTAGTATTTTTATCACTAGTTTATTTAATAACATTTTTTGTGCAACCTTTATAATACTTTTCATATTCAGCAGCATGATAAACTGTGTAATGTCACCGCTATTAAATTTTTTTATATTATTGAGCACTTGTTTTGCAACTAAACATTTGGCATTGCCGGCGCAATCTGCAAAAATATACTTTTCTTTCCATGCTGCATTGCAACTTGTCGTGTTTTTAATTTCCAAATCACACTAATATGTTTATATCTAGTAACTGTTCGAATAAATGTTCCAAAAGTATTTACTGTTTTTGTCTGTAGTAATATCCTTTCCCAGAGCAGTGAGACTTTTTCATTCCGAACAACGTAAAATACCCCGTAGAAATACGACGCGACCCACTGTGCCACACGCCACCGAATCGGTGGCACCGATCGATATTTGATGACGTCATTTGCTCTTTCTGCGGCGAAAGAGGAGAGAGCAACCGACTGCTCCTCCTCGGAGCAAATGGTTGAGCGGCCCTGATTTAAAAAGACTAAACAAATAATAATGTAGGATTGTATCATTTATTGATTAGTCTTTTTGTAAAAAAAATAGATGTTAACTTATAGCTAATGCAAGTTCAAAAGTTTTGAAAAAGATTGACATAAAAAAGGTTTTTCGTTCTTGGCGCCCGGGGGTGTGTCAATAAAATGGAATATCTCACGATATTTTGCGTCGTTCTCCGTTTTGCCGCCAGAAATCGCATGAACGCCAGCACTGCTCGATACAGTCGCGATCACGCGACTTCTAGCGGCGCCACAGAGAACGATGCAAAATACCGCGAGATATTCCATATTATTGACACATCCCCGTGCGCCAAGAAAGAAAAACCGAAGTATACTACTCACGAAGTCTACAAGACTTCGTGATACTACTAGTAGTAGTATCTACTAGTAGATAGTAGTATCTACTAGTAGTAGTATCTACTCTAGTAGTAGTCTACGACTCATTACATCAGAAGTAGCTGCTCCACGGTATAAGATATATCTTACACCTTGGGCTGCTCTGATGGTTACTCAGAAGTTATCCCTGATTTCAAGAGACCTTTGCCCGAAAGGGATTGTATGGGCTTAATAATAATAATAATAATAATAATAATAATAATAATAATAATAATAATAATAATAATAATAAACCATTCATCACAACAGACCTGACATAACCTTCGTAGACAAACGGCAAAAGATTGGCTACCTGATTGACATCACTATTCCACAAACAGCAAATCTTCAAACAGCACACGCAGAAAAAATAACGAAGTACACAGAACTAGCAGCAGAAGTCAAGGCACTATGGCATCTTCAAAAAGTCCATATCATTCCTCTGGTCATTTCATGCACAGGAGTTGTACCAAATAACATCCATAAAAATCTGGAACTTATTCAAATACCAAAATATACTCTCAAAATGATGCAAAAGTCAATAATCTTAAACACATGTAGGATTGTGCGAAAATTCCTAAATTACGATGAAACATGAATTGGCCTGTGTCTTGGTTACTAACCCGACACAAAGTCAAATATATATCCGGCGAATACCGAGAAAAACAATGTTGTATAATAATAATAATAATAATAATAATAATAATAATAATAATAAGTTATAAACAAACAATTATTAGATTCTACAATGTGTCTCAATTCATAATGTTCAATAATGAAATTGTCTCAATGTATTAATTATTCAGTAATCATTTCCGCAATTTTGTCTCCGAGTTTAAAATTTTGTGCGTGGCGCGTTTGTACCGAAGCAGAGAAAACTAAAGACAAAGTCATTGGATATTTTGAAAAAAATCAACACAGGGCTTTGCACTTTTCATTTAAAACTGCTCATTAATTTGAAACGTGTATGGTCAAAGTAATAAAGGACTTTGGACTGATATATTGAAAGTTAACTATATTTTGAAGTTTGTGCATTTATTGTTTTAAAGTTGGTTTCCTGAGTCTGCGCGATCTGCTGACAAAGAATGGAAATGTGATACCGGGTGCATTGGGGTGCATGTGCTGTGCATGTGCATGTTATTATTATTATTATTACACTGCATAATGCAGATTAATAATGTGCGAAATACTTTTTGTGCGAAGCCACTTTTAAGAAAGCGTATTGACAGTAGCCAGCTGGAACTTCATTATCCAATCGAAAGCTTTGTCACAACTTAAATTTGCGGTATTGAAGCTCTCGATTGGATAATTGCGATTAATCTAAACATACGTCAATTCGCCTTACATTTAAATCAGAGTATAGCATGCTGGCCGAGGCGGCTGGTGCGTGTGTATGCGAAGCCCCGGCTCAGAGAGTATTATTGTATTATCGATTAGGAGGCTGTTAGTTACTTAATATTACACTTAATAATAAAATAATTATATACTTAATATTTCTTACGTTCATACTTGCTGCCAGAGGACAAAGAGACTCGATGTGGTGTGTGCCGGCCCCGAGCAGGTGTATGTCAAGGTGTTTTTAAAAGGGAAACGATTCAGAATGAAATTTGTATTGTGTTCAGCATCCAAGTGCTCTCGTAGGCTCGGAAAGATAATAGAAATACAACGACTACCAGATGTGTCATTCGAAACGCCTCTTTTTTTCTTACACTCAAAGGTATTGACCTGCATATGAGCTTAGTTTGCCTTGTAATTAATACTTTAAAGTTAAGTTTGGCGAAACTGTAACATTTTGTGTGTGAAATATTTTATAATACCTGATTGTAAAATTATAATCTATTACTGGAAATTTGTGATAGTTCAAATAACATGTCATTGTATATTTATTTAAAATAGTAGGTTTATTTAAACTCTTTCTTTTAATAGGGAGGCACCATTCCACATATTACTCATGAAGTTTTACAGATGATAAGTGGAAAACCGGTCAGTATTCAGGTTCCTGTGGCAAGTACATTACATAGTGAGGATGCAGTTCGAGATTTTAAGAAAGGATTAGCTGAATTCATTGGACTTGCAGTAAGGGTTCTTATGTAATATTGTGAATATTGGAACCACTCAACATGCTGTTAACATTCAACAAGTTTCTGTATGTTTGTGTGGGCGTTTTGTTTTCAAAATTGTCAATTATTTGTTTTCTTGCATGCAATATTAGTACAATAAATTTCATTGTAACGATAACAATAATACTATTTAGTTATTTATTTCTTCAGGAAAATTTAATTTACTGCACAGTACAAGACTCAGCTGTAGGTGTAGCGAGTGGATTTAATGACAAGACAACAGTATCTGTTTTTACCCGGAAAGGAAGGAGGGAGTTGGATGCAGATAGGTAATGTTAATTTTCTTTTGTGATATTTCTCATGCGTTACCAAAGTATTTGGTCCCGTTTCAGACATTAGTCAATGGATAATTTAGTTTTTCTTCATACTAGACCAGCTTGTTGTCATAGGACTAATCTGTAGGATTGCTCACCTTTTATTAGAACCTACAGTCAATAAAGGGAAAGAAAAAAAGTGTAGTAACTATGAGCATAACAAAATGGAATGTGAATTATGTTCAATCATGTAATGCTAGGTTACTAAAAAACTAACCAAACTAACTTTATACATGCCTTCGGGAAAGGTGGAATCGTCTGCAATATCTTTGTACACGTTTCTTGATATAAAAATTTAGTAATTTTCCACTACAGATTCAAGGTAGATAGACTCAAGTAAACTGTGGAGGCCAAAGGGTGGAATCTTGCCATTGACTTGCAACTGTGTGAATAAAGCTCGTCAACATGTCAGCAGAAGTATTTTGGCATAAAAAAAACATTGATTTTTGCAATTCTAAGAATGAAAGTTTTGGTTACTTCGGGTATTCTTTAATTTTTTACCTGTCAAAAAATGCATAGTCTCTCTTAGCAGAGTGGTCAATAAAAGTAACCTTTGACATCTTTTTCGTAATACTCTTGTAAGGTGCTCCAGAGAAGGTATTCAAGCACTGGCGTGGTCTCTTCAAAAATACCAAATCAAAACAGAAAAGTACTTGCTAGTCATCGTGTTAATAAATTTGTAGTGTGTTGAAGCATGTGTTTTTATACACATCTGTAAAGTGAGTATTTAATGCAGTGTTTAAGTTGAATACCCGTAATTAAAATACCATGTGTGCTTAAATAATGTACTATGTGAATTCAAATAAGCTGTTAAGATTTATAAACAGTATTCATTCAGCTCATAATTTTTAAATATAAGACACCAAAATTTATGGCTTGCTCATTTCAGATACATGAATGTTATGGAAGCTTTTTGTCCTGATATGTATCAAGTTTTACATGATGGGGATACTGATGCAAATAGTGGCAAGAAGAGAGTTATAAAGGCTGTAGATCGTACATCACGTTTTACAGAAGTATGTTTAAAGCGACATAAAACATCTGAGGTAGGTAATTTATGATCTTGTGTTGTGTTGTTAAAATAAAAGTTTTGAGGGTCATTTCATTTGTTTTGAACTTGTCATCTCCAAATTATATATAAAAAAAAGAAGTTTATTACTTATTTTTTTAACTGAATGGGGAATTGTGTTTCTTGAATCTTTTAATGAATGTGAAAAATTACACTTTTCTTTCACCAATTTAGGTTACTTTTAGTTTTACATATCAAAACAAATCCTTAATTCTCTGTCTTCAATGAGAATGTTGGCAAATAAAAAGAATTTTGAAGAGAGCCAATTAGAATGAAAGAATGAGGTGTTTACTTTCACAAAAATTACTAAGCTTTCAGGTTTTTCAATTCAATTTGGTTTCGGAATTGTGATAAATACGAGGATGGAAAGGAAATATGGATCCCCTGTTATTTATTTTGTGACTTTGGACAGTGTCTGAAATCAGATTAAACAGCTATGTGGATGGTACAAAATTATTTGTAAACGTCCTGATAGTCCACAAGCAACTCTAAGAGGATCTGCAACAAAGTAGTCTCATTCTTGTTTTTTTTTTTTCTACTTAATGGTTTGAAGCATAAGGTCCTACATTTAGGGAAGAACAACTTATAACTTGAAAATAATGTTATTGTATCAACTGAATCGCAAATGGGCCTTGGAATAATTATCATACGGTATCTGAAGTGGGAAAGCCAAGACCAAGGCGTGACAAAAAAGCTCACAAGTTGATTTATCTGATGCAGAAATTATTTGCTTACCTGGACATGGAGATGGCGCAAAGAGCCCATGTGGCATTTGTGAGACCAATACTAGAATATGCCTATCTAGTCTGGTCCCCATGTTACACAAACAATATCAAACTTACTAAACAACCACAGAGAGTGTTGTCCAAAAACCAAGAAGACTGTGAATATCAGGATAGATGCAGACACTGGAAGCTACTGTACTTGGAAGAGAGGAGAGAACAATGTGATTTGATCGCAACATGCAAGTTACTTCGTGGAAAACACAATGTCGACCTTGTTAGTGGTCTCATCAGGTCATCCGATCACAGGCTGAGAGGTCATTTAAAGAGGTTGCAGAAGGAGAGAATCCAAACCAACCATCATTCCCAATTCATCACAAAGTGGTGAACACATGTATTGAATTACTAGGGGCCTGAGTGGAAGCAAGTAGTGTTGCATCCTTTAAAACTCAGCTGGACAAGGTCAGATACAATCTGTGATATTGCAAGTCTAAAACAAACTGTGTTATATGAGATATGAAAATGTAAACACAATTTAAGCTAGTTTTGTTGTATTATAACACTATAATGTATTAATTATTATGTATTGAAGAAATGGATTTTTGTGTTATCAGCTTTGCTGCTACTAAGTATTAATCTTCCAGGTTCCTTGGATATTTCATGTCAATTAATTTATCCATTATCAAGTTGAGTATTACTGGACTTATGGAGTTGCCCTGGCCTATTCCACCTGCACATTCTGTTTCATTTGTAGTTTGGTCTCCTACTTTTACTTTAGTTTTAATATGTGTATATGTAGCTTCAATGATTTCTGACACTTTTTTGGGCACTAGTTTGTCCCTCAAAATTGTGGTAATGTCTCATAGCTGTACTCAATCAAATACCTTCTTGAGGTCTACAAAACACAGGAAGGAGGGCTTGTTATATTCAATTGCTTTCTTGATTACTGGACAGACTGTAAATAGTCTGTTGTTGATCTGTTTGTGCAGAATCGTTGTCATTCTTCATTGATTTCAAAGTATGGCTTCTATTTTCCCATTATTATTTTCGTCTGTCATTTTAATATTGTTCTCAGTAGGGTTATACCTCGGAAGTTTTGAAGATTTTTTTTTTTTTTTAAGATCGGTATCATAAGACTGGTTTTCCAATCTCGTGCTATATCCCCGAGTTCTAATAATTTATTAAATAATACTTTCAGCTGTTATTTTAATCTCTTGCCTCCATACTTCAGGATCTTGTTACTTCTTTCATCTTTTTCCAAGGCTTTTCTATTCTTTAAGGTTTTTGTTACAGTATCTATATCATTCTGTGATTTCAACTACATTACCCCTGTTGTAATCCATATGTAGATTTGGATTTTCTTGGATTTGTTTGTGAGACACTTGATCTAACTTTTGAAAATAGTTTTTCAGGAGGACATTTCAATTGTATTTATTTTTACTTCTTAACATCTTCCATACTTTTCTTTTGACCACCATACATGTGAACCATATCCTTTGTGATCTGTGATATCCCAGTGCACCATATCATTTGTGAACTTTTTCCAATAAGCCTCCTTCAGGTCCTTTATTTTCTTTGCTCCTTGCATTAACATACAGTTGGAAACTCTACCTGCGGTTTGCACTGGGGGGGATGAAGTACCTCAGTAACCACTGTTGCCAGTCTCAAGCCTGAAGAAAGGAGGGTTTCAAATCAGGTTAGCTTCCCTGAGTATAACAAAACTATGCTCAGAGAACCACACAAAGCCTCGGAACTTCTCACAATATGACAGCCCATTATAGTAGAAGGAATCATTGAGTTAAATCAAGGAATGTTAAATCCTGGAAGAGCAGATGTCAAGAAATAAGGACCGAGATTGAAGAGAAGAAATTGGATATGTTACGTTTCAGGAAGAAAAAGAACAGTAAAGGCACTGAAATCATAAATGACTTCATCCTGATCTACAACAGACAAGGTAAAGATGAAAGTGCTAGGGCTGGGGTAGGAACGCTCCTACACAAAAAATTCCAGCAGTGTATTGAAGAAATTAAGTTAATGGAAGGTTAATAAAGGCAAATATACCCTAGATATATAATAAATTACTCAGCAACTTCAAAATTATGCACTGTAAAAGACATTTTTTACCCATTGTTATCTCTTTTAGAATGTTTGATTCAATGAAACATCTTAGGCTGACACTCATGGTTCCAGAGAAAAATGGCTGCTAGTGTAGGCAGACACTTATGAGTAAACTGCAGATTTATAGGTATGAAAAACTAGAAATAGGAGGCAAAATAGGCATTTAAAAAGCTACTATATATTTTTCTTATTTTTATTTATGTTCTTGTGTTGAAATTCTCTGAAGTGAACATAATATAGTTACCTTCATGGAACTATTGCTTTCATCATTGTTCTGACAAATCCTTGTAGAAATCCTTTCTTTTATTGTTGGGCAATTCGGTAAAAAAAAAAGGCTGAATCACAGTGGTGACCTGTTTGTTTTTCATTAAATGCAGGCTGACACTCTAATGATGCTGCACAGTTTTTCTCACATTTAATTTAAACATAAGTGAAAATATTGTACGATTAGTTTTAATCGCCATGTATAATACAAGCATTGTAACTAGTGGTGTTCACACAGCACATACTTTCTTGCAATATGTTTAAAAATATGTTTCACAATTTGCAATTTTCAAAAATTCTGAGAGTTTAATGAAAATTAGATTTGCGCCATTCTTTTAAGCATCCCATGTTCTGTCCGTGGAAAAATTCTGAAGCATACATTTGTAGTTGTTTTTGAGAATTTTTTTTATAATTTGCATGAAATTTAAACAAAAATTTCACAAAAATCACTTGTTTTTAAAAAAATTATAGACAGCGTTTTTTAAAGAAATTATTTTTTAGAACAAAGTGAATAATGTTCACATTATAGATTACCACAAGATATCAGTTACCACCACAGAATTTTTAGAACATATTTTATTTAAGACAGAAATCTCAGAATTCAATATTCTACTCTTGCAATATAAACTTTTTTGCCATTTTCGAAAGTATAGGGCTCATGAGAGACATGGAAATAGCAGCAATTCTTACACCATCCTTTGATACATATGAAGAGAAAATTTTAAGAAAGAATTTCAAGCTGATTTTCAGTAAAAAGTTGTTTAAATATTCAAAGTAAAAATAACTATCAACGATTTTGCTTGTGTTTCATGATCGAAATACCAGTGCTAGGGGAAAGTAAAACGGAACATACATTTACTGATAGTTATTTGATTTCGCTGTAATCTGCAGGGTAAAAACGAAAAAAAGTTCAATTTTTTAAATTTTTGAATAAGGATAATTGCATTTTGATCAATAAATAAGAAAATAGGCAACATTTAGACATTTAAACACAAAATAGGCATTTATAAGCACTACAAAATTTGCATATAATACCTCAAAATACAAAAAAACATTGACTTATGTGTAGGACTGCAAACCAAGAAGCAAGATGACCGCTTACAAAGGAAAGTATTACATCTTAGGGGGAAAATCAACCAGTTCCATGAAAAAAATGCCTGTTAATTGAGGTGACCACTTAATTGATGTGGCAATTTCACTAGATTTCAAAATTTATATACATATGTATTTGAACATTTTTTGTATTAACAAAAAATTAGTAGAGGAGTGAAATAGAGGCAAGAATGAGGGATTTATTTGTTAAAAAAATTAATAAGGTGTAGTCCAAAACTCAAAATTAATGTTTCTTATTTAGGTTTTACAAAACAAAGCAATACTGGGAGTTATTGAAGGAGGACACAATATCACTGCTAGAGAAACAAGTGCAAAGGAGATGAGAGATCATCCTTTTGCAGGATTTGTCATTGATGGACTTTGCAAACAAGGACCAGAAACTGAAAACATTCAGACAAATGATATAAAAGAAGTAATTGAGAAGACTCTGGTAAGAGCTGTAGTTCCATAAAACCTTGCTTGACTAGCATAGAGGGAAGAACATTTTTCTATATGTACATACTCCATCTTGGTATAATAAATGTTTGCAATTTTTTTAGGCTTGTCTTCCTGCAGACAAATTTCGAATAATTCATGGATGTTGGAATCCTGAAGTAATTTTAGATTTAGTGGATATGGGAATTGATATGTTTGATGGATCATATCCATTTATTGTCACAGAAAGAGGTGCTGCATTAATATTCCATAATCAAATAGATAGGTAATTAATTTATTTTTTAAAAATTGTCATCACTTATCAGAAGTTTTAAGAATATGATATGTAAATGTAGAGTAAAAATACTTTGGTGTGCTCATTGACTGATCAAGTAAATGGCAGAAAACACCTGTGCAATATTTATGAGTAATGATTGTTTCTTTTAATAATTTTCTTGTGAACACAGATCTGTTTGTTTAGTAACGGTAGTTCTTGATCATCTTTAACTCAAACATGCATATCGGTTCAGAATTCTTCAATTCACAATTTTTTAAATTAAGAGTGTATGTGTAAATTAAAAGGCTCCTTTATGTACTTGTTCTCGTGATAAAATATGTAAGAAAATTGTTTATTAATTATAATAAACATTTGAATTCTTACATCCTTCTATTGAAAACATGTGGAGGATTTTTAATTATGGTACACTTCCAATATAATTTTTTGAGAAATTGTATACTTAATTTTATTTAAGGCTACTTTAATACTTAATTTATGCTTATAATCTTTTAAAGGAAGCCATACGAAAGGAACTATTGATCTAGATTGTTTTTATCTTTTAACCTTTTTTCATTTTTTTGTCCTTTAGTGACACCAAGTTTCACAGTTTAAAAACTCCATCTAAGGAAAGTGAAGAAGAAAATATTTCTGAATGTAATATTTACGAGATAAATTTGAACAATAAAATGTAAGTTTGTATGTTTTGTAATGTAAGTAAGAGTTAAATGTATTTTATAATAAATGAGAATAGAATTCCTAGTCTTGCCTGATAATAAAATACTCTGACTTGAATTGAATCTTTAGATATTGCGTACTGAGTGAAATGTGTAACAAAGTTGCAGTTATATTGTAATTGCTTTTTCAAAACCATGTCTAGAGTAAATTACTTCCAAATGCCCTTTCAGCATTCTGTTAGTAACCAAGATGCTCAGGAGTTTCACATACTTTAATGTGCTGCAAAGACCAGCGTGCTGCTAGTGTGGTGATTACTGAATGTTTGGTGATCTGTAAATAACAAGCAACCCATCCCCACTACTCAGGAATTGGCAAGAGGTTGCTCATTACTCTGGGAATGTGTGAAGCTGCCTTAAAAATATTTATTTACAGTGATGACACTGTCTTGAAAATTTGGAATCGCTGGGGAACTTGTGGGTGATCTGGGGAAGTTTTGCAATTCATTTATAATTGAACACGTCGAATCTTTGATAAAATAATTTGTCATTTTTGAAAGTGTGTTCATTTTATTTTGCTAGTTTACTTTTTTATTCTGGCAGTCTTGTGAAGTTGTAATGACCCCGTAGCCATGAATAATCTTTCCATTTTCTCAAACCTAAATATCCCCAAAGTGCAGGATTAATGTGAGAGCCAAGTACATTTGTTCATAATAAACCTTCTCAAACAATCTTTTTAAAATTTTGTGAGAAAACGACGGACATTTACAATATCTGGAAGTATTTTGAACGCTTTCTCTTTTGTCATTAAAATTGGATTAATACACATGTATTACATACCGATATTTTATTCAAATGCATCATAGATTTATTTTGCTAGTGGTCAAATATAAATTGTCCAAATTGATTAAGAAAAGTCTGGGAATATTTTTCACTCAAAATAGTAGGAAATCTGATCAACCAATGTTCTTTCATGGGCAATAATTAGCAATACTTGTATCTCATGACTTGTCTCAGCTAAAACATGTGTTTAAAAAGAAAATTAAAATATGATTCACTTCTGTACAGGTATTTTGATGATTTGCAACCAGTTAGTAAAACATGTTCATGTTTAACCTGTAAAGAACATACTAGATCGTACATACATCATTTACTTTCTGCAAAGGAATTACTTGGAACAGTTTTATTGATGATGTAAGTATCCAACCATGTGTAATTTATAAGAATAATTGAATGAAAACAAAGATTCATTATGCATGTTGCAAGGATGGTGTTTCAAGGTTCTTCAACTTACATTATACAGAGTCCTATTTGTGTCAACTCTGGTTATCACACATAATTTCTGTCTGTTGTTGATGGATTTTGAAAAATTTATTATAGTACTTTTTATTAATAGTTTTAAAGCTTGTTCCTTCTTTTTGATTTAATTTCAAACATTGATTTCTGTCTGCAGTGTGAATGGAATTTATTTACAAGTGTCACATTTTGTCTGCTGGCCCTATCTATCCACATCCTATCAGAGGATGTCCAGTTCCGCCTCATATCCTACTTTCCCTGTCGTATCATGTTGGCATGAATTTGCAGGTTGCATTTTCATTTCATGTACCAAAATATATGGGGTGCAACCAAACCTAGAGTACCCTTTGGAACTTGTTAACTCCCGTATGTTTTTTCTTGACTCCTGAAAAATATTAATGCAAAAAACATTTCAGAGAAATTGCTTCTGAGGTTCTTAAAGTTTTTGTGGAATATGCACACATCCGTTTTTATATACATGATTAGTTCAGATGAAAATGCACCATGATGTTCTCCTCAATTGTTTTCTGAACAAATGTTTCTGATGTTGTGTTGAGGAACACTTTGTCAGTGCTCAGCAGTTTCTTAAAGATATATCTTCTTCTGTTGTGTCCAAAAGGTTGTGCTTGAAGTGAGTTGCAGCGCTGGGTGTAATTTATGTATTGCTGATTAAAAATGTACTTTTTGAATTGCTTTTTGAATTTAAATATCTACTACTTGAATTGATGGAATTGTGATGTATATTATGACAACACTGAAGAGTGAACAGCCCTGTGATTATGTTCAACCCCACTGTTTGCAGTGACCTGTGTCTACAACAGAGCTTAAAATCGTGAAAATATGTACAAAGTTTCAGTAACATGCTCTCTGTTAGAAAATCATAAAATTACAAAAACACTGTTCTTCTGGAATCAGTCCTTTTGAAGCTAAATGATAAAGTAACTATTTATTCCTAATATTGTCAGGAACACACTGGTACTTTTATCCACTTGAAATGATCCTGTATAAGTTAGATCGGCTGCAGTAGCCACTTTCATTTCTATTCAGATGTGGACCTCTTCCCTGTCAGCGTAGGTCAGTTACAAGAGGGTGAGGTTTGGAACATTCACACACATGGGATTCTTGTGTGATGGGAAGGTTCATAGCCCATGTGTATACAGTGTTGCTGTGGGATTTGCATGGATGTGATCCAGGAAACCACAGGTCATTTGACCTATGAACTCAATTCTGGCAGGCATCATAAAACCCTCTGACGATCAAAACATCAAGCAAATTTTTGGCCCCAGGCCATGATCAAAGCCATTTTTCCCCAGTCTCCAACAAATAAAATTCTCTGACATTTCTTAACATTGCAGCTACTGATGCTGATCGATATTAAATAAAGCATCGTATTTCAATCATTGATGTTTCTAAAAACAGTGTACCTTTTCTTTAGGTAAAACTTAATATTAAAGTCTTATTTTAAAATTTGTAGATTAAATTAATTATATGGATTTTCTTTCAGTCATAATATACATCATTATACGGAATTCTTTCAAACCATTCGAAGAGCTATTAAAGACAACATTTGGGAAGATTTTCACAAAGAATTTAAACAGAACTTGAAAAAATTATGAGAAAATATCCTTTTCTTAGTTTTTAATAGAAATTTTTGTAAATGTCTGTGACATGCTTATGTGATATTTTATCTTTGTACAAATATTTAATAAAAACATTTTTATTTCTTTCCAAGATATTTGTTGCTTTTTTTATCACAACAACCTATTTTGAATTTTAGAGTTACTAATACATTTTAAGTAATTTGATTCTACATTTGACTGAACATTAAAAGTGTAATTACTCTGTGAAGCTTTCAATGCCATTTAATGCTATATAATTGCTATGTCTTTTCCAGATTCGAAATGCTCCCTAATTTTCCAATTGAAAAAAAGTATCTCTAGTTTTTTCTATCCCGTATACGTATGTATATACGAAGTAATATACGTTATCTTTGTTCAGCCTGAGGATGATCCTGATGTAAACAAAGAAGCATAGTATTTATCCGCCTCTACTAATCTCATTGGCCGATTGCCCCAGGTTTTTCCTTAATGGTACACGTGTATACGAACTGTCAGAAGCATACGCAACAGCAGCATTCTCACCTGAAATAAAAATTAAGTTCCGATGTCCAGCAGTGACACGCATTCCGTTTCACAGTCGTCACTCCTCATTGTCGACGCGTTCGGAAGAGGTTCAACATCAAAATCGTTTATTTCCGTGATGTGACAAGTTTTCTGTCTGTACTCACCTCTGCATGCTTTCATTACACTTGACGAAGACACTTCCGTGATCCGCGATGTGCGTTCGGCAATTTAACGGCCGAAAATGCATGCTTTCTTCAGTTACACACAAAAAAAAAAGACTTGAAACTACATTTTTTCAACCCCTATAAATGGGTTACCTCTCCTATGTTTTGTAAAAGACTGTCCTGCCTCAGCATCCGCCATTATACCCGTCGAGGTGGGTTGGTCCACGTCCTGACGGGGGGATGCAGAGAAGGCTCTCAAGTGTTCCTTTCTCCATTTTTTTCATCTTCTTGCTTCTCATTTCATGTCATGTACGTTCTTTTCACTCCTTTTTCTTCCTCACTGGCCTTCTCTGTATGCTGAACGCCCACCCATGTGTTTGCCGTGCATGGCGACCCGTGTCGGAGGGAATGTGTGTCCTGGCAGTTGAGGGACCTGTTTGTTTCCCTATCTAGTCCTAGTGCTACTGTTCGCCCTGCACTAAGGAGTACGTTGATTACGTATTTTGGGGAACATTCCCTGTAGGTTCCAACACACTCGCTTTGGCCCCGGACTCTTCTAGACGGGCGGTCGGGAGCTAACCCACTCCCGATCAATCGGCTCGGACTAGGTCTTGTACTGAACTCCAGGGTGAGCGGGGAAATCCACGGCGGTGCAGCGCTGTGTTATTCCCCCACTATATCCTCGTGGCAACCCTGGCACTCCGATGGAGTGTCCCCTTGTTGGGCTCCGTGGTGGGTGGGGACCACGAGGATGAACCTATTCCATCTATATGGATACTTCACCTTTCCCCCGCCCTCTTCCGGAAGGAAGAGGAGATGTGCAGAGAGAACTATTGACTTGAATAGTTTTTTTTTCTAAACAAGAAGATCGACCCAAGAAGCCTCGTTTCCTCCTCATAGCATGTGCGAGGAAGGTAAGACTTTTAAAACTGTGAGTGCTGTCCGTCTGGCGCGAGTCATCGAAGAAGCCTACGGGAAGCTCCAAGCGGTCGTGCGACAAAGGAATGCAACCATTCTTTTTGAAGCGCGTACCGACGAGCAGATTGTAAAAATTCAAAATACGAAGCAGATTGCCGGCCTCCAGGTAGTAACAGTTCATCCCACCTTGAACCTGAGCAAAGGCGTAGTCAACCACGAGGACTTTGCTACAGAAACGGAGGAAGATCTTCTTAACTTTTTTAAGACCTTTGGCGTGACTGAGGTGTACAGGATCGGAAGGAAGGAGCAGGGGAAAGTGATCCCTACTTCTACCCTGATCCTTACTTTTGACCGACCATCCCTCCCGGAAAGGATCGTTACCGCTTTCTACAACCTCCGTGTGCGGCAGTATGTGCCGAACCCTTTGCGCTGCTTCAAGTGCCAAAGGTTTGGGCACCCAACAGCGATGTATGTCCGTAAACGCGGTTTGCGGGAAGTGCGGATCATCAGTTCACGACCCACAACCCTGCGACAAACCACCGTACTGTGTGAATTGCGAAGGCGATCACCCAGACAACGACAACCAGTGTCCCACGTTTCTCCGGGAAAGGGAAATCCAAAAAATAAGGGTAACCGAAAAGGTTTCCTTCCCTGAGGCGAAGCGTAGGTTCCAAATCAGGAATCCAGTGGACCTATCACGATCTTTTTTCCAGTGCTGTAAAACCTAAGTCCCCGGGGGTAACAGCGAGTTGTCAAACTCACTGTACCCCAGCGGTAGTTTCGCACTTTAGTTGTCAGGTGTCGCCGACAGACTTCCCCGAAGATTCGGCATGTATCCAAGGTGGGAAAATTATCATTCCCACAAAGTACAAAAAACCTGTGCAAAAACTCCACCAGAAATCGACCACTTCCACTGAGACTCCTACTGAAATCGATCTTAAACAGACACCGCCTCCCAGGAAAAATACGTCATCCAAATCCCGTCCACCTCTTTCTGTCTCTGAGAATCACATCGGACGATCCTCCAGCCCCTGTAGATCTCGGTCACCCGTGGCCAAAAGTCGGGAAACCCCCCCCCGACCATATCCTGCAGCAGTCAGGATGGCTCTGCTGTTGATGAGGAACCCCACGAGAGTTCCTCTACAACCATTCAGAAGGTGAGAAAGAAAAAAAAGCAACCAAAGAAATAATTTCTCATAATGGCTCTCTCATGGAACTTAAATGGTCTTCGTGCTCACTCAGAAGAATTAAGATTAATAATTTCTCGCCACAAACCATTTATAGTCTGTCTTCAGGAAACTCATCTTCTCCCTCATCATCGCCTGTCTCTTCGCGGATTTAATATCTATCGGTTCGATCAAGACGACGGACTTCGTGCTCACGGCGGCGTCGCGGTACTCATCCGCGACTCCCTGTTCTCGGAGGAACACAACGTTCGAACCGACCTCCAAACAGTTTGCGTTCGGGTACACCTACCATCCTTCTCTTTTACGGTGTGTAGTATATACATTCCCCCTGGCCAAGTCGTATCACAAGAGGAACTCGAAGATGTTTTTTCTCAGTTGCCCGCCCCTTTTCTTATTGCGGGGGATTTTAATGCCCACAATCCCCTATGGGGTGGCACGAGGACCTGCCCGAGAGGTTCTATCCTCGAAAATATTATTGACCAGCAAAACTTAATTCTTCTGAATTCCGGGAATCACACTTATTTCTCCATGGCGTCAAACTCCTCGTCAATCGATCTGGCACTCTGCAGTCCATCCCTATCTACTATGGTAGAGTGGACTGTACTCGATGATCTACATGCGAGTGACCATTTTCCCACTTTGGTCCACTTTAATATCCCTAATTTAGACGGCATCCACCCTCCTCGCTGGCTATTCCATCGAGCCGACTGGGATACATTCAGCGAGAAAATTATAATGCCAGACCACTTTTCAAATAATATCGATACCTTGGTGGCCCAATTCACCGACGTCCTTCGCGCAGCCACCATTGCAATCCCGAAGTCTACGTGTCGGCCACGACGCGTCCCTGTGCCTTGGTGGAATGCTGACTGTGCCACCGCGGTGCGTGACCGAAAACAAGCACTCGGTTCCCCACCGCATCAAACCTGATCGATTTCAAAAGAAAGCGAGCCAGAGCCAGATTAGTAATACGGGAAAGTAAGACCGCTTCCTGGAGAGCCTTTATTTTTTATCTTTCTTGCCATACCCCGCCTAAAGTAGTATGGCGAAAGATCCGACAGATCGGAGGAAGATTTTCCCCACCATCTGTCCCAGGACTTCTTATTAATGGAAATCTTATTACTTCTCCAGAAAAAGTAGTTGAGGAATTGGCCTGTCATTATGAAAATACCTCCAGTTCCTTACACAACTCCCCTAGCTTCTTGAAAACGAAGAGTAGAATGGAGAAATGCAGATTGGACTTCTCAACCTGCCTGGAGGAAGATTATAACGCCCCTTTCTCCATGGATGAATTTTCCTGTGCGCTCACCCGTGGGAAAGATTCTGCTCCAGGACCAGACCAGATACACAACCAAATGTTAAAACACCTGCCGGAAGAGGCACGTATCTTTCTCCTCCGTATCTTCAACAAGATTTGGATGGAACATACCTTCCCTAGAACCTGGCGCGAAGCGATTATTATTCCTATTCCTAAAGAAGGAAATGACAGGACAAAGCCGTCAACCTACCGTCCAATCTCGCTCACAAGCTGTATATGCAAACGTCTGGAGCGAATGGTGAATACGCGTTTGGTCTGGCACCTGGAACAGAGAAACCTACTTACCCCCATCCAATGTGTTTTCAGGAAGAACAGGTCAACCATGGACCACCTTGTCACCCTTACCACACAGATCTCCACTGCTTTCGTGCTACGTCAACACCTGGTAGCAATTTTCTTCGATATAGAGAAAGCTTATGATACTACCTGGAGGTACGGCATTCTTCGCACCATCCATTCTTGGGGTCTTAGGGGCCGGCTCCCCCTTTTTTTAGTAGCCTTTCTTTCCTCAAGATACTTCCGCGTTCGCCTTGGTGACAGAGTATCCGCCAGCCACCATTTAGAAAACGGGGTCCCTCAGGGCTCAATTCTGAGTGTCACTCTGTTTGCCATCGCTATCAATAGTATAGCGTCGATAATCCGAGAGCCGGTGAAAGCATCGCTCTTCGTTGACGACTTTGCCATTTTCTGCTCTTCCAAGAGTATTCAAGTGATAGAGAGACAATTACAACTTGTCCTCAACAAATTGCAGGAATGGAGTGATGTGACAGGTTTCAAATTCTCCGCATCAAAAACTGTATGCACTTCTGCAGGATTTATCATCTTCATAACCACCCCGATCTTTTTCTTGGAAGCCATCTTCTACCTTTTGTGGACTCCGCAACTTTCCTTGGTCTTACTTTCGATAAGAGCCTAACTTGGCGAAATCATATACGTAAACTGAAAAGCCGATGTGTCTCACCTCTGAACCTCCTCCGCCCCCTTACAGGCAGCTCTTGGGGAGCTGACCGTGTGTGTCTCTTGCGTTTGTATAGAACCCTCATCCGCTCTATTTTGGATTATGGATGTATTGTATATGGGTCAGCGTCACCATCAACCCTCCGGCCATTAAATACCATTCACAACGCCGGTATAAGAATTAGTACAGGCGCCTACCGCACGAGTCGCATCGAATGCCTCTTGGCCGAAGCTGGAGAACCATCTCTGAGCCGAAGGCGAGATATTTTATTAGCCTCTTATGGGGCTAAAGTGTCGGGACTGGTTGACCACCCTTGTCGTCGTATAATCATCCACCCAAAGTATGAGTCCTCGTACATTCTTCGAACATCGTCACCCCATCCCCCAGGTATTAGATTACGAAATCTTCTCCGGGAATTAAATGTAGAACTTCCCACCCCTGTGAAACCCACAAGTGACCGGATCCCCCCTTGGGAACTCCTCCTTCCCAGTATTGACTTCAGACTCTCCCATCTGCCCAAACAAACTACTAGTCCTCTGGTTTACCAGAAGCAGTTTCTGGATATGAGAGAATCCTATCCTGATCATTTATTCTTATACACGGATGGTTCATTGTGCAGCGACGCGGTGGCATGTGGTTTTTACTGTATCAGGGCCACCAAATCATTTCGGCTTCACTCCAAATGCAGTATTTTCACTGCCAAAATGTATGCAATCTTTGAGGCCCTAAAATACATTGAATCAGCGACGTTGCGACGAGTACTTATCTGTTCCGATTCTCTCAGCTCTCTTCAAGCTGTCCCCCGTCCTTCGTCAGACTACCTGACTTTATCCGTTCAAAGCCTGATCCATCGTCTTCTGTCCCGCCGCTATGACCTGGTACTTAGTTGGGTCCCAGGCCACGTGAATATCAGAGGGAACGAACTGGCCGACCAGGCGGCGAAATCAGCGACTCGTAAAACTCGTATCGACATCCCTTCTGTGCCATTGTCCGATGTTCAGGCTTTCTTGAAACGATCCGTGCTTAGAGCGTGGCAAACAGAGTGGCACAATAGCACTTTCAAACTAAGTGTGATAAAGAATTCTGTGTATCCCTGGCGCTCCTCATCACGGCCCTGTAGGCGCGAGGAAGTTATTTTAACCCGTCTTCGTATCGGACACTGCCATTTCTCTCACGGTTTCATTCTTCGAAATGAAACTCCCCCCATCTGTGACTCGTGCAAGACTGTTCTTTCCGTGGAACACGTCCTGCTGTACTGTAGGAAATTTGTTGGCAGTCGACGAAGACATGACCTGGGCAACTCGCTACAAGTGGTGCTCGGGGATGACGATTCTGCGCTCTCAAAACTTTTTTGTTTTTTGAGAGAGAGCAGAATATATAATTTTATTTGAAAGAACAGTGTTTTATGTTGTTTTTTGGCCCCTTTACAGCCAATTTTACGTTTTAAGATAAATTTTACGCGCCCTTTTTCTATTTTCCTTCTGCCATTTCTACATGTATACTTGATGCAGAATTCGAGCCCCCTTTTTAGCCAATGTACATGCTTTTAAACAGTGAGTAAGTTACATATGCAACACTGAATATTCTTTTCTCCAAATACTCTGGCATGGGCGCAAATGACCACAGCAGTCGAAGCGCCCTATAAACCCTATTCAATCAATCAGCCATTATAAAATAATAAGACGCCTAAAAAATTGAAATTATTAAAAGACCATATACCGATCTTGCTGCACTAAGCGATGATAACTGACTGGTCTATTGCTCACGGAGTCCAACGAACGCTGCGTTTGGAACTTTTGTTATGAGTCGACCGCCGATGAAGCTGTCTACACCGGACGAGGGGTATAAGGTTTCTTCGCCATCATTACTGACGCTTTGCCCTTCGGCGTATTTCAGAACAGTGGTCCGATTCAGAGTTTCCAGTTACTGCTTTCTGGATTCTACCAAGGTTTTCCTTTCTCTCAATCTCTTGTTGTATTTTCAAACTTACATTTAAACAAGTAAATTTATGATTTTGCCAAGAACTATTTTCAGAAGTGAAATGTTACACGTACACACCCGCAAATCTAAGCAACCAATAAGAAGCTCTATTAAGCACGTGTATTTGTTTACATCAGGATCATTCTAAGGCTGAACAGACCTTTTTCTTAATATACGGAAAGTTAAGTAATGCACGAAAAAACGGCGGGTTTTCGGCAGAAAAGCTCTTATTATAGGGCCCTGGTAACGAAAAAGTGGATAAATACAGTTGCTAAATTTAGAAGAAAAAATCCTCTTAACATGTGCAGCCAGGATTCACGATTTATAGCTCCTTGATGCCAAAAAATCGATTGACGGCAAAATGTCGGTTCGTCCGTCCGAACAACGCTAGCGACTAAACCGTTCAGCCGATATTCTCCAAAATTGATATTTCCCAATCAATCTGGCTGATGTCGAGGCTCTTGGAATTTGAAATCAATATTTTAATTTGGGGGGGGGACTTCACATGAAGGCACTGGGACATTTTCAAAAAAAAATAGCGCCGACAATTTTGATTAAATATGGTTATTGGATAGTCTGTAGGTCGTTTAAAGTGAATGGCGCAGGCCTCATGGTGGTTAAAAATTTTGATTATTCGAAAATTGCAAAAATTCAAAAATTTTTCAGCGTTTTCCTGTAACTATAATTATGAAGATACACTTTTACTTTCCCGTATACTATACGTACGTACTATAGTATAGGGAAAGTTATGTAATGCTGCGCGAAAAAACGGATTTTCGGCAGAAAAACTCTTATTACAGAGATAGTTTTTAAAATGAAATGTGTTCATAAAAACAGATCTTCAAATAAGGTCATGTTCAATTTTTCAAAAATTAGTGTTTTGCGAAATTTTGTGTCAAACAGGTAAGTTTTATTTCCTTTGAACCATTTTTTCTTAACTGCTCAACATTTTTTTATTAAATTGGGGCCTTAAGATAGCATAAAGGAAGCTTAAGAGAATGGTGCAGGTTTCATGTTCGTTGAAGTGCCAGATTTTGCAAAAATTAAAACATTTTTGGCCTCTTCGTACCAGTGGCGTAGCGTCAGGGGACGCTGAGATGCTGAGCATCCCCGTATATAAGAACCTTAAATACTGTATTGATAATCTTACAAGTGGTCTGTTGAGCGAAACACGTTTTGTATTAATTTAAAATTGATTTCCTATGATTGAATTCGGCGGGCTGTTGAAGCTGGCCTCTGATTGGTGGGAAGCTAAAATACTTCAGCGTCGGCCGCCAGATTGCGACGAGCAATGACGCATGCGCAGATGGCGAGGTCCCCCTCTCCCCTCTTCACCCCTGGCCCAGAGAAACCCGACTGCTTTACGCTAGCGTCTACTGCGGAAAGAACCTCGTTTGTGCACGAGAGCGCAGCACACTTCAGGCGTTCAGTAAATTATCTTTCTCTCTCTCACTCGGGAGTCCCCGCTTGGTCATGGGTACAAACTGTAGAAATAGTGCCTGACTACTATTTCTTAATTAATATCCAAGAAATTGTATTATCTCTTAAATAGATTACATATTATTTAAGTCTGCAATGTATAAATTAACAAATGGTCTTATTGCCATTCGCGTATAAGAATTAAAGCTGAGCCATTGTATAATTTGCTTTCAAGACATCGGCAGCCCTGACTGCTGTGAGGATTTTGTGGGAAGCGCCTACACCGTCGTAAGCAATCGAGATCGTGGAAGTAGTCCCAGTGTATCTGCCTTGTGTTGCGTTCGCCTGTTAGACGAAGTAGTTGATAGTGACATTTTGTGTGTTATTGTTGAGCATCCCCAAACGTGTGAGTCACGCTACGCCACTGCTTCGTACAACTACAATTATGACGATATAATTGTTTGTCTTAATAAAATGTGCTCTTCAAAAACAAATCAAGTAATGTCATGTTGAATTTTTCCAAAATATGTGTATTTGTGGAGTAATTGGGTGTCAAAATTAGTCACTCGCTCCCCTAAGAGAACTTTAACCTAAGAGAATTTTAAAACAATGCTAAAAAAGTTGTTCAGTAACCAGTTTTAGGATCCTGCAATATAGAGAATAAATAACGAAAATGCATTATTTTAAATACATAAAATATTGTAAAATGTAAAATAGGCTGTCGTGACACAATTTTTCGAAAAAAATATTTAAATTTTTGAAAAATTGAACATTACCTTATTTGAAGACCTATTTTTTATGAACACATTTCATTAAATGAAAAATGTATCTTCATAATAGTAATAGTAGGAAAATGCCGAAAAATTTTTGAATTTTCTCAATTTTCGAAAAAATGAGTTTCCAATCAACATGAGACATACGCCATTCTCTTAAATGACCTTCAGACTATCCAACAACAAAATTTAGTCAAAAATTGTTGGCGCCATTTTTTTGAAAATGTCCCAGGGGCTTCACGTAAAGTACCCTCCGAAGTTAAAACATCGGTTTCAAATTCAAGGGACCGCGAGGTCATTCAGATCGATCGGGGAGTATCAATTTTGGAGAAAATCGGTTGAACGATTTAGTCGCTAGCGTTGTTCATAGACGCACAGACAGACGTTTTGCTTTCAATTGTTTTTTCGGTATCAAGGACCCACAAAATAGGGATTCTGGCTGCACCACGTGTTGGGAGATTTTTTTCTTAATTTAGTAACTGGATTTATCCACTTTTTCGTTACCAGGGCCCTGTAATATGAGTTTTTCTGCCGAAAATCCGCCGTGTTATACGTACGTATAATATACGGGAAAGTAAAAATTTGGAGCCACTTATGAGAAAATAAGCCATACGTGCGAATTCTTCCAAAATGACTATTCCCCGGTCGATCTGGTTCCACTCGAAAAACATTCTTCAAAATTTGAGGGTACTTTGCATGAAGCCCCCGGACATTTTTAAAATTTTCTCAAAAAACCTCCAAATTTTTTCTTTAAATCTCTTGTAAGAATAGAGCTTATTAAGGTAGCATAGGTCCTAATTTCACGGAATTTTTTCGGCGTCTTCCTACTACTACAAAATTGAAGATAGAGATTTTTCCTTCAAATAAAATTCGTTCTCCAAAGTGAGTTCTTTCATTAAGGTCGTGTACATTTTTTTGAAAATGTTAGTATTTTTCGCGCAATATGGCGTACAATATCTGCAATTTAAAAAAATACAGAAACAAGATTTTCTCAAAAACGGACCCAAATCTTTTTAACACTTTTGGGAGGGATAGTGCTCTATGAGATGACATAAACGCCAAATTGCTCTATTCTTTTGTTTTTTCAAAAATTAAAAAAAATTTTTTTTTTACTTGTCTGAAGTCGTTAATATTTACACTAGCCGCGATTTGTTCACATTATTATATTTACCAGTACATGCGCTTCAAATAATCTTAAGTAAAATTTCTCAAGAACTCAACCGTTTTCTGTGAAAAGTACCTCAAAATACCGAATTTCCGGAAACGCTCAAACACCATTTTCTCATAAATGGCTCCAATTTTTTTTCAAACTTTTTGAACGGATAGTGCTAATTTCACTGTTTAATATGACGTGCATTTCAATTTATGGTATTCATCAGAAAGTTGTAGCCATCATGAATACGACGATGTAGCCATCTCGATGCTACCTCGACGATGTAGCCATCATGAATAACAATATCCCAAAATATTTTCAAGTTTGAAAGAGTCGTGTCATAAAGTCTACTTTTCTGCATGGAATGACCCTTCTCCAATTTGTAACCAGCTTTCTAAGGAATAGTTATAATGAATACTGATGCTTCAACAATAATTTTCGCAAAACAAGGGCTGCTCCCAATAACTCGGCGCATCGCACTTCTCAGCCTTTTGAATGGCCTATTGCTTGGACAAGTTTTCACAATAACAAATACCGCAGTTCTGATAACTATCGCGACCACCTATGTTTTTAACCCACATATTCGGCTGATCTCGATTTCCAAACTGTTATATTTTAAACGTTTCTCTGCTCCGTGGTTACGATATTATGATAGTATGTGACACAGCATCGAACGAGTGGACATGATTTTTATCCACATTCTTAGTAACAATATCCTGTTTGTTTGCCACCATCGTTTGGATGCACAATATTTTACACAGTACAGCAGACGACCCAGGTTATCATGTTTGAACAACTTTAGAGCATGTTTAATTAAAAAATCAATGTAAATACATTTTGTTGTTTGCCAATTTTAGATAATAAATTTATTTATTTTTATTTTATTTATTTACGTCAAAAAACAGTTAAAAAACTGCGTATGACGAGCTATGGGGAGAAGTGAATTCTTACTGTGAAAGAGGTTTGTATGCTCATTCTCAACTCCCCTTTTCAACAATCAATCCGTTTTATTCATAATATTCTATTTTATCCTTTTGTAACGTAAGAACTTAAGTGTAGGAAATTTTATGTAAAATGTCTTAGTACAGAGTAATTTTTGCCAAAAGTCGGCACTTTTTAGATATAGGTAAAAAAGGGGAAGAAAATGTAATTTTTTTTTGGTTGTTTTGTTGCAACTCAAATTCCAACGGAAATATTTTTTGGCAAACTTCAGGTTCGTTTTCAACACCTCCAAAAAATGGAACAAAAAATCAAAACTACACTACAGTATGTTTTTGCAAACTACGTAATGAATAGACTATTTCGTCACGTTCGCCATATGCCTCTCTTATCCCCCTCCCCGTCAAGTACAGAGCACCCACTGAGCACCCCAACACAGGATCTGTTTGTTTACGCGGGACACCCTTAGCTATAAGCCGGCAAAGTCGGGCGGGGGGGGGGGGGGGGGCATGCAGGCCATGCCCCAAATTGTATTTTGCTGGGCCGTGTTTTGTAAGCTTCGCCTATCCGACAGTCAGCTTTTGCCCATGGTGTTATTTCCACCATGACCTGACCTGTCTTTCCTCGCTTGCACAGAGCACCCACGTGATCTTTCTTTGTCTATGCTCGCCTGGATTTCGTAGACGACGTAAAGCCTGTCGCCAGAGAAGCTGCACCGAGAATGGGTATTGTCTACGAAGAGCATGCTGATTGGAGACCGATGTGAAACATCCCCTTTATAATAGACTTGCGGAGCTGCGAGCGGAATCGATTGCGTATTTGATCGGGCAATATTCGCATTCCGGTATAACAATTTTAAATAACTTTCTCTTCTTATGAAGTATTCGTAAGGAGAGAAAGTAATGAGTAATTAAAATATGAAACTTCTTCAACATCTAGTGTTTTAGGCAATTTTAGGGGGGGGGAGGCATCAACCGCTCTGTTAGTGGCCATTAATTTGCGTAAATTACGTAACTCAAATTTAGAGTATTTTGAATTTCCCCTGTCCCCTTGTAACGCACCCACAACGCGCCCTTGAACCTCCCCCTAAACAATTACGTAGTAACGCTTGCGACAATACCCCACCCCTGTGAATGTAAGTGGGGGCAAGTCGTGAGTGAAGAAAGGACGCGAGAAAATCTTTTATCACAAGCCATTGACATGCCATCATTGGCGAAAGTATACTGCGCCAATTTAAATGGATTTTAGAATAAGCTACATATGAGTTTTGAATATGTTATCTGCAATCTTACAGATTTAATAAAAAATTGATGAAGAATGTGGCAATTTGCACCTTATAATTTTAATTTATTTTTGTCCTTAAATTAATTACTTAATGTGTTAATGTTTTAGTTCAAGTCTCAAAGAAACAATAATTTCAGCAAATGTGAAAAAAAATGTCAATGATATTTAAGAATAAACGAATACCCCCTCTACCCCTACATAATGCAACGTAACGCTACCTCAAACTCCCTCCCCTGTCTTTAGTGTTATGTAATTTATGGACGACCCCTGAGGACATTTTAGGCATTATTAGATGCTTTTAGTTGATCAATTTTTTCATGATTCATAAATATCTGCAATCATTTTCCACAATCTCCTAAAGGAACTAAATAGGCATTTGTCCGAAAATCCGAGGTCTAGAGATCACATATAGGTTACACCCCAGCATATATTTACGCATGCCAATGAGACAGCGAAAATTAACGTTTAACAATTCATTTCACTATTTACTTTGAAGTAAACGCTGTCTCTTTTGCTACAATTGAAATGAGTTACATACGTAAGCTCAAAACGTCGGTGATACTACTACGAAACCGATCTATTTTTAGGCATTTTTCTTTCTTATGAGCAGTAAGATAGTTTCTTCAAAGTTCGTGGAAAACATATCTTTAATGAATTTACTGTTATCATCTTACGAAACCTGCTAGAAAATGTTTCTCAACGATTTCTTTGTTCAATAATTTTCGAATGTACCTCGCAAATCACATGTTTCACCTGCGGTGCACAGTGCACAGCATTTGTTCATAATCGATATCGTGTGTGGGTGTGTGTTGGTGCGCAAAGTAGAACAGGGGGGTAACAGGGCGACCGAAGACTGTCAAAATGGGTACTTAAGGTCCTTAGAGTGAAGTTACTGTGAATATTCGCCTATTTCTATTTTAGTTCTTGACTCAGAAAGACGGCTGACTCATGCTTTAGAAAGAGTAATTTATCAAGGATGGATGACAAGAACTGCATCAAGGATCGTATTTTGAAAGACGTCGGGAAGTCAATAAAGCTGGTGCGTAGTTTTGAATTACCACCCTTTTTCTAATTTCATGCACATAGAATATGAAAATTGAATTGAATTTATAACTTTTTACAATATGATGCTATGAGACAGGTGTGTTAACCAGTTGTTTTGGTCTGAAGATTTCTGTCTGAAGAAGCCATCTGTGTTATTATATGTAGCTTTTTGATGAAAAACATTGCAATAATTTCTCATTTTCTGTCTCTTTATTTGTTATTTCATAATTATTGATGCATTGTTGCTGGTTCTTTGTTTTGAACAAATAATTCTTTAATGACTTTTTTTCATTTTGAGGATACTTCAGCTACTTGTATTAATAACTTGTAACCAATTCTCTTATGGTACTAACATAGTCTCTAACATTTTTGCTTACCTTAGTGTATTTATGCATGTGTTCTAACAGATACAACAAGTGAGTGTAGGAATTGAGAATTGCGAAAATTATGGCTCTGGTGGAGGTAGTGGTGGTGCAGTGAATAGCAATTCATGGTTGGTTCAGTCTTTATGTTGTCATCTTGATTTGACTTTTCGTCATGGATTGCGTGAACCATCACTTGGATTTTGGCCGTTACTTCAAGGACTTAGTCACTCAGATACATTTCAAGTGATAGATGGATTGCAGAATATTTGTTCACCTCTGGGGAAAGGTACCATTTAATGTAACACTGGGAATTGCGATTAGTTTGAAAATGTTTTTTGAGTGTGTATGCTTGATATTTTCATTGCAACAATGATTAAAACAGTCTGTATTCATCATTTTGCGTGAATTGCACTCTATTTAGTGATTAGTGGAGTAGATTGTTCACAAGAGAATTGTTTCTTTTAAATTTCGTGAATGCTACTTTTTTGCTTTCTATTAATTGTTTTCATAATGGCTTAATCTTTAATGTAGGTTGTGATAATGATTGCATTGTAAGGCTGTTATGCAAGCATGTTTCATTTATAGTATTTATTAAAACCCTTTTGATACCTGCTGGGACCAATATTAGTAACAAACTTTATTTGATGATGGCTTTTTATTTATTGTAGTATATAAAATTTTATAGCACATTTCTTGTGATCACAAATGTAAAAGCATTTGATGTTGTTAGTAGAACAAGTTAAGATATTAAAGTTTTGAAAGAAATTTTTATTCTTCAAAAGTACATTTTCATCCCTTCTTGAAGAATTGCTTTTACTGAGGAGGATATTTGATTTGCCCTTTATAACAGTTTCATTTAAAGTAATGTTTTTTATTGTTTCACTTTAAATATATTTTTATTAACTTACATTAAATGATTTGGATTCAGGAATCGCTTCATATAGTATCTGAAGTCATTGTAATGCATATGTTTTTAATTTGTAGTTGGGTGGCTTGGGTTTCTTCTCAATTTCCAGAAAAATAGTGAGATACTTATTTCATTATGTTTTTCAATGTTATTACCTAAGAGTTGCTGATAATTCTGTATACCATGACTATAAAACTTTTAATTTAATTCTTTATCACTCTATTCAGAAAAGTAGAGATGCTACTGTCTTAGAGATGCTACCTCTATATTTTCCCATGTCTTTTTATAATTATTTTCATTATCGTCTTTGATAATTAAGGGAATGTGTTTTTTTCCTAATTACATTTTTCTAAATTTTTATGAGAAAGATTTTAAAGCACATTGAATAGCACATTTTATGTTGTTTTTAAATATCAGCAACTGCCTTTGTGAACAATAAATATAACAATTTTTTCCCTCAAAGATCTTGAAATTATTGTTCTTTGATTTTAAATTGATTGGAAAGTTGGACTTCACTTGCTTTTGGTTTTAATTAGGAAAAATCATTTGCTGCATTGTAGATGGATTTCAAAACTCTTCTTGAAAAATGTAGTTTTGTTATTTGATGCATGCCAATAGAATTGCTTTCTTGCTTTTAAATTACATGATGATAGTGTGTTTGTGAATTCCATTTCCCCTATATTTATAAAATCAATTCCTAACAATTAATGGAAAATCTATTTTTTACAGGCCTCATTTGGTTGCACCATACCTTGATGGAAGGATCTCTACAAAGCTATCTTTTGTGTTTAACTAATGATAATACAACCTTACGACGTTATTATACTTCAAGATCTATTCTTCGTGACCCTTCATGTTCACAGCAGTTATTAACTCTTCTGGCTGGTCTCGAAAATATTTCATTCATCATGAATACAGTATGTGTTTCAGTAACTTATTTAATTAAATTCACATATGTGATGAAAATGATCAGAACTTGCTAAACAAAATTCTTAAATATGAGAGAAGTATTTAATTAAAACTTTGAATAAGGAATACACTTCTTGGATCTTTCTGTTCTGGATTTGAAGTTTTTTATGTGGATCTTTATCTGCGTGTTTGTTAATATTCTGTTTCCTTATTAACGAGACCAGAAGAACTACAGAAATTAATATAATTTATTCTACAGTATGGTATACATGTGTATTCAGTGTATATTTCTTTAATTAATGCATTAAAATTATTTTTTAAGAAAGAAATGGAAGTTTCATTCCATTAAATCAACATAACAGAAAAAATATGCAAATTATAAGAAGAAAGTTCAATAGTAGTATTGGAAGTCTTGTGATATGATTAACAAGAATTTAATTATTCTCTTTTAACCATTCATTTTTATTAGTTTCCATATTCTTAAAGCTTTCTTTTTTCTGATTCAAGAGAAAATAAAATTGTGATTTTCTGTGTATTTTCTTTTGGTTACAGGATGGAACAGACTTGCAAGAGGCAACTGGTTTTTCAGGTTTGACATCAATGACTTCCTCACTTTCTTCTCCTGTAGATTCTGGTGTAGCGTTACTTGACAGTGATGCTGATGTTACTTCAACAAATGAAGTTACTGTGACAGAAGGTGATTCAGCTAGTCTGAGGGAGGTAAGTGAAGAATTCTCTGAGTGTGGATATGGTTATTTGCAGACTATATTTGAACTTCATGAAGATGCTGTAATTTATAAACTGGAAGTACTGTTTTATTATTTATTTTATTTATTAAGAATTGTAATGTTGTGGTAGATTTAATATTGAGTAAAGTAATTTTTACCTGTGTAGGCCTATACAACTTGTCTCTATAGGTATATTCAAATTTTAAAAAAATGGTAAAATATTTTATACCAACTATTTAGGAAGCTATTTTATTGCTTCAAAGGATGTCTGTATTTCAGATTACTCCTGTGAATATGACACCATAAGCACACTAAAAAAACTGTTTTGTAAAATCATGTGACAATATGTAGAATATTGATCACCAAGTAATTTTGTCTCACTTCACAATTTGTTTACAGTTTGTCTTCTTTGACAATCTTGAAGATGATTAAATTGAACTATTTTGAGCTGGTCTTATCTTCGTTAAGTTATCCAATATTTAAACACTTGAAAGCCTCGGTGGAGCCTTTCAATAAGAACATGAGCCTTTTTTAATGTCTCTTGGGAAATAGGGGGGTCGTACTGCTGACAATTGCAAGAACTGAAGTACGATTTTAGAATATTTTTGCTTTATTCTTATAAGTTAGTTGCGTCAGAGCCTTCTGAATCCTTCAATCCTTTCTTGATAATAATGACTGCATTTACATATGAGATGCAATAAAATATTTGTTCCATCTTTTGTTGTGGTGGAATGTTATGAAACTGTGATGTTTTACTTCGTGTAATAATAAATGTCTTTGGAGGCATTTGAGAGAAAGATATCTTGCAAAGTGGTGATTACAGAGAGACACTGATCTGATTTTGTTGATTCTCCATAAATTGATGTACGATCTTTTCACATTTGAGTATGTAATTCTTGTTTTTGCGGTAATAAATGAAGGACCTGGTTGTAAAAGGTGAACTCTCAGAATTGTAAAGTAATGTAGGCTTTCATGGCTGAATTCACTAGTAGAATTATCTTGGTTAGATGTCTGTGGTCTAGTGAAAATCATATTTCCAGAAATTTAATTTGCAACTGCAGCAGACATCATCAGTGGCTGGGAGGTTGTGGATAAAGTATCCTTCAGACAGCTAGCAGGTGACTGACATCATTCATCTCCTAGCTGTCTGGAAGGATATTTCCTCCATGAATTGCTGCTGATGATGTCTGTCGCATTTGCAAATAAAATGTCTGGAAATTAGATTTTCAGTATATCACAGTTGTCCAGCCTATAAGATTACTCAAATTCTCAGTATTGTAATTTTTTGGAAAATATAATTTTGGCTATTGCTATCTTTTGTACATGACACTCAAATAGTGAAAATGATGGCTTGTAGTTGGTCTGTAAGTGTCATTGTCATGTAACACATTTAAACCATTCAAACCAACAACATTCACTTGCTCACACCTTGAAAACATTTCCTTGTTGTGTTTGTGTATTTTTTACTCTTGAATGCTTCAAACTCTGAAGATCTTATCTACCATTTTTGAGACATCTTTTCAGAAGCATTACTTCCAAAAATTAGTATTAGGTTTTATGAATTATTGAAAATTCATATGTGAAAAACTTTAAAAGGGAAATAACAATAATAACAATAAAAATCAATGTTAATAATAATAAGAACAACTACTATAAAACAATAATAATTGTTTGCTTTTACCAACTCTGTCTGCTTGTACTAAAGTAAATTATATGTATTTTTCTTCTTATATTTCTGTTAATATATATTTTTTCAATTTTAAAAATTATCATGTATCTATATTTCAGGAAGTGGCAATGTTACCAGAATTAGAAGATAATCGGATAAATGATCACATCGTCTCTCAAGAAATTGTTAAGAATAAAGATGCCGTTGAGATCTCTGGTTACACAAGAAGTAATGTGAAGCAAGTTGCTGGTGGGGCAATGGATCCTTTAAATAAAGGAAATGTTTGTGAAGAACTGGATGGTATTCTAAAGTCAAGATTTGTAGAGGAACCTTTAGGAGACTGTCATTCCGTGATAAATAGTTCAGAGAAATTCATTTTACCAGTGGAATGTGCCTCTGAATTTGACCATAGTAAAGAACAACTAAACAAAATATTAGTTGATACTCAAGTTCTGTCGAATTCTAATAGCAGTGTTTCATCTAGTAATATAAATAATACTGTTTCCAATTCATGTAATTTAACCCAACTTTCAAAATCCTCTTGCCTTAATCAGCCAAGTACTAACAGAATGACTGAAAGTTGCATGGCATTGATTGAAGGTAGAAATGATGGTGTGAACATAGAATCATGCAAATCTGATGATTCTCTGAACGATAACAAATGGGCACAAGATGCAGATGTAATGAGTAAATCAGTTGGTGCTGACACTACTGTGATAAGGCGACAGCGTAAAAAGAAACGAAATGGTCCAGATGTCAAAGTGAAGAGAGTGTCATTTCACGAAGACCTTCTAATGCAAACTACTGAATCAACTTCAGGATTTTCAGCAAGCTTTTTGCCTCCCAATCCTGTTATTAAGTGTGATGTTGTGAAAGGACGATACAGTTGGTGTGCAGAGGGTGATGCTCCATTTTTTGAACAACGTAAAAATGAAAATGACACCAAGTCAGATGTTTATCTTTCCACATCTGGAGGAAAGTTGAAAACGGATAGTGATGAGAGAAACATTGGTAGTACAGAAAAAAATCCTTTATCTGAAAATAAATTATGTACACAAGTTTGTGAAACCTCAAATCAGGAGAGTACCAAACTTTCTTCCAGTAGAGGTTCCATAATAGATACGAAATTGCCTCCAGTTACAGAAAGAGGTATGCCTGAAGGACAAGAAGATCCTCCAAAAACATCTTCATTGCTTCATCTAAATAGTATAACTGACAGTGTTTTGAAGAAATTTCCTTCCATTGCATCATCTATAGACTGGTCCTCTGATACAGAGAGTGATGTTTGTGACCATCGAATGAGCGGGAAAGGTGGACTTGCATCAAGGAGAGAGGATAGGCGTGTATCTTCCAAATGTCAAAACGCTTTGTTGAAATTTTCAACATTTATGTCTCCTTCAAAAACAAGTCTTTTAAAGAAATTTATGAAGTCTGTGACAGAAAAGAAATGCTATCAAAAGAAAGCTAAACTTCGAAAGTCGAAACCATTATACATATCTGGAGCAAAACCAGACCCTGTTGTTGCTGGCCAAACTCTTGCAGAACTTGATAGCATATATTCCAATGTGAACAGTTTTACTAAAAGTGGATGTACTGTGGGAGCAGTATTTGAAAAAACCCTGAAAAATCAAATTTTTCATGATTCAAAAGAAACACTGTATAAGGTGAGAATTATTTTGTTAAAAAT
This sequence comes from Acheta domesticus, assembly GCA_031308135.1. Classification (NCBI taxonomy): domain Eukaryota; kingdom Metazoa; phylum Arthropoda; class Insecta; order Orthoptera; family Gryllidae; genus Acheta; species Acheta domesticus. The sequence continues at coordinate 130,437,140 of JAHLJT010009419.1, forward strand.
TCTTTTGCGATATATTTTTGTGAAATGACGTTTCTAGAAAGTAAGTATTCTTTAAGGGAATGTTATATTTGTAGAAATTATTGAATTGTTCTAGGTCTTCAAGGCGAATAGTTCATACTTCATAGATGGAAAAAGCCGGCCATTGTTAATTGTACTCAGTGAATTTGGTATTTATTTTGTAGGCCTTCAATCTAACATGTCAATCTGTCTTCGAGTAATGATGTGCTATGATGAATTAGGATCAATTATTGTAAGTATTTTGATTTCTTGTGCTTAAATGATAATTTTTAAACTGCTTTGATTATGGGCGTCTAGGTTAAAAAAACAACTTCTTTTAACTGACCCAGAGGATATATTTGAGTTTTAAAAAAATTCTTTAAATTTAGGTCGTATAAAATTCTGATTTTCATCAAACTGTCAGACACACAGTTACACTCACAATCATGTGAACCCCCGCACCCCCCACCAGCTCATCCACCCCCACCACCCATCCCCACCACCCATCCCCACCACCACCCATCCCCACCTCCACCCATCCCCACCTCCACCCATCCCCACCTCCACCCATCCCCACCACCCAAACCTGGATGTTGTTTTGGGACCGAGAGAAATTTAACCAATCCTATTTAACCCCTTTTATTGAAACTTTAATACAATGAATTTAAATCTTATTGTTTGGGTTGATGTAACCTTGTAAATATTTAATTTTCTTTCAGGTTGGTCCTAGCCGACAAACATTGCTTTTTGCTAATTTAAATCGAACCAAGCAAATGTTAGTCACCAGCAGTAATAGATTGGTCACAGGTGAAATCATTAGTCATATTGAGGTTGCAATGCGAAGATCACCTACGAAATTTGCTTTACCTGCAGTTGGTCAGTTAGAATTAGACAATATGAAAACTTTGAAATTACAACTGTCAAGAGATCATGTGTTGCTGAGTGTAAGTGGACCTTTTATGTGAAGCAATAAAGTTTTTTATTTCATTTTCAAGATGACATTGAAGATAATGACTAATTTTTCAATTTATTTTTACAGGATGAACAACTTCATCATTACAGCATTGCAAATATACAGGACAACCCCACTAGCCCTCCTTCAACTCCCCTTGGACCTAAAAAGGAAGGGCACTTGATGTTTCGACCTGCAACGAATACTCCTCTTCAACCATGGGAACCTGGATACTTCATTCTCAAGTAAGGCTTATTGCCTTACATACAATCTAGTGTAGAAATGTAATAAAAATGTTAATGTGCATCAGGTGGCAACAGACCTGCAAAATTGGAACTTGTCAGGAAACTTTACCGGAAAAATCAGAGAATATTTTATTTTCATAGCAAATATATTTTTGAAGGAATTAAGATGAAAGAGGGCATATGCTCATAAAACCTATTGTGAGAAAACGGCTTTCAAAATTTTGTTCGTTAAATAACTTTATGTTAAATTCATGTATAAATTAGCTTACTCTTAAAACATGCATTATGCGTTATTGTTGTCCAGCTTTTTTATGTAAACGTACATTAAAGGGCCTGACAATGAGTGAACTGTCTGCGCAGATGATTCAGACCATTCAGTTTGAACATGTATTATGTTAGAATATTTCATATAGTCAAATGGAATGTGGTCTCCCAAGTTGCACCAGACTATTGTTTGGAATGCACTTCAAAAGGATTGTCAGTTGCACCTCTGAAAGTGTCCGCAATAAAAATTTTTTTTGATGTGTTTTGCATTTAAACAGTTACAAATTCAAATTCTCCACCAAAAAGAAACTAAATAATTTTTGTTTATACTATTGAGTATTTACGAAGATATTTTCTCTCATTCCAGGTGTTCAAATAATTTTCTATTTGCAGGGGAGGTGGGGATATAATGTGTGGGGAAGAGAGGAGGAGGAGGAGTCTGAAAAGATAAATCTTGGTTTATCTTGGTCCCAGTCATTCTACACAGAGTTGGTTGACAGCATTTGGGGGCATTTTTAATATGCTTATTCTGCTAAAACAAAGGCTTGTTGTTGATTTCCAAATTTTGTTATTATCCTGGTGTATTTAGCATGGTGACTTCCCAAATTGTTGTTTATTGCGCTCATTTATGTTTGAACAAAAAGTTATAATTGAAAGAAAATTAATACTAAAGCCTTTTCTTCTTCTTATGAATGTCTACATTCTTACATCTTAATTACGTCTTCTTTTGTCTTAAAACCAGTTCCTCTTTTTATTAAAGACATTCAGTCTTTTTTGTATGTAACTGTGATTTATTGTTTCAATTTGTCATCACAAGTCAGCAACATTTTGGCTAACATTTTTTAGCCATCTTCAGGCCTCTGGTTTAAAGAGAAACATGAGTATTAATTTACGATATTGGATGATATCCAGAAATCTTTTTAAATTGATGTGACCTGAGCTTCATCTTCAAATCATTAGGAAAATCTCCTAAGATTACTAGATTGTCAGCATACAGTATCACCAACACATTTCCATTTCCATCAATGTTCAATCCATCTGTGTGCAAAAGTTTTTCCAAGTCAACAGTGAACAACAATGAATAATGGTCTTGAAACTCCTTGTTGTCAGAAATGTCATCACTGTCATACTTTATAATGTAGGTAACTATTAAAGGTTTCTATTGACTTTGCACTGACATGTAGTCATTATAATTTGTGCCAAAGGAAATAAAGGTTGATAAAATATGAAAAGCTCGTTTGAAATCACAGAAAAGACATTAAATTACTTTTTAGTCTCAAATGTAAGTGTATTGTAGTTTGCAGAACAAACATAATTTGCCTATGAACAATTCTCTCGAAAGCAAAATTGATTCACTCCATAGACACCATTGCTCTCTCCCCACTTTTGAAAATGATTTTTCAAGATGTTAGTGAAAACTTTGGTTATTGCATTTATGCAAGAGACATTCTGTGTTCAACTAGGATTTGCCATTTCATATCTGAAAGAGTATTCTTTCTTCTTACAGCAGAATTCTGGATAATTTTACATAGATGGTCATGTTGATAAGTTAGTCTGCTCTGTGTTCTTCAATTAGGTTTATTGTACAGTTCTTACTTGAGCCTTCAAATAAGGAACAAAGCAATTTATAAACATCACCCCAGAGTGCAGGATGTATTAACAAAAGTTCTACAGACAGCTTTCTTAATCACTATCAATTTACTAACGTAGATCCATTCACTACAGATACACTTTGCTTCCTCTACCCCATTTCACAATTAATATTACACCATTAATAACAATCACTTACTGTAAAAAGAGGCATAATAGAGATGTGCAAAAAATAGTTATGATAACCTCTGCCGAGTAGTTAAGTTTTGCAGAAACTTTTCTTCCAAATAGCATTAGCTTTTGAGCATTGATATGTAAATAACTGTTACATTTAAGTCACATTTTTCACTATTGTACTTTCTTTTAGTAGAGTTTTCATTTTAATCTTACGTTTCTGCTAACTTCCTTTTCTTTTTTTAGCATGGCATTTATTTCTGAAATATCTTTTCTAGGGGTGGTGTTGTGTACATGTTTAGCGATCAAGGGAGTCGCTTACCAAAAAGGGTTATTCCATTGCATGGTGGTCAATGTCATGGTTGTCGGCGAATACCCCAGGAATGTAGACCACACACTTTTGAAATTCTTCTGGATCATAAACGTTCCTTCCAATTTGCAGCAGCAGATGAATATGAAACATCAGAATGGTTGCAAGCATTAGTGCAGTCTGCTTCAGGGGTAAGAGAAAAAATAACAGTTTTTTTAGAAGACTTGCCTGGAATGGTTTTAAATTCAGTAATACAAAAATGTGATTATGTTATATCAATTTAATTTTAGTGATGTTTGTATTATTAAAAATCTCTAAATTCTGTTGTCAGTTTTATGAAATGGAGCCGATTAATACAACTCCATGCAGCCTTATTGTCACCTCACGACACATCATAGCATGCCAAGAAAAATTTCCTTCTGGAGTAGTATCAATACTCACTTGTGCTGCTATCTCAGATTTAGTCGCTTTTAGCGTTGTATCAACTGAAGACTGCTGGTGCATTCTGGTAAGTTATCTGCCTTTTGAAGACTAGTTTCTACAGTACAAATTAGTACATTATAATGTTGTAATATTAAATTTTAATTCTTAAATTTCATGGAGAATGATATACGATTCTTGTGGTTGAAGTATCTACTATATGTTCTCGAGTATAGCCCCCCCACAAATATTACTTGCACCCTAATTTTATGGGAAGTAATCCCGAGGGGGCAGCTTGCTTGATATGATCGTGATCATGCGACATCTAGCGGCACGACCGAGAAAGACGCGAAATGCCGCGACATATTCCATCATGAAAACAGGCCGTAACCCTACACATTATAAAAACCTGAAGAATAAACCACGCCTCCATATAACCATGTGCAACACACTTCAAGTTCGCGGTACTGACCTTGATGCGAATATTACCCACACCCCAATTTTCAGCTACTAATTTTTGAAAAATATAAGCGTGTTATATTCCAGTATTTTCAGTAATAAGGTATTGAAGATTAATATAATTTATGTCTATTCCAATATGAAATGTATTATGTATATGTAATAATAAAATATAAATCGTTGGTATATAGATACTTCTAGAATTCCCAAGGTAAGTAGGCATTGAGAAAAAATAAATAATTGAAAAATGTTTTATTAATACATAACATTCATATTTGTAAATATAGCTGTAATGACAAATAAAAAAGAAACTAAAGGGTACGAAGGATGTCACCTAAGTATCATTATCTATTGTGGAGTAGATGAAAATGAAAGAGCAAGGGCTGCAGTATGTATTATAGTTGATCCTAAATGGCAATCAAAACTTACAGAATACATTTTAATTAATGAAAGGGTGGTGTAGGTCGGGCAACAGTGTATATGAAGAAACTAAACTGTCATAGGTGTATATGCCCCTGATAAGGAAAATGGAAAGAATTTGAAATATATTTTAAGAAGAGCTGCAGAAAGAAGTAAAGAGTTGACAAAAATGATCAATTGATATTAGCAGGGTAACAATACCTAATGTAGTAGGCTAATATGAGGAGAAAGTACTGAATGAAAAGGGACGAATGAGATTTTTGACAATGATATGAAGATTAGAGAAGACAATGATATGAAGATTTTAGAAAAATGCTCCTATGCAGACAATGTTTTCTTTTTAAAGCAGATAATAGAAAAGAGAAGCAAGTTTAACTTAGAGATGCATATTGCTTTTATTAACTACATGAAGGTATTTGATAAAGTATAGAACTCTGGAATATCAAGCAAAACGGATGACACCCAAGTCACATCATCAACTTTAGAGATTAAATCAAGTGGTTTGTTCCAGACTCAAGAATTTTAATGGTGAATTTAAAATTGATCACTCCAGCATTTCTTGGGCATTCCACATACCTTCTTCCTCGAGGTCTTTTATTAAGAAATTGTTTTGGTTTGCAGCAAACCTCTGTTCTTTCAAGGTTCGAACCAATTTATTTTGCATCTTTTGGTTTTATCAAGGATACTAGCGATATTTAGTTCCTGATGTATAGCGTCATTTCTTTTTCTATATGGGAGAATGGGAAAATATATCCTGCCACATATTATTTCAGCATCATCAATTCAGTGGATTTTATTTTTCGTTAAGGGTCCAGTTCTCAGATCCTCAAAGAGGCATGGGGATATTCATAACTTTATAGAATTTTAGATATGTTTTTTTGCTTGTTGCTTTGAGATTTTGCTTGATGGTTCCACACGTTTGATTGAATTTATTTAATTTATTTATTGCATCATTATTATTTCTAAATGAGGAATAGTAAATTGAAATCTAGACAGATGAAATTTCAGACTTGCTGAAAGGTAACTTTGCCAAATACTATTTGCCACTTAAAAAGTGTAATTCTTTAAATGCCATTATCTTGGTTTTATCAATTGATATTTGTAAATTATATTCTCTACAAATATGGTTCAAAGAGTGAACAGCAAACTGAAGCTTATCTTCAGAATTAGAAATAATGATCTGGTCATCAGCAAAGATTAGTGTGTTATGGAGTTGTTGACAGTAAAATTATCTTTAAGATTATTTTGCCGTTTTTGAATGTTAAAAATAATAGATAGTGACAGCAGGCATTGTCTTACTCCATCATTTATTTTTCCAAATCAAGGTACTAAATAAACTAGTGGTGCATTGGTAATGGCACTGACTTTCTTGCTTCTCTCTCTATAGTTTGAACTAGAGTTTCTGTAATGAATGATGCTCTTCCCAGATACCTTCTTTGGGCGCCCAAAGGACATTTTTTTTTCACAGTCTCTGGATTTTTCGACTTCCTAATGGTAGAAATGAAACCACCATACACTTATTACTATTGTATAAGTGTAAATGCCATGATAGTGAAGGTGGTTGCAGTCGTTAAATAGCGAACATTGGCACAGCTCTTCCAAGGGGAGCTTTGCTGGTTCGAGTCCTTGTCAGGGAATATTATTTGTCATAATTCACTGTTGTCACAGGAAATAATTGAGAATTCTAGAAACTTTATTGAAAATCATGTGAAGCTATTTGAATCACAAATATTGATAACTACAATAAATAAACTTGTAGTGCCTGTATGTAATTTTCGAATTTTTAACTTTTAAACTATTTTTTCCCATCTCTTTTTAGATTTGTAAAGCATATGTACCATCATATCAATTGTTTTCCTATCATGCACAATTTTTTGGCTTGGTTCGATTCATTTTATGGCTCTGTTCAACCCATATGGTGCTAGTGTGGGGTAGTGGTGTAAGTGCAGGTTCATTAACTTTGAGGATCAGATTTCGGGTCTAGGAACGGGAAAAATTTGCTGGTAGAAAACACTTTTGCTGGTTTATGTAATAGTGTAATAGCATTTAGGACCATGTGAGAAAGTATATGCTTTGGAGGCACCACTAGTTTTTATTTGTGTTTCAGTAATATCAGTGTATCCTATGTTCAGTGGATATTCAGTGGATCATTATGTTCACTCTTCTAATAGTAGAGTTTGGCAAAGAATATCTTAGGAAGGAAGGATTCCCCAAATTTCTCAGTCCATGTGACAGCTCCTACAGATTTGAAATGGATTGTACAAAGAAGGATAATTGGAGGTGAGGTCAACTGTTTGCTGCTCCTCTGTAGGTAGGAGAAGCCAACAGTGTAGGAGGGGAATGAATGTAAAGGAAATTCTTGTGACAGAAAATGGTTTGTTTCTAAGCTTGTCAGTTCACTCATCAGCTCTTGGGGCTTGAGGGAGGAATGTTGGTGGGAAAAGAAGGTCATGCTCTTGAGAATAGGGAATTAATTAGTTGCCTCTTACAGTGGGGAAATCCCATGGTGCTGTTCTAAAATCCTCAGACAGGGTTATCAGATCTCCATACAGGGTCATCAGATAACACACATAATTATAAATCTGTATGAAAACAATTCTGTAATGATAGATGCCAGGGGCAGATTATCAATGGAAATAAAAGTAAATCACGGTGTAAAACAGGGATGCAACCCAGCTCCCACACTTTTTAATATACAGGGTGAGTCACGTAACTTTAGCACCTTCTGTAACTTTTGAACGGTTGAAGTTATTGCAATGCAGTTTTCACGGAATTGCATGAGGGAAAGAAGCTAATTGATATGTGCATTAATTTCTATTTTATCACTTGCATTTTACGAGATTTTTGATGTAACTTTGTTTTTTTAAATGGTACTATACATATTTTTTCAGTTCACTATGACAAGCGTAAAAAGACAAATCCAACGAAATACATATTGTCATATATTAGATAAGCATTTTTTTGAGTAATTTTGATTTTTGCGTGTGGAGTTTAACGGACATTTTGAATAGTCCACCACACAAGGTCACGCAGCGCTCCACCAGCAACGCGTGCCTGGGCAAGGGAAGGGAGATATGAAGATACAAAACATATTCCAAATATTCACAAAACCGTTACAGTTTTTTTTTCCTGAAGTGTGCTTTCCTCCTTCCGCATTTTCAGATTTTTGTCTTTCTGTGATTGAAGGATGGAAAATAAGGATTTGACATATGTATTGTAATAAAATTGTTTATAACTTCAACTTCATTTAATGGGGTTTCATAAGATACGTATTAATGGGATCTTGAAACAAAGCACAATAAGAATAAATAATTAAAACTGTACAAAAACATTGTTGGGAATATTTGGAATATGTTTCGTATTCACAAGTACTAAAATTCCTTCCCTTCCCCAAGCCCGCGTTTGCTGGGGAAGCGCTGCGTGACCTTGTGGGGCTGACAGTTACAATGAAAATATCCATTAAACTAGTCGCAAAAAAATCAAAATTACTCAAAAAAATGCTTATCTAACATATGACAATATTTATATCTTTGGATTCGTCGTTTTACGCTTTCCATGATAGACCGAAAAAATATGTATAGTCCCATTTGAAAAAACAAAGCTACCTCAAATATCTTGTCAAATATAAGTGATAGAAGAGAAATCAATACATATTTCAATTAGCCCCATTCCGTCATTCACTTCCGTGAAAACTGCATTGCAATATCTTTAACCGTTCAAAAGTTACAGGTGCTAAAGTTACGTGACTCACTCTGTATATTGATGAGAAAGTAGAAAAGCTGAATTCCTTTAGGAATCAAGCTACAAAATAGATATGTTAATACCATTCTGTTTACTGAAGACCAAGTCCTTTTGCGTGATTCAGAATGACTTGAAAAGAACCATACATTTACTAGCAAATCACAAAAGAATACAACAAGGAAATATCTGTTAAAAACAAACAAAGACATTCATGTAGGGGAGACACAGCACTTTCATACAAATTTATTGAAAAATTGTTTGTAAGTGATTTCAGAAAATTGTAATATAATTTAGTTCTCACAAAAATTTAATATTTTATAGTATAATTGATTTTGGATTATTTAAAGATCATTAACTAAACATTAAGTTTATTATAAACTTTTGAAAACTTGGTTAACCAATATTGAACATTAAAATTTACACAAACATTTCTCATAATTTTCTATTAAGAACTATGGGTTAGAATTAAAAATCAGTTAGTATAACTAATGTTTAATAAATTGTTTCATAAACTAATGATAGGAGACAGCCATGCACTTTTCTTATGAGGAGTAAAGGCATAGAAGACAATTCACATAATCTTTTGGGATTAGTATTCTTTGCAGTGTTGGAAATTAGTTTTGAAAAATGTTCATTTTTTCATATCATTCTGTGACTTTGTAGGCTTTCTTCATTTTGAGAGAATGAGATTTGGTTTGTATTTCTCCACTTGTCATATTTATGTGAAAATAAGATGACCTTTTGATTTTGAAGAGCCTTCCTGAAAATTTTTAAACTTTTAACTAATTATTACCGTCTAGTCAAAATAAAATCACATAGTGTGTATTTGACAGGAAAATTGTCTTGTTGAGAAGATTAAATCATTTGCCCAAAATCCTGTTCCTTAAAATCATGTTTTTTGTCATTACCAAATCATTTTATCATCTTCACATGTATCATTGTTTCTTTCTTTTTGGTCTTCCTCTCTTATTATGTTGTTCTCTGACTTTTGAGGTCACCTGCCCTAAAAGTTGAAAGTGTTGAATGTATTTTCCTTGGTCTTTCATCTGACACCATCGAGATTCCCCTCTGTTATTTGATTTTCTTTCTGATGTGCACCTGTTCATGGGTCCTGATTCTTTAACTTTATTTCTTGCTTGTTTAACTGTCTCTGTGGTTGCATGTAGAATGAGTGCTTGTATCAATGTGAATTTTTTCATTTTGATCTCTAGCAAAGCAAATTCGCTCTCGCTGGGTGATAAACAGGAAGTCTGTACAACCTCATCAATTAGCACATAATGTAACAAAATCTTGACATTTTGTTACATTATGTACTTAAAATGCAATGACAAAACATTTTGTCGTTGCATTTTAAGTACTAATCATTTGAGATTCTCTCCTGATTGTCTCATTCAAAAATATTGGTCTATATTACCCTGCAAATCTGCGAAGGGGACCAAGAATAAGTCTGCAAATACAATTACGTATTATCAGGAACTTATTTAAAATAATCTTCATCATTATTATTGTCGTCATCATCATCAATATGTGACAATATCATAAATTTATGTATTTTTTTTTTATTTTTTTTATTTTTGAAAGTACAGACATAATGGTCTAGTTCTAGATATGGAATATGATATCTTGTAAGTGGTGTTCTTTTTCTTCTTCAGAGTGTGAGAGCATTTAAGAGCACTGTCAGTCACTGCTCAAAAAAACAGCAGGTTGTAAAGGTGCGTTTACATGGGACCCTTTTTTCATAGAAAAAATGTCCGACACTTATCGAGAACTGAATGTCCTCGTATAAACAGTCACAGAATAAGACACTTGTTGAAGTTCCGCAACATTGGAATTCACTTATTCATGTAAACAGACGCAGACACTTGACATTCAGTGTCTGGGGTCGCTGAATATTTTATGAGTGTCTAGCAATTTGATGAGAATTGAAATCCACATTCAACAAAACGAGGAATGAGTAATATGGACTCTGAAAACAGCATCAATTAATAGACTGGAGGCATTCGAGATGTGGATGATCAAGAGAATGTTGAGAATCCCCTGGTCTGACAAAGTGCGAAATGATTACATACTAGGGAGAAATGGTATATGCCGAGAAATATGATTAAATAAAAACCTCTGTGTCTTGATCATTTACTTAGAAACGAACTATTTCCTAATACGAATTATTACAACTAATAATGATGGGGAAAGTTCAGGGTAGATGAGGAGTCGGCAGGGAGAAGATGTCCTGGTTGGCAAAAAATCTGAAAATGGACAGGTATTTCAAGTGCTTCTGAGTTGTTCCATGTTGCACAAGACAGAAAAGTTTGGGGAAGTGGTTGCCAACCTCCAGTAATGGAGACAGCACTTCAAAAAGAAGAAGCAATTTTTGACCTTAATTCTTCATGAGCCAGTTGAACAAGCTATGGAGCCACAACGAGCTCGTAAAATTAATTTCATTTTATGAGAATAATCCAATTTTGTGGGATATTCGCTGCAAAGAATACAAAAATCGAGTAAAGAAAGATTCTGACCTCAAAGACATGGTGGAAGAGTTTTCCAAAGAAATTTCAGAAGTGTTTTTTTAATGGTATTAATATTTGTTTGTGGTTAAAGTTATCATTTATACATTGTATTATTAATCAATAAATAGATATAAGCTTTATTCTACAATTGGGCAGATGTTGCCCGGTGGCAGAATGCAGAAACACAAAAGTACATTTACAATTACAAAACACAATTACAAATAAAACAATATAGAAAAAATCAATATAAAAAAACAAATTATCTTAGTCATTACCTAGAACATGCAAATACATTTACATACATATACAACAAATGAAACTACATACATACTAACATTTACGTAAACAAACTTACTTACATATTACACAAATATTCATACATATAAACATACACACTTACATACATATCATACAAAGACCTAGGAACCCTTGCATACACACCAGCTTGCACCTATTCACTCATAATCATATTCAGACAAATATGGATAAACACTTGTACCTAACACTACAATATAATAATGTACAATACTTATAATAATTATTACATTTCTAACATGTAAATCTTACAATATTAATCATAATTTCTAACACATAGCGTGTAATAATTATCACCATGAATACACTCAATAAACTTTAAAAAATATTCGATATAACAAATAATTATGTGCCTCATGATGAATATTTATTTATTTTTTACCAATAATACTGATTTGAGTTTTCTAAAGCATTATTTTCATATTATTAACCTCAACTGGAGAATTTTAACCTCACTGACACACCTGAAGCAAGAAACCGAAGTGTCACCACCAACTTTTCTTGGACAAGACTACTTGCTTCATTACTGTGTCTTCCTTGGAGACAACAAAACCAATACACAATGCCAATTCTTCCATTTGTGAAGAATGAAATCTTAGAAAATATCTATATTGCAATGGACCTGCCACTCGCCGTTCTTTCAGTAAAGAATGACATGTAGTCTCGCGGGCCTACAACCTCCGCTGTCCATGTTCTACCTGGGGACGAATCCCGGGGTGGGCACCTTGGCACTACTAGGCTGATAACAGCGGCTCTATCCTCACCCCCCCTTCCACGTACATGGACGCTTCAGGACAGGAAACCGGATCCGGTCGGTACCCAGTTTACCCTCACGGTAACCTTCCCATTCGATGCCTGGGTGGGGCCGCTCCACTAGCTCGGAGCTACCAGTTATCCAGACTGGTACCGGAGTCAGTATCGCCTGTATGGCAACTCACCACTCACGTGCGCCGGGACATCAAGTCATTGCCCTGAGTTTGGGCCACTGCCACGGCGAAGCCAAGTGCCCATCTTGGGACCACCCGGGATTTCTCCCGGGGGGCCAGGGGCCCCCAACCTGCCTCTCCGCTGCCAACACTTAAGGCTATCGACCCAGGTACGGCCGTTACCAGTGACAACCTGGCTGAAGGTAAAGCAACAGCCGGACTTCTGAAATGTGAGTTCCAGAGCACCCCAAGGGGCGTCCTTCACCCAATCCTGTCATGAGGTCGGGCGGACTCTAGGTCAACGCGCTAGGGACCCACTGATGGACCGCCGGGTTGAACCATCGGCCCAGAGTATAGCTTTCCTACTCACTGCCTACACCTTTAGGCTAACGACCTGAGTTTGGGTCGCGTGACCTGAGTTTGGGTTTGGGTTTGGGTCGGGTGACCTGAGTTTGGGTCGTGTAAAGAATGACAAGCGCCGAGGTGTTCACTTCTACCTATCCATTTTTTTGTCCACACTGAGTGCTTTTTTTCCCTTCTTTTGGAAATAAATGCAATAGCAATTGCTACTGCGGCAACTTGATAGTGATCCATAATCAACCTCGCCAAGTATACTGTGTATCGCAAGATTATATGTCTATGTGTGACTGGTCAAGACACTTTCTAGACACCTTTCCTAGACATTTGTGGTCCACAAGACAATTGTGGTCTGCATTTTATTTCATTCCAATTTTTGTGCTCATCTGAACATCAGTGACATTTGTGTCCGACACTCTAGTGTCAAATGTCAGCAATAAAGTGTCCTGTGTAAACGCATCTTAAGGCTCAGAGTTTGTCTCTAAAGTTATTCTTCACCAGAAGAATTGTGCTGGGCTTATTGAGTAAACTTTTCCCTTCATTTAACTCTACAGAAAAAAAATCAGCTGCTCTCGAATCTGGGAATGAGCTGGCCAGGTGAACCTTGAATTCGTGGAGTGGAACCTGTCACTGAAAATGTTCTTTAAAAGAGCATTTTAGCTGAAGCTGTGTGATTTACAGCTCTCATGTTGTTAGACCCACATATCAGGATGCAGTTCATCAAACTTTACAAAATTATCCAACATTGTTTGACATTGGACGCCACTTACAGTTTCATTGATGTTGTCTGAATGAAAAAAGAGAGAGAAAGAGAAAGAAAAAGAAACAACAAGATTTTTCTGCACACACCACACCATTCATTTAAGAGAATGCAATTGTCTTTGATGCTTTGCCTCTGGTTATCCATATCCTACAATTTTGTCTATGTTTAATAATGGAACTTTTATTTACCAAGAATAGCCATAGTATATCTTTTACTTTAAAAAATTGTGATTCAGAACAGTAGGAATTTTTTCTTAACTTAAATTATTTACTTTAATTTATTGAGTGGATTTGTTAGTTGCATGGATTCTCTTAAGAGGACCATACATTTCATTCCTCTCCAGGAAATTCTGTTTGTAAGTTTCGCAGAGAATTCTTATATTGAAAGAATTCTTGTATTGGTTTCCTAATATCCAAGAACTGTTATTTGAAAAAATATATTTGTTCCTCACTCTGCTTTCAGCTCCTACATATGTTGATATTTTCTGAATTTTATATTCTTTACTTCAGTTTATTGAATGGGTTTGTTTGTTTCATTGGAAATTACTCAAAATTTTGTTTAGTATGATTGTGGGCTATGTATAGTATGATGCCTGACGGTATTGTTTTTAAGAGACTGTAGTTAAGGAATACATTTTTAAGATTTTTCTGTTTGAAAAGAATATTCATATATTTCAATGGGAAGCATGCAGTGAATGTGCTAAACTTATTTGTTTCTCAAAAGTGATTTTTCAGTGTATGTTGAGAATTGTGCATTATATGGCTTTTTAGAAAAACATTTTTTTCTTCTTCAAGATTTTGTATTGATAAGACTGAATTCTGTACTCTAAACACTATCACAATAGAATTATAAAATTATTATTAAAAAATAGTAATTAGAAAAGAAAGTGTGTGAATTACATACAATGAAGCCATGTTTGAGTATTTTAATTTTTGCTCTAAACAATTTCAGATTTGTTGAATCCAGGCCAGAAACCAGAGAGTTTTAGGGGAGATTTGTTTTGAGAATCAAAATTAAGTTCTTAATTTGGCAGAGGAAGAAAGGGAAATTCCAGGGAGAAATCCAGGGATTTCTCCCTGGAATTTCCCTTTCTTCCTCTGAGATGATGATGATGATGATGATAGGTCTTAAAATTTAAAGTTCTAAAAATTATAGTTAGTGTTTTAAGGTTTTAAATGTGTTTATTATTATTATTATTATTATTATTATTATTATTATTATTAATTCATCTTTTTATTTATTGGCAAATGTAGGGGTGGACATATCTTTGGAAAGTTCCATAATCTTCATTGGAGTGATGTTTTCATGATTTATTGCTTATAGAGCTTTTGTCATCTGTATGTGTTGAATAACTAAACATTTATTTGAAAATGAAGTAACACTTGTTTCAAAAGATTAACAGTTTTTCAGAAAATTGTAAATATTTTTCACAGGAATTTGCATGCCATGAAGTACACGAGTCAAGTGGAGATTGGGCTGTTTATTTCTCTGATAGTGCTGAAATGTTAACTTTCAAGCAAGATCTAGAAAGAATCTGGAAAATCCTAATGCAGGTAAATCTCAAAATTACTTTTTTAAACTATTATTATTAGACTTATGTTTTCTTCCTGTTATTATTACCATTGTTATTTTAAAGGTATTTTATAAATTGACTAGTGATTGAAATTTTATTTTTAAAAATTCACTAATTATTGAACTTGGGTATATGGGAACTATGAAGGCACATAACTGCTGTCTTCATTATTCATACTAGATTTACTTTTTAATTTAACTCTTCTAGATAAAATGATTTATTAAGAAATGAAATCATATGCCACTTGAACCTTTTGTGTTCTGTTATAGTTGTGAAGACTTGTTGTAATGTTAGAGGTTTTAATGTAGGTGTTAGATTTATTACTTTAATATTAATAGTGCTTGTTGTTAGTGTCTGGGCATGTTGCTTCATTGATTTGTTGTTTTATAGGAGGAATTTCCTCTTCATAATATCTCTAATTCTCCTCTTCGGCAAAGATGTGAAGAGACCAGTCATTACCTTACTGCAGCTTGGGATGAGATATTATTAGCAGAACATTAGTGAAGGACTGTTGCTTACCAAAAGATTCTGTAAAGTTGTGACACAATTTTTGGGACTATTTATGCCTCTTAATTGCATGTTATTTTTAACATATGTAATTTCGAGATAGTACATGGATTCTTTTAGGTATGTGGATCCTGTAAAGACTGATGTAATTTAATGCACAAGAAATTCTGCAGTTGCTGTTGTGCACATTGTTTCAATATAAATTCATTTATTTACGTTTTGTTGGTGTATTTGTTGTGTTGCATAAGAGAGGTACTGCGACAAATGCAGTGTTTAATTTTATTCTGAGGACATCACAATATTCTCGAAAGGATTGAAAGCAGTTTGTAGTCTAGCTTCTGGAAGCTCATTTATTGATGGTAACTGCAGGCGGGCTTGCTGTTGCCTTCGTTATGGAAATATGTTTTAGAATTAAAAATATACAGTGACTAGTTATTTATTAATATGTGAAAATAAGCTTATGTGTTGTAAGATATTCAGTCCTTTAAGGATAATTTTTTTTACAAACTGTAAAATAACTTTAACTTCTATCTTGCACTACGTGTAATCATTATTACAAAAATATATTATGTGCATTATTTGGACTTCGTCCTGAGTAGATTTTTGTAAGTCTCTTTGTTTTTACACTTTTATGTATATCATAAGATGTATTACACTATTGCTTATATAAATTTGATAGCCAATCATTAAAAAAACCAGGACACTTAGGATGTAGATTTGCGAATAAGGAGTTTTGATCTAGAAATCAAGCTCATATGTGACACCAACAAAGAGCTAAATTATAATTAGTTAAAGTGAATTGCTCTTACATAATTATGCTTGTGAGTAGTACATATTCTGAATATCATCTTATGATCTCACATAATGAGGAAAGTGCAATGTCTGAAAATAGTATATGTTTTCTTCGTGGAAAAGAATTTACCAATATTGAATAAATTTGATATATCTCCATGAGGACAGTGAAATTCCAGTGCAGTGCATTATTTAATAATTATTAACATACTCTAAGATGTTGTGATACACTAATATTAGAGCTACAGGGATTTTTATTATTCAGTTTTCTGTCGAATTGGTAACACACAGTGTTAGGTAGTGGTGTGTGCTAGAATTTTTTTGCTAATGTGCGTTTAGGTACCTGTGTATATCGACAGGAGACAATTAGTGAGAAAAGGTAAATGGTGCAAGTTTAATTAATAACATTTGGTTGGGGACGATGACAGCTTTCATGTTGCTTGTTCGTTGCATAGCATGGTATGGAACTAATTCTTATCACTGTGTACTTTTTAATGATATTCACTTTCTTTTGGCTGTGGTTGTACAACAATAGATACATCTGGTTTAGCACGAAGCCAAAAAAAAAAGGGAGATGGTTGTTGGTCACTACCAACATGTAGAATATCTGTAAGGAAAAAAACAACAAAACAAAACAATTTTTTACCTTTCCAAATCTGTCTTTGTCAAATTTGTTTTTAATGAGCAATGGGGCAAAACAATATTTCTGAAATTTCATTGAGAACTCTTCACTTATTCTATATTGGAATTACTTTGAACATTGTGCATGAAATTGTTGAAATACATTGTAAGGTTTTATTTCGATTTCCACAACAACATGATAATTTTTTGTTCATGTTAACAAGGAAGATATTTTTCACTCAATATTTGAAACTGGAAAATATTTGTGAATTTTAGCAGTCATTGGTTCAAAGTTGCTGTTGTTGTTGTTGAATGCATAAAGTACCATGTCATACAAACGATACCAAGTGATGAGTATAATATTAAGCTTGAATTTTTGTGATATCAATTTTTTTTTCATCACACTTAGCAGTGACTAGATTCTGATGTTTAATAAAATTTTGTTAATGAACAACGTGCAAATTTATGTAAAGATCAATATAAAGCAGCTTTATGTGATATTTTGTATATTTTGTGAATAATTTGCAATATTTGATGTATTATTATTGAAGTTTTGTTGCAATATTTTGTATACTATAACATGTATTTCAGTGAGTTAAAATTAATCATGTTATTAAATTTTATTCGTGAATGCAAATATGAGGCAATTGTGATTTTTCATGTTACCAAAAGCATCAATGTTTTAATTTACATGCTGATATTAATGGTCAATCAGTGACTTAGTAAGGACTGAAATATTTGTAGATGGATGTATGCCAATAAAATCGCATATTATTACTATAAAATGTTTTAGGATGAATTAACAAGATTATGAAGGTAATTTTTTTCTAATATATTGTACCTTCAACTGGATGAATTTAGGTTTAGTATTAAAATAGATTTCATTTGGTAGCTATTTATTTCAGAACTTTCGAGCAAGCAATTCAAGTAATGAGTCACTGATTTTGTTTTTAAAATTATCAAAATGAAAGTATGTTGTTATAACAATAATTTTTAATAGAATCTGAATGAATGAGTTATTGATAGAATCTGAACAAATAATTGTTTTTTTTCTGTGAATTATAAGTTAATCTGAAATATGTAGAATATTGAAAGAATGTTTTATTTTATTTTTGTGAAAGAATTGGGTGCTCTCAAAATTTGAATATCTTGATTTAATATATTTCAATATTTTTAAAAATATTGAAGTGTTTTCACATGCCTATTCAGATACCTTTGGGTGTTTTATTCTTTTCATTATTTATGATTATTGAGATGTTTGTCTCATGAAAATTTGAAATATTTTAATTAACTTGTCAAAAATCTTGAAAAAGAATCATATTTCTCTGCTTTGCTAAATATACAATTTACAAGATGATTAAACTGTGATTGTTAGTATCAATAAATTCTCACCTGGAACATTATATGGATTTTCAGTATTTTATTTACTCAATATATCATTTCACTAGATATTTTATTTAAAGAAAATTGTGTGTGTTTTCGTAATTGATGGCTCTTTACTTTATCAGAAACATTGTTCTGATTCTTTCATATTGAAAGAATGTATAAAATAAAGATTTTTTGGAAATGCATAGAGGGAAGGAAGACACACAGAAATTACACCTCAAAAAATAGATTGATGCTCAGCCTAATGTGCTCAACTAGAATTTCTGAATATTCCTCCACCATTTCATATAACATATTTCCTATTAATGCTTCCATTCACCACATTCTATGTCATCAACGAAAATGAAACAGGAGATTCTAACCTGAACCTTTACACTAAAACAATTAACTATTCTAGATCTCTGTCAAAATCCCCCCTTCTTTGCTGTGTTAAAAAGCTTTATACAATACTATTTTCCTCAAAACATATGAACATTTTAGAATTCCGTATTTGGAAATTGGAGCTACCAAATTTTGCATACAACAACCTCAGGTCTAGGTGAAAGTTGTAGTATTTAAATTATTTTAAAAAGTTGCCATCACAAAATGTGGAGCATTTAACACAAATATCTATCTTTATATAAATAATCTTGTTTTTCATTTTAAACATTGAATATTGTATTAAATTCAGGATACTTTGATTGAACTTTGTCTTATTAATACATCTTCTTTTGTTACAAAAACAATTGAGTTCTTTAGGGAGATGTAGTTTGAACGATCCTAATGTATTTTGCTATATTTGAGGGGAATATAATGTAACAAAAACATATAAGAAATATTACAACCTTAATAGAAAAAAATATAAAGCATATTTTGATATAAAACTGGGTGATCAAGATAAGTCGTGGGCTCCCCATATGATATGAAAAATTTGTGTGTATTCTCTGTCAGTGCAAAACTGGAAAACTGAAGAATTTAAAATTTAGTGTACCGATGGAATGTCGAGAGCTCAAAAGTCATCACGATAATTGAGGCGGTTAGAACCAAAGGGGTGTAAGTGACAAAATTGAGAAATATAAGGTATCTCACTCACTTTGAAGCATGAAGTGGATTGTGTTTGTAGGCAAAGGCATGCAAGATCATTCATTGATTTGGGCTGCGTTTTGATGGTGTTTCTGAAAACTACTTAACAAAACGTTGTAAGCATTTGGTGGCAAAGGGATGTAAGTGCAGTTGCACCGGTCGTAAAAGCACAGGTCGTCCCGATAGTTATCGGAGCTCTGGGATTTGTTCCGCAAAATTTGAGTAAGAACTTGTCTAAACTCCCTGGTAATTCAAAAGACTGGGAAGTGCAAAAAATTGCTTTATTTGGAACAGTCCACATTTTGCGCAAAGTATTGTAGAGGCACTGACAGTCACCGGATCTGCTCCTTAGGTAGCTGGTTGCAACCTGGAGTAGATTTTATATTCAGCGGACTCATAACATCTTTAGTCGTGATGTAATGGAAAAATAATAATAATAATAATAATAATAATAATAATAAAGGGAGTACACGACCTTGCAGTTGGTGGTGGAGCTTGAGTACCCCCATGAGCCTTAAAGCTATGTCAGTGGTAGCCTAGCTACCGGTGGGGCCTCCCTTGCTGAATGGGTTGAAGGTGAGGGGTCAGACGAAGAAGTACTCCATTTTGAGGAGAGTGGGAAGTAAGTAGAGAGGGAAGGGTCATGAACCTTTGGACTTCCTGTTGTCGGCCCATAGAGGGTACAGGAGAGAAACTGGTTTGGCACACCAGGCCACTGATTAGAGTGGAGGCCCGAACCTTGCATTAGCCAGCGAAGGAGGCTGCCTTCAGCAGTCAGTGAAATCCCGTAGGGTTTAGTAATGCCGACTGGCGATCGGAGGGACCCCTTGCTGGGCCCTGCGGGGGGATGCCCCGAGGCCACTGTGGGTCGCAGTAACGGATGGCAGGAAACAACCCGAGGGTTAAGTGTGATCTGTGAACTCGAACTTGCGTCCTGCGAATCTTCAATTCAAACCAATGAGCAAAATGGATAGAACAAGCAATGTAATGAATCTTAACGTGCCTTGTTCTACCAATGTCCCATACCTGCTCAGAAACCGAGCTAATGTCACCTTGTCGACGTCTGGCCATCCCACGGATGCTAGTCCCAGGGACCCAGAGCCGGCAGTAGCTCGAAGCCATCGTCAGAGATGGACCCGGGATGAATTAAAGGAGGTGATGTGGTGCTTTTACTACGCAAAAGCGAAAAATGGGGGCTCTGAAATAGAAGTTTTCAAGGTATGGAGAGAGCGGAACCCAGATATGAGACCTACCCTAGACTCAAAGAAGCTTGCCAGTCAACGACGATACATACTCAGCAGTGGAAAATTCACAGCAGATCAACTTGCTGACATTGAGAGAAATGCGGAATATGTACTTCGCTCGAACAATCCACATGACGAACATGTAGAACTTGAAAATGATGATCCCGTGGAAGGTTCATCGCTTTCCAGTGAAACACACGTCAGTGGTGAAAACTCATCTGGCAATGAATTACACGATAAGGACATGATGCGAAATCTCCTTCGGCGCGAAATAGAAAGAGTTAGTCAACTTCCGTTTGAATCTCGCGAACCGTTGAGGAGAATATACGAAAATGCCAAAGCTAAAAGAGTGATAGAAACAGTGAATTCTGTCTTAAATGAGGTGGTGGAGACCCCAGGCAGAGATCTAGATATTACTGAAATCAATCACATCATATATGCAACTGGATATCTAGTATCTCAGATAATTTTGGGGCCAGCCAAGAACACCGACGGCCGACAGCAAAACAGAGTAAACAGCTCTGTACCCCCATGGATGAACAGAATTATGAAACGGATAGCCGACACCCGGCGTGAAATATCATTCTTAGCTGAGGCATCTTCTAAATCAACGCACACCTCTAAAGTTCAACGAAAAATATTCAATGTTGAACAAAAATACCAAATTGAAAATGACACCAGCAGGCTAATGGTAGTTGAGAAGCTAAAAGAGAAAATTCAAGCATGGGCTCAACGAATAAGAAGGTACAAACGTAGAATAGATTTCCGTGTACAGAACCGGTTGTTTGAAACAGACGCGAAGAGATTCTATCGCAATCTGACTCAAAAACCGAATGGCAAAGCTGTTACTCCTTCAAAAGATGACGTCGAAGCATTTTGGGCAGGAATCTGGGAAGAGAGCAGATCCTACAACAAAGACGCATCTTGGCTTCAATCTGAAGTTGATGCTGCCGATGAACTTGTAGAAACAGTGGAATATGTTCACCAATTCTCGGAAGAGGACCTCTTCCAAGCAATTAAGAACATGGGAAACTGGAAGTCCCCCGGGATTGATAAGATCCAGATTTATTGGATTAAGAAATTAACAGCAATACATTCTCATCTAGCAAAGGCTGTTAATAAAATTTTTGAAAACCCAAAGGAAATCCCGGAATGGCTCACACGCGGCATCACGTATTTGCTACCCAAAGCGGGAGACAGCTCTTTGGCGAAGAACTACAGGCCAATTACTTGTCTGCCAGTACTGTACAAAGTTATAACTTCAGCTATAGCTGACAAAATGTATAGACATCTAGATAAGAATCATCTAATGCCAGCTGAACAAAAAGGATGTCGTAAAGGCTCTTATGGGTGTAAGGAAATCTTGCTACTGAATAAAGTCATCTTGAATGATGTAAAGAAACGCAAACGTAATTTGAGCATGGCTTGGATTGACTACCAAAAGGCCCTTTGATAGTGTACCACACGATTGGATTTTGAAGACCCTGGAGATCTATCGATTTCATCCTAGACTTGTTGAGTTTTTGCAAGGCTAGTATGAAGTCGTGGAGTACCAGGTTACTAATACACAGCGGAAAGGAAGCAGTAGAAACAAGAAGTATTCAGATTAACAGGGGTATTTTTCAAGGAGATTCACTATCCCCTCTGCTGTTTTGCATTAGTTTGATCCCACTATCGAGACAGTTGTCGCAAGCTGACTTTGGTTTTAAGCTCCATGGTGATGAAAGGCCAGTATCACATTGTTTTACATGGATGATCTGAAAGTGTTTGCCAAGAATGAAGCGATTCTCTCCCAAATGCTATCTGTCGTGAATGACTTTAGCAATGACATCTGCATGAAGTTTGGTCTTGACAAGTGTGCAAAAATCAATTTAAAAAGAGGGAAACTCACAACGTCTGAGAACATTGAAATTGATACGCACACTGTGATTCAAGATCTTGAGCCAGGTAAAACTTACAAATATCTGGGCATTGAAGAATGTGAAACCATCTCGAATGACAGAATGAAAGAGAGAAATCGTAGGGAGTATTATAGAAGAGTGAGACTGGTCCTGCAGTCCCGCTCTGAATTCCAGGAATAAAATATCTGCAATAGGTAGTTTGGCGGTACCTGTAGCCGAATACAGTTTTGGACTAGTGGACTGGACTGAGCAAGAATTCGCACCATGGATCGAAAAACCAGAAAACTGCTGACAATGCATCATGTTTCCCACCCTCGAGCTGATATACATAGACTTTATGTGGCACGTAAGGAAGGAGGAAGAGGCCTCAGACAAATTGAGGCCTCCTGGCACAACGCAATAGTCGGGTTGGGTAAGTATGTAGTCAGCCATCAAGACGACCCTCTAATGAGGCAGGTCATGAAATCTGACCGAAGAATGGGAAACAGAGGCATTGTTAGTGTAGCAAGAAACATTGCGAAGAAAACTAGGCAAGACACGTCGAATAACACAGACACTGAACTTCTGATGCTGCTAAACATGAAGTGTGAGACACAAAAAATGTTAAAGAAATCGTGGAGAGACAAACCACTCCACGGTCAATACCTAAAAAGAATGGGACAAGGTGCAGATCAATAAAGATCAATCATTTATGTGGCTTAAAAGGGGAAGGATGAAGCCAGAATCGGAAGCACTTGTAATAGCTGCCCAAGATCAGGCCTTGAGAACACGACATTATGATAAAGCGGTTTCTCAAAATTTCCAAGATGACAAATGCCGCATTTGCCTGGAGCAAGTAGAAACCATTGATCATATTGTCTCAGCTTGTCCAATCCTAGCAAAGACCGAATACCTTAAAGACATGACAGGGTGTGTAGCTACCTCCACTGGCAGATCTGTACCGCCCTCGAAGTTCCAAACACATGCCCCAAGTGGTACGAACACTCACCGAACCGGTGACGTCTGTTGGATTGTGTACGATATTGTACGACCAACAAATTCAAACTGATCGCACGATAGCGGCAAACAAACCGGATATATGTTATCCGGATTTGGCCAAAAAAATCGTGTTTACTTATCGATGTTGCTGTACCTTGCGATCAAAACGTCGTTACCAAGGAGGCAGAGAAACGTCTTAAATACAAGTAGTTTTGGAAATCGGATCAGCCGAATGTGGGGCGTAAAAGCACAGGTCGTCCCGATAGTTATCGGAGCTCTGGGATTTGTTCCGCAAAATTTGAGTAAGAACTTGTCTAAACTCCCAGGTAATTCAAAAGACTGGGAAGTGCAAGAAATTGCTTTATTTGAACAGCCCACGATTTTGCGTAAAGTATTGTAGAGGCACTGATAGTCACCGAATCTGCTCCTTAGGTAGCTGGTTGCAACCTGGAGTAGATTTTATATTCAGCCGACTCATAAGATCTTTAGTCGTGATGTAATGGAATAATAATAATAATAATAATACCTTCTTGCTTCACAAAAAAGGTGATGTCTCGCAACCACAAAACTACAGACCAATAACGTGTTTGTCTACTATTTACAATGATTTACATCCTTGATCAGTGAAAAAATCCATGAGCATTGGTGAAAGAAATGGGTTAATAGCAGAGGAACAAAAAGGATGTATTAGAGGTGCTCTAGGTTGCAAACACCAACTTATAATAGATTCTGTAGTTTTAAAACAAGTCCAGAGTAAGCAGAAAAACCTTCACATGTGTTATATAGACTACACAAAAGCATTTGACTCTGTTCCTCATAACTGGTTGATAAGTATCCTTGGAATCTAACAGGATTTCTCCGAAGATCATAAACACTCTACAGTCATTGATGCTAACATGGAGGGTAAATCTGCATGCTAATAAGGAGAATATATACACCATGGACATTAAACGTGGGATATTCCAAGGAGACTCTCTTTCACCCTTATGGTTCTGTCTGGCCTTAAATCCGTTGTCGTCATTGTTAAACAATAGTACCATTGGCTACGAAATTACTTCATCAGGTCATAAGACATTAAATCATCTTTATTATGGACGATCTGAAGCTTTATGCTGGAACACATCAAAAACTTTGTTCCTTAATAGATACTACTAGAATATTCAGCCAAGATATCAGGAGAGCTTCGGTGTGGATAAATGCGCCACCATAAGATACGGAAGGTAAAGCAGAAAAGTTATGTAAAAATGTCCAAGGCATAGAAGAACTGCAACCTGATGCTGCTTACAAATACCTCGGAATACAAAATATAAAACTTGACCACAGTGAAATTAAACACGAGTTTACCGAGAAGTACAAGAAGAGGGTAACCAAAATACTAAATACGAAGCTAGCTGGGAAAACATTATTACTGCCATCAACAGCTGGGCTGCCACCTATACTGATATTATAGCTTGGTATTGTAAAATGGTACTGATGTGGATCTAAATTCATTGGATAGACTTACTAGAGGTCTTCTTACAAAATTCAGATGTCTGCATCCTACTCTTCTGTTATCCGTTTGTATTTACCTAGAAGAGAAGGTGGTCGAGGGTTACTCAATATTTTAAACTCTGCAGAAAACCAGAACAAAAATGAGAGACGCTATACTTAGGTCTCAGGATTCTCTCATGCAGAAGGTGGTGAAGTGCTGACAATGGATACACACCACTTAATTTAAGCGCCCAAGACATGAATACTACAGTACCAACTCTAAAGGATGAAATACAAAATTGGCAACAATGATACTTCATGGTAAATTTCCGAACTCTCTGTTGGACCCTATGATTGACAAATCTGCGTCCTTGAAGTGGTTGAGCAACGGTCTCTTGTATCCGGTAACTGAAGGTTTTGTAGCAGCAATTCAGGGCAGAGTAATAAGAACTAAAAACTATGAAAAACATATCTTAAAAACAAATGATATCGATAAATGTAGAAGATGTGGTAACAATGGAGAATCTATTGAACACATAATGGCTGGGTGCAGTACTTTGTCAGAGAGTGCCTATTTAGGCAGACATAAGCAAGTGGCAAAACTCATTCACCGAGAAGTAGGAATGAAACTTGAATGTTGGGGAATAATGCTCCAGCATATTACAAGTATGAACCAGATGCTGTGACATCTGATCAGTTGATCAGATGTCATCAACAGTTGATCATAACCGCCCTGATATCCTCATAATAGACAAAGAAAGAAAACAGTTTCTATAATCGATGTCGCAATCCCTTTGACTCGCACAACTTGCGGAAGTCCGAAGCGGAAAAATTAAGAAAAATATGAGAACTTGGCAATTGAATTAAAAAACATTTGGAAGTTGCACGAGGTCTCCCATTTCCCCATGGTTATATCAGCTGAAGGAGTTGTCACCAGGAACTTTAAAAGAAATCTGGAGAAGTTAGATATCAAAAATATCTTTGACGAAGCCAGAAAGCCCACCCTCCTTCAAACATGTCATATTGTCAGAAAATTTTTAAATGAGTGACATTCATGTAAGTCAGGATGAATTTCCTTCCTGCGCAGTCCGAGCCTAGTCCTATGACATCAATTGGATAGGTGAAAGTTTTTCCCTGCTAAGCAGAGAAAGTGTGAAAAATCGGAAATAATAATAATATATAATAATAATAATAACTCCACCTAGGGAGTACACGACCTTGCAGTTGGTGGTGGAGCTTGAGTACCCCCATGAGCCTGAAGAGCTATGTCAGTGGTGTAGCCAGCTACTGTAGGGCCTCCCTTGCTGAATAGGTTGAAGGTGAGGGGTCCGACGAAGAAGTACTCCATTTTGAGGAGAGTGGAAGTAAGTAGAGAGGGAAGGGTCATGAACCTTTTTACTTCCTGTTATCGGCCCATGGAGGGTACAGCAGAGAAACTGGGTTGGCACACCAGGCCACTGATTAGAGTGGAGGCCCGAACCTTGCATTAGCCAGCGAAGGAGGCTGCCTCAGTAGTCAGTGAAAATCCCGTAGGGTTTAGTAATGCCGACTGGCGATCGGAGGGACCCCTTGCTGTCCCGCTGGGAGATGCCCCCGAGCCCACTATGGGTCGCAGTAACGGATGGCAGGAACAAACCAAAGGTAGTGTGATCTGTGAACTCAATTTGCTACCTGCGACTTTCACTTGAAACCAATGAGCAAAATGGATAGAACAAGCAATGTAATGAATCTTAAAGTGTCTTGTTCTACCAATGTCCATACCCTCAGAAACCGAGCTAATATCACCTTGTCGACATCTGGCCATCCCACGGATGTTAGTCCCGGGACCCAGTAGCTCGAAGCCATCGTCAGAGATGGACCCTGGATGACTTAAAGGAAGGTGATGTGTGGTGCTTTTACTATGCAAAAGTGAAAAATAGGGCTCAGAAATAGAAGTTTTTAAGATATGGAGAGAGCGGAACCCAGATATGAGACCTACCCTAGACTCAAAGAAGCTTGCCAGTCACGACGATACATGCTCAGGCAGTCGAAATTCACAGCAGAAGCAACTTACAGACATCCAGAAACGCGGAGGAAGTTCAATCGATCGAATTACCCACATGACGACAGTTAGAACCATCTAATATCCCTGAAAACGATGATCCCCTTTAAGGTTCATCTCTTCTCCAAATGAAACATCCGTCAGTGGTGAAAATTCATCTGGCCATGAGTAACACGTAAGGACATGATTCGGGACCTCCTCC